>JARHVA010003552.1:87500-625000 GCA_037957365.1 Torreya grandis
TTTATGTTTTTCCTATCTCAAGAAACAAGCATTTAAAGTTGAACAGACAGAGTGAAACATTCATACTAATGTCAAATTTGAGCCATGGAAAATAACCATTTGGATTCAAAAATCCTTAAACATGATTTAATTTGATAATATCTAATGGGACACATGAGCTTAAATATTGACATGCAGATCTAACATGACACACAAGGTCAACAATGTCAAAAGGTCCTTTGAAATAGATCAATGGCTCACATTGAATCATACATTTAGATCTAATAATGTGAGTGAATTTAAAATTTAGCATGAATACATTGATGATAAGTGTGAATATATTGGGTACTTGAACAAATATCTAATGGTGTGTATCGATTGACAGTAAAGTGGGTCTAGGAAGATCTACAATGCATGTTTAATAATGTAAAATCAATCCAACAATGTGAACTTGAGTCAAAGAGTCCAAGAATAAGATCCAATTGAACGCATTCTTTCATACAGATTAATATTAATGGTGCAATCAAGGTCAAAGATTCAATTTATCTTAGGGACCAATAGGTATAAATTAGTTTGGCACAATTTTATAGGTTGAATTAACAATCAACAACTAGTAAACAAAGACCAAATGCAAAATACTTCCATTAAAGGTCGACGAACCAATTTTTTGACCCAGGCAAACAAAGGTTTCAAAAATCCATGTTACCATTAGATCTTGGTCAAAATTATATACAATCATACAAGAAAAATGGTTAATGATAAAGATCCATCACCATTAAAGTTTATACAAGACCTCTTGTCGATAATTTAGAACCTGTCAACCCTATTATAGGATTACTCTATTAATGTATTAGTTCCTCTTATAACAGGAAGATTCTTGTGTATAGTATCTTCTCAAATCCCATAGGATTTAGAGGAAAAATAATTATTTTTGGGCCTAAAATAGAGATCAAAAATGGACTAGCAATTGTTCAAGCAAAACTAAACATCTATTAGACTTTTATGGATATTGTGACTGTGTGAAAACTAATATATTGGATTGGTTTACAATCTATGGTAAATTGATGTTAAAGTTGGTTCAAATACAAACATAAATGTGATTATATGGAAGTGTCTCATCTTTTTATATGGTCACAATTTTTATAAACATATATCTATAACCACCCAAAGCATATGTGGCATGACTCTATCAGTTCCAAGATAAGAGAAGTTTGTCCTCATTAGCAGATCAAGTTGAAGGTGGAAGACCTATTGATTAGATAAGGATAATGGAAAATTTGATTCTTTTATAAATCTCTTAAAATTTGGTTCTTTCTTGATAAAATCATGACTCGACATCCTCAAACTAGTGTTAATCTATCACATCTCCCTCTCTCCTTCCCTTTTTTATATATGGTCCATCTTTATTCACATTTTAGCTCTCTCTAGAAGTTTTAAAAAGAAATCTCTAAATTTTTTAGAGAAACAAACTCTTATGCTTTGGCTTGCTTAGGTTATGCCAAAATTTGTACTGCAACACCTCTTTGATGTAATAAAGTTTGAATTCCTTCATTTTTTATAAGCCAGATTGAAGTGTGTTTTAATAATTCATGTGTTGTGTTTTAGTTAATATATGCTTTCCTTTCCTCTGTCTGAGTTTCCTCACCTTCATGAAATGATTTTGTAGTTCTTATAGGTCATTATAAGTGCAATATATAGTTTGTTGATTAGTTTTTGGATTGGATACTACCCTCCCATGCTAGGTTGATAGATAATCAATGCCTTTTTATGAAATACTTATGTGAGAATTGATCTTAATTAGTCTTAAATGTGTCTTGTGCAAGGTATAAGTGTTCAAATTACTGGTGCACCTCATTTTACATGCTTTCATATAATTTTTTAATCTATCTCCCCTTTTCTAATCAAGTGTTAAGTTAGGTCTAGTTTAGGTGATAGATCCAGAAGGAAGTCGGCCTTCTCCGAAGGCTTAACCCAAGTTTAAGTGACCCACATCCTAGGTTTATTCCCATGTTAGAATAGATTTGAGTAAGAGGACCTAAGCAATCCCCTTGCTTAGCTAGCATGCAATCTAGGACACCAAAAATTACATCATGTGGCAAGTGGATTCAAATTGAGCAAAAAAGTCAAGCTTTGGAAAATATCTACAAATATTAGCATAAATATGAAATATAAAAATAAATGTAACCCATGCCTAATTAATCCAAACTCTATCCTAAATATTAATTATATTTTCCATCTAAATTTTAATGAACCTAAACCACACATCTAGATTATTATCTAATGATTAAAATCATTCTAAGAAAGCTATAAATATATGGGTCACCTTCTATCTTATCAAGTTATTTTGTGAAAACTTACTGTGCTAAAATATAAGGAAAAACACCACCTATTTCTTTGAATTGTTCAACAAATCTCAATAGCACTATGGGAAATGATGATAGACTAGCTCTGTGACATTGATTAAGATATTGGGCTCTAGATCTGGGATAAATATGTATGAATTCTAGATAGAGACAAATATCCATTGAAGAAGGTAATCACTTTGATGTGTATTCTATTTTGTTTATTGTTTATTCCCAATCTGAGGATATATGCCTAGAATGATAATTTCATATTGTTTTAAGTTTGTTTGCATTTTAACAAAAAAATAACCTTAATTGTAATTGTATTATCTCACATTTGGCATGCCTGGTGGACTCACAACTCACTTTATTCTATCAAACATCCTATTATTCCTATAATTTATAAAAAAATTAACTCAAATTTGAACTTAATTTCATTTCTTCTTATAAAATTTAACATAGAAGGATGTTACTGTCATTTATGTTAAATTAATTTCTAGATTCTCTATATTTTACATTTTTCTAAAGAAAAATCATTTTGGTTTGAAAATATGTTTACAATTTTCTTGGCATTGGTGTTTTACTTATTTTATTATATTTAACATAAAAGTCTTTTATCATATTTTATGTTAAGTTAATTTCTAAATTTTTTGTATTTTCTATTTTTTATAGAAACCTATTTTAATTTTGAAAATAAGATTATGAATTTCTCATTACTTATTCTTTGAGTTTTACATTTTTCAGGCATTAACTTGTTTTTCTACAAGTTTGTTTGTCAAAGACCACACATTTAGAACATTACCATTTTTTTATACAAGTTTGCTTGTCAAAGGACACATTAAAACTTTAAATTATTTGTTTGTAGTTTATGTTAGTCAAAGACATGAGTTTATAAAAACAAACACCTTTTTGAACACTTATTTCAATTTAATCAAAAAAACTAACATTTAAATTTGGTGTTCTAAAAATTTACTTGTATATTTCATTTTATTGCATGTCTGTTTTGATTACATGATTTTGGATAATCTATCATGTCTATTCTCTCCCCTTGGCCCCTTTAGGGAACATAGGTGACCAAAAAAACATATTATTATTATTTTTATAAAAGCAAAGTATGTTCTCTTCTTTCCCACCTGTGGGGTCTTGAGGATCAGAAATAGGGACACTTTCTTTTATTTTTGATTGCAGGGGTGGATTTCATCTCTTTCTTACATTTTTTTAGGTGTGGTAATTAGGAATTACTTTTTGGCTAACCAGTTATGTGTTTTAAGTGCATTTATGAAGTGGAAGGGCTTTCACACTTGAACACAAACCTCAGGCAGTGCCTTTCAAGGTCCAATTTTTTTGGTAACACTCCATTAAAACCTTTACAATTAGAGTGAGTGTGAAGGGAATAAACATCCCACACTACCCATTAATCCTTCCTCTTTGATGGATTTTGATCCCCATATACCAAAAGGTATATCAAAGGCCATTTAAGTAGTTTTGTAAAAATTTAGATTAAAAGTATCAGTAAAAAATGATTCATAATGTGATGGAAATCAACCTCCCCCAATATTTCATGGTGTACTTCTTGAAGTGAGAGTGAAGTAAAACTAATCTATAACCACTTCAATTAAGGTAGTTATGTGGAATTTGATCACGTTACACACATGCATTACCATTAAAAATAAGACTTGTCTTGTATATATGTTATTTGTTATTTGTTATTATACCCATGTGTTACCTAGTTCAGAATTTACACTTCAAACCAATCAACATTACCCTAATTCCAAATTTGTCATTACACATCTACACAATAAATTTTTACCCTAGCCAACTTTTGGGTGATTGTAACTATTATGTTGGCCCATTGAAAACAATTCAAATCAAAGTCTATTTAAACCCATTTCTAGTTTGAAATTAATTGTATGCATTAGGTCTCTTTTGACCTCATTCTTATTTTGAGATAATCCAATAAAATTAGGTCAAATTTGACCAAAGCCAAGTAAATCAAGAAAATATTATCTCCTTGGGACCATATAAATCAAACACATCTGCCCTTTTTGGTGTCATTTCAATCTAGACCAATCTTCTCTCTTTGAGGCCATTTTAACCAAACACATATGCCCTCTTTGGGGCCAATTATTTCCAATCCTCTTGCATGTATCCTTTCTTTGGAGATTTATTCCAAGGTTAATTTTAATTGTGGAGTCTCATTATCCTAAACCGATTCTATCATTTCCATTCATTATTGAATATGTGATAGACCAACTCTCCCAACTTATCCAAAAACTATCCCACTTTATGTCTACTCTTGACATTTCATTCACTATTCCAAAATTTAATATGGCCTTATTGCCACAACAAATTCAAAAGCCCATCTATATTATGTCATTACCCCTCTAAGATCCATTATTTGTTAAAAACCCAACTGCATCCAAATCTAATAACTACTCGATTAGGATATGCCATGATCCCTTTCCCAAGAATAATCAAATTCATCTATGTCATGTCCCCTTTTTAGGTGACATCGCTCAAAGTTAATGATTAGCTTATCATGCGACCTTCGTAGGTTGATAGGATGGAGAGAGGGTCATAATGGAGCTTGGCTTGACTTTGATTCACAGAATTTCTACATTTGGTTTTCATTCGTGCTCTTTCAGTCACATTTAGCCTGAGCTCCTACTTTTTAGGGATATATGACACGCAGTGGAGCACCTTTATTTTGGTATGTAATGTGTAGAATCACTCCCTGATTCACCAGTTTCAGTCAGTTCGAGGATCAGACATATATTGAGGGAGATATTAATATTTGATTGATTTAATCAAATATTAATTATTTAGCCTATTTTTAATTAGAAACCCTAATTCTAATTAAAGAAAACCCTAATTAGGGAAAGCACATATTTTTGAGGGTATAAGGGTTTCTCATGGAGGCCATTATTGATTATCCATTGAATATTGATATTGAATTTTGATAACAATTCTTCTGTGAAGACTGAGCCAAGGGTTCCAGGATTCCATTGGCATTGGAGAACGTCAACTCTTTAGTGTGTGCGATTCAGAGGTTGTGAAATATCAATTGATCTATTGCCAATTTGAGAAATAGCTTCATACAGCAGTTATCACAGTATTTTAGGTCTTTTGAGAGATAACTTCATACAGAAGTTATCACAGTATTCCAGGTATTTATTTCTTTATGTTTCAATTCAAATAAGTTATACAGATAGAGATATTCTGTATTAGAGTCATATATCTTGAGATCAGGGGTCCTACAAACAGGGTTTAATTTATTGGTGGCCATACAAAGCCCATATAAATCCATACAGGTTCACATAGAGACCGACATCAGCAGAGAGAGATCTATAGAGACCAACATCGGTTGACATATGACCAACGTTGGTAGGTTAACAATGCCCAGTCGACTGACGATGGTAGTATAACTGACGTCGACGTCTGTGTGTCGACACAGAAAGGCCGAGACCTTCCAGAATTCAGGTTTCATTACCAGATTTGTAAAGGACAAGGGTTTTAAGACTGTATTTTGATATTATTTTTATGTATGACTGAGGACATCTATTGTAACCATCTGGACAAATAATAAGACTAGTGATTTGGTAGTTAAGAGATTTACTATGGTTTATTGTTTATTTGAATTTATTCTACAAAATTCTATCTTTGTTCAGAGCTATTTGTGTTTCAATAGTCCCTACTGAAAGGGGATATTACAGTGGTATCAGAGCTTTTTGTGTTTCTAGAGTCCCTATTGGTTGGGGATATTACAGTGTTATCAGAGCTTTTTGTGTTTTTAGAGTCCCTATTAGTTGGGGATATTACAGTGGTATCAGAGCCAAATTCTTGCCATCCTGTTGGGTAGTTTGGGAAAATCAGAGCCAATGTCTTGCCATCTTGTTGGGTAGTTTGGGTAGATTGAATCAACAAAGTATCCATGATGTCTTCAATTACTCAGAAATAGTGGGACAAGGATATGGAGAAGCTGAAACAAAGTTTGAAGAGGTTAAATGAAATTCTTTCATACCCTACATTCAAAGACAAATCCACACGGTATATGATAGCGAATGAGGAGTGGGAGTTAATATCACCTAAGGCTCGAAAGAAGGTGTCTTTTGATCTCTTTGTTAAGATGAGGAGAGAGCACTATAGATTAGTTAGATGGTATCGCAACATGTCCCATGATTATTATGAGATAGAAGATAGTGAAGATGAGGATGAGTCTGATGCTTGCACTCAGAGTGAGGAGGTGTGCTAAGATGTTAGTGCATTGAGGGTTGATGATCTCTCAACTATGGAAAAAATTGTAGAAGAGTCCCAGGATCTGATTATTGCAGATGACACCCAGGAGAATGTAGTGGACAGTTTTGAGGACTTAGTTTCACCGGTAGTTTCCTTCGATATGGAGGAGTTAGATAGTGATGCTACAGTTGTGGATACTTTGTATGTTGATATGATCTATGGAGTTGATTCACAGAGTATGGCTGGTAGTACTCCAGAGATTAGTGATTTTGAGTCTACTCTTATAGACCGTGCATCAGAGGAGGATTGTAGGAGACAATCTAGCTAGTGCCACCATGTGTCTAGTCAGCTGAGAGTTAGTGAGCAAGACATTGCTACCGCTTGCAAGCATTTCGATGTTGCTCGTTAGTTGTTAGCAATTTATGGATGGGGTTCTCTTACTAGCATCGAGCAGGGAGGTAGTTATTTATCCTTGACAAAGATCCACTCTTTATGGGAGGCTAACAAGATTTTGAGACAGGATTATATGCAATTGGTAGCTGACAGAGAATATCTTATGGAGTGGGACAGCACAGCGTATGATGCATTATTGGTTAAGGAAGATAAGGTGAGTGAGCATACCCAGCAGCTCGAGGTGACTTTTGAGATTCTTGAGAGTATGCAGTTGGCTTATGAGGAGTCACAATTTCATTTGGCTAAGAGGACCATAGAGTTAGAGCACTTGCGTTCTTCACCAGCGTCAGACCCAGTTCATTTGTATATTGAGGTGGTTGGTGGTGAGTACATTCCTACAGTTGTTACTGAGGAACATGTTGTTGAGGTTGACACACATGTTCAGGATTTGGGAGTACCTGGTCTTGATGAGTTTGGGATACCAGTGGAGTCGAGTCTCCTGATTGATTATTCTCACACAGATGACAGTGTGGTACAGTTGGTTGTGCCACCTTTACAGAGAGATCAGTTGGGGTGTGTGGGGGAGTATGTTGATGCTTCCACATATAATTTTTATTGCAGTAAATCATTCATGGAGTATTTGTTAGATAGTGTAGGGGTTTGTCTAGACTCACATAAGGTGACAGAAGGTGTTCTCATCTGAGATACTAGTGTTATTAGCAGATTGGGTGGGGAGATTATAGGGATCCTATCTACTATGCTACCTCACAAGGATTTTGAGGTGGGGTATGATCATTATTCTTCTTTTGACCTAGAGAGAGAAGATTTGATTTCACACAGGTGTAGATCGGCTCCAGTTTCTTACCATCCATTATGGGATGGATTGGCATCATCTTTTGCAGGTAGAGTTGATAGTTTATTGGTACATGACTTAGAGCAGGAGTTGATGTCCAACAGTTTTGGATTGTGTTATTACTATCTAGCATATGATGATTCCTCATTATCAGTGATGCATAGGAGTTTGGGTGATGAGACCGTGGCTAGTGATCTGTAGAGATGTGGATTCTCTGTAATTGACATAGTTCCATTCAACTGTTGTGATTTTAGAGATTGGTTGAGTTGCATTAACCAGTTTATTTATGGATTCCTCTTTGTTCTATTTCTGAGGATATTACAAGATCTTGTATTGATTATCATTAGTATAGATCATGATTACATTTGGGATCCAGGTGGATCGAGTGGTTCATTGTTTTGAGATTGCTTGGGGATAAGCAATTTCAGGGGGGGCGGATTGTCATGTCCCCTTTTTAGGTGACATCGCTCAAAGTTAATGATTAGCCTATCATGTGACCTTTGTAGGCTGATAGGATGGATAGAGGGTCATAATGGAGCTTGGCTTGACTTTGATTCACAGAATTTCTACATTTGGTTTTCATTCAGGCTCTTTCAGTCACATTTAGCCTGAGCTCCTACTTTTTAGGGATATTTGACATGCAGCGGAGCACCTTTATTTTGGTATGGTCATGTGCAGAATCACTCCCTGATTCACCAGTTTCAGTTGGTTTGAGGATCGGACATATATTGAGGGAGATATTAATATTTGATTGATTTAATCAAATATTAATTATTTAGCCTATTTTTAATTATAAACCCTAATTCTAATTAAAGAAAACCCTAATTAGGGAAAGCACATCTTTTTGAGGGTATAAGGGTTTCTCATGGAGGCCATTATTGATTATCCATTGAATATTGATATTGAATTTTGATAAGAATTCTTCTATGAAGACTGAGCCAAGGGCTCCAGGATTCCATTGGCATTTGAGAACGTCAACTCTTTAGTGTGCACGATTCAGAGGTTGTGAAATATCAGCCAATTTATTGCCAATTTGAGAGATAGCTTCACACAGACATTATCACAGTATTTCAAGTCTTTTGAGAGATAACTTCATACAAAAGTTATCACAGTATTCCAAGTATTTATTTCTTTATGTTTTGATTCAAATAAGTTATACAAACAGAGATATTATGTATTAGAGGCATATATCTTGAGATTAGGGGTCCTACAAATAGGGTGTAATTTATTGGCAGCCATACGAAGCCCGTACATATCCGTACAGGTTCGCACAGAGACCGACATCGGCAGAGAGAGATCTACAGAGACCGACATTGGTCGACATATGACCGACGTTGGCAGGTTAACAATGCCTAGTTGACCAACGATGGTAGTATAATCGATGTCAGCATCTGTGTGTTGACACAGAAAGGTCGAGACCTTCCAGAATTTAGGTTTCATTACCAAATTTGCAAAGGACAAGGGTTTTAAGACTATATTTTGATATTATTTTTATGTATGACTGAGGACATCTATTGTAACCATCTGGACAAATAATAAGATTAGTGATTTGGCAGTTAAGAGATTTACTGTGGTTTATTGTTTATTTGAATTTATTCTGCAAAATTCTATCTTTGTTCAGAGCTGTTTGTGTTTCAATAGTCCCTACTGAAAGGGGATATTACAATGGTATCAGAGCCTTTTGTGTTTCTAGAGTCCCTATTGGTTGGGGATATTACAGTGGTATCAGAGCTTTTTGTGTTTCTAGAGTCCCTATTGGTTGGGGATATTACAATCCACTTCCTAATCAAGGATAAGATAATTAACTCATTTTTTATGTTTTTATCAAATCATCCATCCTTTGATGAGTTAATGTTTGGTGAGTTACCCTTTGACCAAGAACTCTTTTCTAATGAAGGACCCATTTTTGATGATCCCATTTCTACAGAACCCATTATTGAACAATATTTCAGCGTTCATCCATCACAAAACAACCCCCATTTTATAAAATTCCATCATTCCAAAGCCTTCACTTCCAAGAAAAAAGTGAAAAGGTTACTTGTGGGAAATATAATCCAATGTGTCATCTTTATGGCCACTTCTATATTGGAATTAGGTTCGAATTTAGAACCAACATCAGAAATAGTAATAGTCCTCTTAGAATTCAAATCAAAATTAGTTTCTATTTTATAACCAATATCAAAATCAAGTTATAATTTATAACCAATATTAGATTTAGCATAAGAAGTACAATAAACATCAATCTTAGCATTGGATTCAGATCCACTTGATTTGGAACTAGAATACATTAGTGGATATTATGATATTGGTTACACACTTCTCACAGATCTATTTGAAGACATCAATGATTCTTCAAAATTATTGAGGAAGCTTCCTTAGACATCAACCTAAGTTATCTTAGTAGTTTTTATGATAATTGTGGTGTGTTTTACCCTTGAATTACCATTACCCAACCTATTCACATTAATTATCCTATTAATTCATCGGACAACCAGTTTCCTACAACCATTGATTGGGATAAATAGAATCACAAATTATTAGCCTTTTTCCATGGTGACATATCAGTTGTAGAATTTCTAAGGATCTAAGGCAACAATCAATTAGAAGACAATTCCCTTATTGAAACCTTATTTGAGGTGATAGGTGATAATTAAAGTCCAAAATCAACATCTCCTTGTGAAACCTTCTTTGAGGCACTAGGGGATAATCAAAGTCAAAAGTCAACATCCTTTAGTAAAACTTTATTTAAGGTGCTACAGGACAATCAAAAGAAAAAAGAGTTTATTGGTGAGAACCTCTTTAAGTTTCTAGTAGTTGAATAAATAATTTATTCATTCTTTGATGAAGACATTATTGAATAAAATATTAGAATAGTCTATCATCCAAAGCACATTTAGATTGCAGCAACTCTTAGGCCTAAGAAATTAAAAAAAAAATTGTGTCCCTATTGAGATAATTTTAGAGGTCCTTTGCCCCACTAAAACCTAAATTATGTCATACTTATAACATTCATAACTGACAATAATGTGTGTGATTGTTCATTCAGATGCCCTTTGGCCTCCTAACATTTATACCCTCTATTATGAGCCCTACATTTATCCAAATCATATATTCAACAATGTAATCATATCCTTAATCGAATGCATATCCTTATTTACCTTCCCTAGATAAAATATCCTTCATAGAGGATATAAAGACACATTTTTAGAGTTTTGGAGGAATCAAAATAAAAAACCAACGAAGATCACAATGGGAATAGCTTAGTTCACATCCATGCAGGATCCTAATAGATCAGCTATTTAGAGTGGGTATTTATTGGACATATAAGGATATACATTATGCATATCATAATCTTTCATTTATTTGAGATGATAAATATATATATATATATTAAAAATCAAATAAAAATAATCAAAATATATAGATAAATAATTCATCCAATGTTAAAAACCCTGTTTATGGAATCTAGGGAAAGTGCCATGATGAAAGACATGTTTTTGACATCATGAATTAATAATTCATTGTCTAAAAGTAACTTGACACTTTGGTGCAAATCCATCTACAAGCATTCATCCTCATTCATATTAAAATCCATTACATACCAGCCATTTTGGCCATTCTCTCCTATTCATCTGAGCCCATCCTATCATGTCCATGAATCTTCCTATCTTGACCTTGTTATATAAGTAGGGTATATTGAGACATTTTTTGAGAAATATATTGGCCCATTATAATATTTCCACTTTGAAAAATGGATGCATTTATTCCCATGTGATGTCATCATTGAATTTTTCTAGTCCCTTCCATCATAATTCATTATTATTCTACATTGTCTTTTTCATTCATCCATTCATTATCATTCCACATCCTGGTGTTTCAATAGGTTTTCCCTTTATTAATAAAGCCTTGTACATATTTATATATACTTATTAAATAAATAAAAATATTCAAGCATTAGAAAATTCAAAAACATTCAGATAACCAAAAAAAGCCTAAAATTTAGAAAATACTTAAAATCTCCATGTGAAATATATATCCATAGAATCCTAAACATTTGAAAAGGTTTTAAATATCCAAGAGAGATATAAATCCATAAAATTTAAAAATATTGGTCTTTTCTTAATTCTAGTCAACAACCCTTGGCTAATCATTGATCCAATCATTTTATTAACCATTAGGATGTGTTTATTCCACTAAATATTCCCTCTTTAGGGATAATACATTGCATATCATAGCTTTCATCCTCTTGGGGAGAATTAAAGTTTGACACCTATTCAAAGATATCTTATCCCCATTTATCCCCTTACATGGGGATACCATCCAATTATCATTATCATTGTACCTTCACATGTTGATTTTGACTTGATTAAAGACAAGATATTTTTTGTTACTTTTATTTTCAAGTTCATGTGTTTGCCTTTTTGCCTATTTGTTTTATTTTATTATTGTGCCTTGTCTCAATTCATATGTTTAAATAGGTTTATTCCTTTCACTTGTACTTCAGTCCATCCATTGACACACGACAATAATGTCATCTTAATTTTTCTAAATCATGGTGTGTTTGTGCCATTTTCTATTAGATCAGGGGTTAGTCTTTACGCACATCATATCCAGTCCATAATGGTGTTTTATATCATGGTTCATATCATTATGTCCTACATTAAAAATCAAATTATTAAGACTTATATATAATGTCACACTCAAGTGGAAAGTTATCCCTGTGTAAAATCATCCATTCTTAATTCCAATCATTTTGGCCATCTTTGACCACATCTCATCATTTCATTCCTCTTTAAACTTTTTCAACATTTAGCTTATCATCCTATTATTTTTTGTTATTTATCCCATTTTATCCCATCTAGGAGGAACTACAATGGCTGAAGGTCCACATGGACCATCTAGGCAGTGTTTAATCACATAAATTTCTAAGGTAAGATCGGTCAACATTATTATCATTATCATTTTTTTCCTCTTTTATTCAAATTCCTACCCATATCATTTGGGACCATTTAAATAATGTTAATTCATATTTTTTCATTAAATCAATCATTATTACTTCAATCATTGTGTTTCTGTGTGTGCCTAGTTTATTCAAATTCTTCATTCTTTAAAAATTTGTTATACCATTGCATATAATTTTGTGTCTTTCATATAAATATTAATATATGCTATAGGTTAAATACTTTAGCTATGTTTGCTATTAAATTAATTAATCTATCCAATCCATTTGATTTTGGGAAATTTTCTCATCCACCATTTTTGGGCCAAGTTATTGAATCTTAGCTCACCATTTTTTTAGGATGAATCCTTCCCAATTTACTCCTTTTTGGAGAAATTTAAAGCATGTATCTCATTTTCTTGGGATGTATCCTTTTAAAAATTTCCCTTCTAGGGAAAATCATTCTATCATTCTTAGTAATCAAAGCATACAAGTATTAGCTCAAGTGGCTTAACTTTATCCATGAGTTAATTTATTTGTATTCTTGCTTCTTCCTTCCTTTTAAGGGCCTATCCATCCATTTTATTTTTTGTCCACTCCCTTGAGGAGGAATATATGGTATCATAAACATCATTTGGGGCTTCATTCTTCAGTCATTTTTGATGATTTTTTTATTTTTTGAAAATTATTTATTTTGTCTAGTGTCTTACAACACCCTTTGAAATAGGGGGAAAATGTATGCACCCTATTTTCATCACTTTCCTATTGAAATTATAATCAAAATGATTTATATAAATAATTCATAAATCATGTCTAAGATCATTAAAACATATTTATTCATTTTCACATGTTATGTGCATATTCTGAAACATTTAGGTGCATTTGTGCTTGTGGCAATGCACCATTTCTAATCATGAACTTCATCTAATATCATGTAGCAGCATAAAACCAAACAATGAAAATCTAGTCATGAGTAAGTAATTAGGTTATAAGTGAGTGTGAGGGGCACATTATGGTCCCCAATAAGGTTACTGAGTCATTAAAAGATCCCTTAGGTGTGTTTTGGTAGCCCTTTGGCATTTTCCTACCAAAATGGTCATTTTGAATATTTGAATTGTGAATGTGTGTTTTGAAGCATCTTGGATAAGTGTTATGCATTGTACTATTGTAAAATGAATGTAAGCAATCTTATATGGACCTAGGAAAGTGTATGAGTTTTTTATGGGTGCACATCATGAGGATAAAGGTATAGACCAAGAGTCTTGATTGTATTTAGCACATCATGGTAGTGACCTTAAAAGTAGGAGAGGTCTCCATGCATGTATAAATAAATAGAAAAAGTAAATGTATGTAGAAAGAAAGTTGATGAAGAGGTATAGATTCATTTTATTTTTATATAAGTTAGAGGTGAAAAATTGAGAGTGAGGTAAATCAAGAAAATGATAGAGGATGAGTAAAATTTGTATTTGTTCATGAAGGGCAAGAAGCAACAGTAAAAATGTAGTTGTTTAACCTTACTTAAAATCAATACATGATAAAATTGTATGTTTACCTATTCCCAATATATTTATTTATGTTATAAATGTCATTTTATTCTTTGAATATCCTTCATAGTCTTGAGTTAGTTTGTTATTGTAGTTATAGGTTTGTATGAAGACTGAGTTGAAGAATACTTCAAATGTATGTTTGTGTGTATGGAAATGAGAGAGTAAACATAATTTGATAAGTTATGTGAATGTTAAAAGGATATGAAATGGATAATCATTGATGTTTTGTATTGTCAAATAGGTTGTTTAGTTTCATTATTTGTGGAAAGGATTTTGTGAGTAAATTTGAGAGACTATGTCCAAGGGAACAATCAACAAAAGAAGAGATTATAGAATGTTAGAAAAGTCCTTATAAAATATGGAGATGTGTTATGTGTGAATAATAATCCATTTAGTATTAAATATAAATAATTAATGGTCAAAATCATTTATCAACTAATTATGTGAATTATACCCATGTGTTAGTTTACACAATCAAACTATATTTTTTGAATTATGTCTAATCGATGATTTGAGTTTGTTGAGAGTTGATAAAGAGATATTAGCCATTGTAAGTGTTTAAGATAAAAAATATACTCCTTTTTTGGTCATGACATCATTAAATATTACTTATAATTCATTCTAATTTCATTTGAATCCTCTCAGGCTAGTTGTAGTCTATGTTAACCTAGATTAGGGTTTAAACAAGGAGAGTAGAATATCAAGAGTTTCCACTAGTGAAATGTTATTAAACTTGGTGAAATGATATAATATAATTAATAATAGATAATTATGTGGATTTTATACCTTCACTATAATACAAAAAGGGTTTATTAGACTATGTCAAGGTAAATAGGCCTAACGATCTAATTAGGCTAGTAGAGATGATGACAATTTAGAGATGGAACCAAGGACAAACAATGGTTTAGAAGGTTGAAGAAACCTTGGATATACCCTTCACAAGTGATAGAATAATTTGAAATGAATTCAAATTCATTTTGGATCATTCGTACCCCTCTCAGCCATGTACAAGCCTACATAGTCTTTTAGCTATAGTTTAGGATCAAAACATCAATATCTTAAACATTAAAAATACAATAAAATTTGTAATAATTTGAGTTTTGTGATATAATAAGGGTTTAATGAGTCTTTTTACTGGAATATTATGGATATGTATGTATTTATTGACTAACTAGGTGAAATAAGGACTAGGAGGCCTAATTGGCAAGGTGATTACAAAGGAAAGGGTATTATTGACCAATTTTGGTCTACATACCAAATTCTGCCAAGTCCAAGAATTCAGTGGAAGTAGAAAAAAGTCTAAATAGTCAATTTATAAAGGCCATATCTCATATGTGTGGTAGTCTCAAGAAAATGTGATCACATAGATTTATCTATCTTGGTCTTTAGTTGTTATGCACTAAATTTTAGATCATCCACCAAAGCATGATAGAAGTTGTGCATTTTCATATTTGGATCATTAGTAAGATTTTGCCAAGTTTCCCATACTTAGCCAAATAAACTAGACCATTGTCATGACATCATGTGAGAATGTATAGATCAATCAACTTGAGCATTTTATATCTTTACTCAAAAGTATTCTAAGACTAGCGAATCAAATGGGTTCATCCCTTTTAGTCTCAATAACATCTCTTAAAAATTTGGTACCTCCATGACTTTTGTGCTTCAAGTTATAGGCCTTCAAATTTAAACCTGCAACATAAGACATTAGCGAAAACATTAATTTTAACCAAGGTAAGTAACCATTTGGGTTTAAAAGGTCCTTAAAATGCTTAAATCTGGTTGAGATCTAATGGTCTATGGGAGCTCTCATACTAACACATAATATCTAAAAATCTACACTGGAGTTAACCAAGTCAAAAGGTCCCCAGGTTAAAGCCTTGAAGATCTACAAGTTAGACATAATATAATGGTGAAAAATAATCAAGAAAATATCTAATGGAGTGAATTAAATGATAAGAAAATGAGACTAAATAGATCTATGGTGCACGTGAACTCATACATCTTGATCAGACATTGCGCATGAGTTAAAGTGGTAAGCAAATTCAAAGAGATAGTGAGTCAAGGAAAAGTGGCATAAGCACATTCAGTTGGTAGGAGATCAATTTATTGTAGGCATTTGTGTACATTAAGATAGACATAGTGAGATAAATCAAAAAGCATCAAAGGATCTTGATGATGAATACAAATAGGACAAATGTCCAAAGTCAGTGGGTTTTAGTAGAAGATCAAAGACTCACATGTATTTGTACATCTAGATCTAATGATGTGAGTAGATTTAATAAGTCAAAAAGATTTATATAACTAATAAGCATAAAGATAGTTGGGCATAATGTAAATGGTCTGAATTGGCAATCAACAGCCAATAAGTGAGTAATCTTAGGATATATTTGATGAAATTTTAAAAATTTTAAATAGACCCAAGCAAAGCAAATATTAAGGGGCTGAGCTTGGAGTTAAACAAAATTTGAACCAGGGCCACAGTTTTAAGATCAAGCATTACCATTAATGCTCTATATAGTAGATCATTTGGGTTCTAATATAGAAGTCAAGGATGAACCAATGACTGTGAAGCAAAATCAGGTAGTTTGTCAACTTTCATAGATATTATGACTATGTGAAAACCAATGATCTAAGATTGTTTTTCACATATAGTGGACCTGTGTCTTACCTATCATCATTGATCATTTTTTATAATGCAAGTATAATTGGACACCCAATATAGATGTGGCACTTTTCATCCAATTCCAAGACATGATCCTCATCAATAGATCAAGTAGAAGTAGCATAGAGTCCTGAGATAATGACTAGGTGGATGAATAAGGATAATGAACATTCAATTATTTTGCAAAGCCTTTAAATTTATGCCTTATTGATAAGATCCTGACTCAGTCACATCCTCAAAAGGGTGTTAATCCATCATAAGTGGTTTGTCCTTTTCTAATGCATAGTTTTCTCTCTCTCCTTATTTTTCTATAAATGTAGGCTTATAAACCTTAATATGGATCATCTATCCCTCTTTTTGGTATGACAAGACTCTACCAAAATTTGTACTACAACACCTTTTGATGCAATAAAGATTGAATTCCATCATTTTCTAAGTCAGATTGAAATGTGTTCTATGAATTAATGCACTATCATTGAGTGAATATGTGTTCCTTAGTTATGTATGATTTTTCCTCACCTTCAAGAAGAGATTAATAGTCTTACACGTCATTATAAGCACAATCTATAGTTTATTATCTAGTTTAAAAGTGGATATTTCCCTCTCTTGCTAATCTAGTAACTGATTCATGACTTTTTCTAAAATATTTATGTGAGATTGATGTTCTTTGGTCTAAAAAGTGTCTCATAGTGTGTTTTGTGTGAGTTAGAGTGATCAAATAATTAGTGCATCACCATTTTTACATGTTTTTATAAGTTTTATCAATTCTCTCTCCCTTTTCTAAGTAGGTGGTAGTTTAATTTTAGTGTAGGTGATATATCCATAGGTAAATTGGCCTTCTCTAGAGATTTTATCCAATTTTTGGATACCCATATCCTAGGATCAATCCCATGTTGGTCTAGATTTGAGTAGAGGATCTAAATAATCCCCTTTCTGAGCTAAGGTGCAATCTAGAACCCCAACAGTTTTGGCATGCCTAGAGGGAATGAATTTCTTTAGTATGATTAAAGTTTGAAGATTGAGAAGAAAGATTCACAATAGTAAGAGAGATATACCATCATCAAAATCTAAATATCCTTCAAGTTATAGGACTCATGTCATCTTTTAAATAGTGCTTTCATGCCAAAGGTTACAACAAGAACATCAAGCAAAGGTACTTATTTTAAACATATTGAATTGCCTCTTACTTCTTATAAAAGATCAAGACTTAATAGCATAAGACCTTATCCTCCAAATTAGTATTTATCTTCTAGTCAATCTATTATTTTATTCCAATCTATTATCCCCATAAGCCAAATCCATTTTGCCAAAATGGTTATCATGAATCAAGTGTTTTCCCTATTTAATATGGGTGGTCCCCTAAATTTGGCCCAGAATGATGACATTCTTATGTTTGATCTAAAAGGTATCCCTTTCTTCTCTAAATAATGGGATAAAACTATTGTTATTGAGCATATCCAAGATATTTCCAATCTATGCTTTATTCATAATGTTACTCAATATAATATGGCCATCAGATTACTTGTTGCCTATTTCAAGGGAAAATCATTGTAATAGTATAGGAATCTTACTTTGACCTCCATGTATACTTGGGATGAGTTAGATGTAGCTTTAGTTAAGCAATTTGAAGAAAACTTTGATCATCTATCTTTGGTTGAATAATTTGCTACCATAAAAAGGTAACCCCATGAATTCATGTTAGAGTTTAACCTCAAATTCCAAAAGACATGGATTAAGATCCCTGCATTAGTTAAACCATCCCCAAAGTATGAATTTTTGTACTTCTTCAAGGACCATAATTTTAATATAAGTGTCATGATATAGTCCATGGGTGGTAATAATTTTCCAAATGCCTATGAGATTTCTATTAGAGTAAAGAACAACTTGATTCATGTGGTAAACTTACTCCAAGGCCTCTAATTCCCTTTTTTGAAAATTGAAATGTGTTCCTCCCCCTTAATTTTCCCAAATTCCATCTATAGCCCCTATTCCATCTGTAAAAGTCTAAGTTGTATCCCTTCCTAAGCAATCTAGTGAGATTGGTGATTTTAAAAGCATGTTACAATATTTTGTAAATGATTTTTTCACACTCAAGAGACAATAGTATCAAAGTAGACCTTATCAATGGCAAAACCAAAGTACCTATCAATATTTTAATAACTAAAGACCACCTTATCAAGGTTTCAAGCACAATAAGAAACCTTATCAAAATCAAGGAGCTATAACTCAAACTAATCCATATTCAACCCATGATCCCAATATGCATTCTAGCTCAAAATTTATTATTCCCTAGAATAACTTAATGTAATATCTAGGTTAGCAGCCTTCCAATCCAAATGACATTTAGAATCAAGCTTTGCTATCACAAGAGATTACCATTCCATAAATGACACAAGAAGAGTTCCATATTGAAAGTGGTCAATATCAAAACATGAATATGGAAATCCAAGGATAAGTTCAAAAATTTCTAGGATAGCCTAATGTTATTAATGTTAATTGGTATTTGGATAATCATATTGCATTCAACCAAGTTAGTGAAACTAGAAACATAAATGGTCAAGTGACAGATCTAACTAGAACTAAAAGAAGAGTAATTGAAGAAGCTCATGATGTGAGAAATAATTTTAGTGTTATTAATTTTTACCAAATAATATCAAAGATCAAGTCATTGTTCCTATATCATAAAAGATTTAGAACACAAAGATAGTGAAAGTTACCCAAATGCCCCTAACTAGAGAACAACCAGTGGCTCAGAAATTGTAGCCAAAGGTTAATGAAACATATTTTAACATTATTGATCAAATAAAGAAATCAAATTTTAGTACTATAATGTGGGATTCAATTTCCATCCCAAGGCAAAAGGACATGTTGATTCAAGAACTTTCAAATCTCAAGGTACCTAAAAATCCAACTAAGAGACAAGAAGTTATCTTAGCCAATTTAGACTAGCAAATCAAGCAACCTGATCAGCAAATACATAACATGACAAAGTTAGATATAGATAATGTAAAGATAAGTAAGACCCATCCCTTTTATCTCTCTTTGATAGTAAGTGATTTTTTAGTCCATAATTGTATGGTAGATAATGGAGCTAGTAGTAATGTCATGCCCAAACAAATTGCAAACAAGCTTAGTCTTGTTTATGAGCCAAATATCAAAGGATTATTGAAATTATATGGCTTGATAATGAAAATATTATTCATTATAAAATACCTAAATCTAACATTACATTTTTTCCCCAATGTTATTATTTATCAAGATGTAGTTGTAGTGGACGCACCTCCTTATTTTTCCATGTGTCTATCAAGAGATTTTACTTCAAAAATTGGAGGATATTTATTAGCTGATTGGACCTATCTACTGTTTATAACTAGGTATAGAACTAAGGTGATAATGCATTCTGAACCTATTGTAATATTTCATTTAGATCCATATATTCCAAGCATGGTGAACACTATGTTATCTTAGACAAGGTGTTAGAAAAGAGTGAGTTTGAATTTGAATCACCTCTATATGGAATCCCAGATATTTTCTTTGATGAATGGGACTTTGATTTACATGATAATGATTCCTAATAATTAATTAAATAAAAATAACTTAGTGTCTATTATCTTCAATAAAATGATACACCAATTCTAACATTGATGAAAGATGAGTAGCCTAGTGATGGATTATAGCAGCTATATTTTGATGGATCTAGAAAAAAACATGCCACTAGAACTAGAATTATGTTAATTTATCTATAAAATTAAAGGTATTTCTCTTATCTCAAGTTTAAGTTTGATTTTTTCAATAATTTCACTAAAAATGAAGCACTAATGCATGGTTTACAATAGGCAAGAAAGGTGAAAGTTAATTCCTTACAAGTCTTTGGATATAGTGAACTAGAGTTTACCAAGTAAGGGGAGTTAATATATGAAATAACCCATAAATTAGGTCTTATAAACATAGATTATGGGACATATTTGAATAATTTCAAGCCTTCAATATTTAGGCCATACCAAAAAATCAAACAAGCATGCAAATAGATTGGTTGTTATTGGATCACAATTCAATATCATAGATAATATAAAAAGGGACAAAGTCCAATCACACATCAAAGTAGTTATGAGACCTTCTGTCATAGGCAACCATGATAATTGTTAAGTATTTGAAGATGACATCAAGATTATCAAATTTTTACTAAAGGAATTTGAATTTTCCTCAAAGAACCAAGACAAGCATTTACAACAATATGATGATCATATTATGCAATTAAAGACAAACAAGTTGCCTAAAGGACTGGTCACCCTAGAAGATATATTTAGTAGATATGATTAATTAAAACAAATAAATTTTTTCTATATCAACCAAATAAGAACACTACACAAATGTAGACATTGTAATTGGCAAAATTTAAAGCTAGGTAAAGTTTGCAAATCTTTAGAGAAAGAAATTTTTATTAAGTTATGTTCAAATTTTAAAGATATCTTTGCATAGAAGTAGAGTAACCTTAAAGGTTTTGATCCAAGTCTATATCAACATACCATTGAGTTAGAAGATGAGACTAGGCTTGTTAGACAAAGACAAATGCCAATCAATCCAAAGCTTAAAAATCTAATGAGAGCTAAACTGCATAAGCTCATTGAGTCAGCCATAATATTTCCAATTAAGCACTCAACTTGGTTAGCAAACCTTGTTCCAGTATGGAAAAATAATGGTGAAATAAGATTATGTGTCAACTTTCATGATTTGAACAAGGCCTCTCTCAAAGATCAATATCTATTACCATAAATGGAACAGATTTTACATCTAATTATAGGTTTAGAAAGGTTCTCTTTATTCGATGGTTACAATGGATATAACAAAATTTTGGTCAAAGAAAAAGACCAGTATAAAACAACTTTCACCACAAAGTGGGGGACATTTGCATACAGAAAGATGCCTTTTAGATTATCTAATGCTGGAGCCACTTTTCATAAGGCTATGGATATGGCATTTTAGGGTCTCCTCAACAAGTTTATTCTTTTTTATCTAAATGACATAACAATATTATTTAATAGCATAAAAGAGCATATGATTCATCTTAGATAGGTATTTGAAAGGTGCAGATAATTTAGAGTGTATTTGAACCAAAAAAAGTGTGTTTTATCTATTCATGAAGGTAGGCTTCTTGGACATGTCATTTCAAATAAAGGTACAAGCATAGACCCTGATAGGATAGGATGAATTATTATAATATCATTGCCTAAGCATAAGAAATCCTTGAAAAGATTTTTAGACAATATTTAATTCACAAGGAGATACATTTTAAATTTTGCTACTTTAGCTAGGCCACTTACTACCATGTTAAATAAATGTCAAAGTTTCAGTTGGTCTAAAGAAAGTGTAATTGTTTTTGAAGAAATCTATAGCCAGTGCTCCTACATTCCTAAACCTTGATTTTAAAAAATATTTATTCTTATATAGCTATGTTAACCTTGACACAATATTATATATTCTCATGCATCATAATAAAGATACTTTAGAAGAATATGAAATAAGGTATTATTTTGTTGAGAAGCATATTCTTTCAATTATAAGGTCTCTTAAGAATTTTAGGTACTTGTTATCATCTAATGGCCTTTTTTATTCAAGGCTTAGAAGAATATGAAACAAGGTATTATTTTGTTGAGAAGCATGTTCTTTCAATTAGAAGGTCTCTTAAAAAGTTTACATACTTGCTATCCAATAATAAAATACATTTGATGGTTGCACATTTAAGTGTCAAAGACTTTCTTATGAAGAAAGATATAAGTGATAAAAGTGTTGGTTAGAACCAAGGTCATGGAATATGACATTGAGATCAAAGTCACAAAGTTAGTTAGGAGCAAAGGACTCTATGAACATCTACCCCAAGACTTACATGAGTCTAATGAATATATTATGGTATCAAATGATCAAGAACTTACAAGTAATTAGGCCTCAAATTCTAGCTAGTTCTAAGATATGGTAAGATATATACAAGATGGCATTTATCCTCCTCATCTCACTCCTTCAAAGAGGAGATATTTTAGATTACAGTCAATTCATTTTCTCCTTGTTGATAATGTATTATTTAAAAGGGATATCAATGGTATACTACTAATATGCATAGATCTAAGTCAAACAAAAAAGCTACTTGAGCAATTCCATGATGAACATGATGGAGGACATTACTCAGCCAATATTACATCTCACAAAATCATGAGAGGTGGGTAATATTGGCCAAGTTTATTTAGCAATTACCATGCATGGATTAGGAAATGTAAACAATGTGACATGTTTGTTGGAAAAGTGAAACTTATAGCCTTACTTCTCCAACCTATTTTAGTTAATAAACTCTTTGTCCAATGGGTATTCAAATTTATTGGTGTTATTAAACCCCCATCAAACCTGAGACATAAGTGGATCCTAACTGCCACAAATTATTTTATTGGATGGATAGAAGTAGTAGCATTAAAAGAATCTAATGAAACTAGTGTTTTAGACTTCTATGAAGGTTTACTTACTAGATTTGGGATCTATTCAACTATAATGTATGATAATTTTATGGATTTTATAGGAGCTAAGATCAGCTAATGGGTAGTTTAACATAGTATTTTTCTCAGTACCTCATCAAAATATTATACATAAGGCAATGGCCTTGTTGAGTCTACCAATAAGAATTTGTTGAAGATCATCAGGAGGACTGTAGAAGATAATCAGAGATCATGGAATCTCAAATTGAAATCTACTATATTTGCTGATAAGATCACTTATAAAATATCAATTTCCAATTCTTTATACAAACTAGTATATAATAAGGAAGCAAGAATGCCTATTTCTCTTAAATTCCCTACTTTGGAATTAATGCATCAACTTGAGCTTTTGAAGACCAAGCCAATGTAAATAAGATATGTTAAGCTCATGGAACTAGAAGAGACAAGGCATTAGGCTATGTTGGCTATGGAGGCCTATAAATCAATGACAAAGATAATTGCTCCTCAAATGGGATGATGATAGAGTCAAGATAGGAAAACACACAAATTTTGATTCTCTCTGGAGTAGACCATATACAATTTTCAATATCAAATCCCATAATGCTTTCTAGCTCACAAGGATGAATGGTGAAGAATTTCTTATCCCAATCAATGGGATACATCTTAAACACTATTATTAAGGAAAGCTTAGTCCCCTGTACATAGTTAGGTTTTCTTATTTTTATCTAAGTGTTTTCTAGCACATTAGTTAGTTTCTTTTTTATTTTGTCTTAAATATGTGCTTATTTCTTGCATAATCATTTAGTAGTTTAGTTGCCTTTATTTTTTAGGTTAGTTTCCTTTTCAGTTTATTTTCTTTCCCTGTTGTTGGGATTTATCTATCATTATAGGTCAATTGGCTATCTTATAGTCATGTAATGGTCAATGTATTATCTATGATGATCTAAGAGTTATGTATATGATATGAGTTCTCAAGCATATCAAGCATGATGCCTAGCTAAGTCACCAAAGATGTTGACAAATTTTGGTCTACATACCAAATTCTACCTAGTTAAGAATTTAGTGGAAGTAGCAAAAATCCAAAATAGGCAATTTACAGAGGCCCATTATCTTGCATGTGTGGTAGTCTCAAGAAAAAGTGATCACCTGGGTTTTTCCATCTTGGTCCCTATTTTTTTACACATTAAATTTCATATCATCGACTGAAGCATGATATAATTTTTGCATTTTCAAATTTGGATCTTCAATCAGATTTTACTAAGTTTCCCATAGCTGGCCCAAATGAACTAGACCATCATCAAGATGTCATGTGAGAATGAATAGATCAGTCAACTTGAGCATTTTATATCTCTAGTCATAAAGATATTGGGACTAGTGGATCAAATGGGTTTATCCCTTTCAGTCTCAAGAACATCTCTTGAAAATTTGGTGCCTTGATGACTTTTATGTTTTAAGTTATAAGCCTCCAAATTTGGACCTGCAATATAAGACATTAGCGTGAACATTAATTTTAATCAAGGTAAGTAACCATTTGAGTTCAAAAGGTCCTTAAAAGGTTTAAATTTGGTAAAGATAATTTGAAAAGGGTCCAAAGGATCTTAATGATGAATACAAATATGATAAACGTCCAAAGTCAGTAGGTCTTGGTAGAAGATCAAAGACTCAAGTGATTTAATACACCTAGATCTAACAACATGAGTGGAGTCAATAAGTCTAAAATGATCTGTGAAACCAATAAGTATAAAGATAGATGGTCATAATGTAAATGGTCTAAGTTGGTAATTGATAGCCAATACGTGAGAGCAATCTTAAGAAATTTTTGATGAAAGTTAAAGAAGTGTAAATGGACCCAGGCAAATCAAATATAAAGGAGCCAAGCTCAAAGTTGAACTAAGGCCATAGTTCAAATACCAATCATTTCCATTAATGATCTATATAATATATCCTTCAGGTCTAATAATGAGTTTGAGGATGATCCAATGACTATGAATCAAAGTTAGGCATTTTTTTGACTTTCGTATATTATGACTATGTGAAAACCAATGATCTAAGATTGGTTTTCACAATATAGTGGACTTGTGTCTCGCCTATCATCATTGATCATTTTTTATAATTCAAGTATAATTGACCACCCTAATGTAGATGTGGCACTTTTTAACCAGTTCTAAGACATGATCCTCATCAATAGATCAAGTAAAAGTAGCATGGAGTCCTGAGATAATGACTAGGTGGATGAATAAGGATAAAAAGCATTCAATTAATTTTCAAGGCCTTTGAAATTATGACTTCTTGATAAGATCTTAACTCAACCACATCCTCAAAAGGGTGTTAATCCATCATAAGTGGTTGGTCTTTTTCCAATGCATAGTTCTCTCTCTCTCTCTCTCTCTCTCTCTCTCTCTCTCTCTCTCTCTCTCTCTCTCTCTCTCTCTCTCTCTCTCTCTCTCTCTCTCTCTCTCTCTCTCTCTCTCTCTCTCCTCTCTCTCTCTCTCTCTCTCTCTCTCTCTCTCTCTCTCTCTCTCTCTCTCTCTCTCTCTCTCTCTCCTCTCTCTCCTCTCTCTCCTTATTTTTCCATAAATGTAGGCTTTTAATCCTTAAAATGGACCATCTATTCCCTCTTTTTGGTATGACCAAACTCTACCAAAATTTGTATTGAAACACCTTTTGATGCAATAAAGATTGAATTATATTATTTTCTAAATCAGATTGAATTGTGTTATATGAATTCATGCACTATCATTGAGTGAATATATGTTCTTCGCTTATGTCCTGAGTTTTCCCTCACCTTCAAGAAGGGATTAATAGTCTTACATGTCACTATAAGCACAATCTAATATTTATTGTCTAGTTTGAAATTGGATATTTGCCCTCTCTTGCTAATCCAATAACTAATTAATGCTTTGTTATAAAATATTTATTTGATATTAATTCTATTTGGTCTAAAAGTGTCTCTTATTGTGTTTTGTGTGATTTAGAGTGATTCAAATCATTAGTGCATCACCACTTTTACATGATTTTATAAGTTTTATCAATTATCTCTACCTTTTCAAGTACATGCTAGTTTATTTTTAGTGTAGGGTATAGATCCATAAGTAATTCAACCTTCTCTGAATGTCTAATTCACTTTTAGGATACCCACAACCTATGATCAGTCCCAGTTTGGTCTAGATTTGAGTAGAGGATCTGAACAATCCCCTTACTCAATGTGGGTGCAATCTAGAATCCCAATATGTATTTATATATTTAATTAGGTCATAAAACTTCTTGATAAGTAGGGATAAGATATAGGGTGTTTAAATAAAGGCTTAGATTCCTATAAAACCCAATGAAATGTTCTAAGGAAATTCACATTAAAAAAGACTACAAGAGAGCTAATTTCCAAGAGTGAAGTGGTGACTATTGATGAATTAGGCTTTGAAGGTTGTGTAGACTGATTGGGTGAATGAAATTAAAGTGAATGATGTGTTATATGGTAATAAAAACTTTTGTGTACAACCATAGGAAACAAAATAATGCGCAGGAAGGTAGAATATGAGCCAAGGAGGTTGATGTTGATAGAAAGGAGAATGCATAGACTTAGAAATTAGATATATTTTAAGTTATAAAGGAGATTATTACATGAATAAGAAATTTTTTCAAGTTAAGGAAATAAAAAAATTATCAATATTTTTCAAGTGAGTAAAGTATAAGAATGAAGATCCAGATTTAAAGTAGAGCATGGTGAAGAAACATGTAAGCAGATGTTTGTGTTAGTTAGATGATGGTTTAATATTGAAAAGGAGGTGATCTTCATCATTTGGTATCAGACCAGGTTATTCTAAAGTAAATAAGAACAAATAAAGTAAAATCAAGATAAGGTATGTTTATGTTGATTGATTTTTATTGAAGATAACTAACATTACATCAAGCAAATAGGGTTGAAAAAAGATTGAAGAAGTTTGTAAGTGACAAATAATGTGAGAAAAGGAAGTTATAAGTAAAGGATAAGGAGACTTAAAATTAGGAGAGCCAAGACAAGGTAACATTATAGGTGAAATTTCTAAGAGAAGGATCACATAATAAATAAAATAGGGTGTTTCTCTTAATTTTTACTCATTTCTTAATTAAAGAAGAAGATAATAAACTAGTAATAAGGATGTGGTAGAAGAACTTGGTTGTTGTGCCCACATTATTCAAATGAGTGTGGAGAGATCATTTTTATCTTTGAAGAATTACCTATAGATAAGAAATTACTAACAAAAGTGGTTGTTAGAAAGATAGTTAGGTGGACTACCTAATGTGAGCTAGATCTAAGAAGTGTGAGCTTGCTAAGAGGTTCTCAATCCACTCTTTGATAATAATTAAGTTGAAAGAGATAAAATTAAACTACTTGAATTCAAGAATAGATAGTACCTAAAATGAAACTCAAGAATAAATGAATACTTTTTAAATAAAATAACTAAATATAGTAATAATGGGGCAATACTAATGCTAAAATAAATTAGGTGAGGTTTAAAAAATTAGGTAGGGGTCAATGAATAGGAAGGTACATAGAAAGTTAGATTTGGTTGGGGGTAAGGGGTTATAAATAAATTATTATTTCTTACCACAATGATTTTTGATAGTCAAGGTGACCATCAGTGATTAAGATGACCATCAATAGTTGGGTTACCATCGACGATTGGAGGTGGCCATTGGCAGTTGTGCTGATCATCGGTAGTTGCCTATGTATTTTTGGAAGTATTAAAAAAAGGAGTTTGAAAAATGGATTAGTGATTAGGTAAGGGTCTGGGAGTTAGAAATAAATGTGCATAAAATATTTAATGTGGGAGAGAGGTCAGAAACTAGAATAACAAAGTTGAAGTACAAATATACCTGTTGCTTACTAAATGGTTGATGGCTGGAGTAATTTTGGTAGAGTAATGGTACTTCCCTCAATAAAAATTTGGGTAAAGGTTCAAGTTTCTATTTTTATTACTTTATTTATAGAAGAATGGTTGATTGGCTAGAAGCTAGATCAACTGTGTGCTAGAATGTTTAAAAGTGATTCTGATTGCTAAAAACTTAGATCCTTTTCACCTCCTACTCCTCTCCTTTTATAGGCAAAGAGAGATGGAGGATAGAAGGTTCCCTAATAGGTTGGTTTATTGATTTTCGTGCTTGAGAGTTTTTTAGCAATGGGCAAAGTAGACATATTTCATTTTTTCATGTTAGCTCTCACATAGTTGGTATTGTGTAAGAATGAGGAAGAGATGACTATCTATGGTCAGCATAACCTTCAGTGGTTAAGCTAACCATAGACAATCGAGTGTTTGAATGAAAATTGGTTAAGGTGAGTTAAAAGGGTTGGTTTAAGGTTAGTTATTAAATTAGTGAGTTTAGTTAGCTAAGTATACAACTAGAATCAACATCTGAGGGGTTGGTAAGTGGGTCAATCAGGGTTATATGGTCCCTAAGGTATTTCTAGGCATTTGGACATGTAGAAACATCATGTGTGGTTTTCTAGTGTCTATATTTTTCCCCTTTTTATTATTCATCTTTGAATCAACAAGATACAAAACAAAAACAAATTGTTGGTTGAAGGTATGGTTTTCCTGAGTATGGGAGGACGTTTTCCCCCTCAAACTAAGAGTTGATGAAGTAAAACCAAAATTGAGTCAAGGTTTGATAAATGGTTTATGATGAGTCATGAGGTTGATGAAAAAATGTGGTTGGGTGTTTGAATTGCAAGCATGCATACAGAATGTGACTAAGTGTGACAGCCAAGATCACACATAGACTAAGGCTGATAATTTTGGTAAAAATGAGGTCAATTTTATAAGGATTTGTGATAGGGTAACTAGGCCACAACATTGGTCATAGTTGATCAGGTCATTCTTATAAAGTCTTCTAGATAGGATTAGTGTTTTTGTAGGTATCCAAGGTAAGAAGTCTTCCCTTGAAAAACATAAATGGTTTAGTTGTGGATGAGGTGGTGCAAATGCAAATGTTCAACATGGCAAGGTTGGTCAGTGCAATTAAAAAGACAAGGCAATCTTATTATAAAAATATGCAATAGTTTGGACCAAAAATAGCCAATGTTGAGGTAGACATGGTTGGGTAGTTGGTTGATCAAAGAGGGTATTCTCTGAAGGCTAGTTTTTGGTTTGAGGGAGAAGGTAATTTTTAAAAGTTTGGCACTTAGGTGTGGGTACCTAAAAATTTTAAGATGTGGGTTTCTTGAGGTGGGCTCTCTATAGCTATCATACATTATCATTGTAGAGATAGAGATGGATCTATGGGAGGAGAGAGGGTGAGACCGAGATCATCCTATTTGATAGAGTTTAGAGGTAGTTTGGCCTAGTGTAAGGGATTTTAGGTCTATTCTTGAGATATAAGAAGAAGGATGCTAATTTTTTGTTACCCAAGCTACAGCTAGGGGTGGTGGTCTTAGATTGTGAAGATCTACCTATTAGATCATGGGTTGATGATGTTAGTTTTGGTGATGGGTATGTATCATGGTACTAGGCCCTTTATGTAGTTATCAATTTTGGGTGGGATGATGGGGGATAGTAGGCCATGAATGTGGATCCAATTGGTGGGATTCCATAGGTATAGGTACAGGGTGGTGGCCCTAATGGATAGGTAGGAGCAGCATTGGATATTGTATAGGTATAGATTATAAGGTTATATGGGTAGGTGGCCACATTATAGGGCAAAATTATGAGTCTATAGGGTTATATTACCATTGTTATAGGTGAGAGAGATTAGGATAAGACCTCCTTAGGCTTGGTGACTCAGGAGAGTGATTCCCTAAGATAAAGGGGATGAATAGTGGTATCACTAGTAGGACCACCAAGTAGCATCTTATGGCATGATACTTGGCCATAATGGATGAGTTGAGGTATTATGAGGCCATAGTTATGGCACAGTGTCCTAAGTATCCCAAATGGGGTGAGTACATATCCAGTTTAGCAAGTGGAGTAGCTATGGTGACTCTAGGTCAGTGGACCACTTTAGTGAGTGGATAGGTAGGCATCCTAAGAGGACTGACACCAAATGGAAGTGGTAGTAAAGGTGGGGCCAGTGGTAGTGGTGCCCTAGGGGCATGATATGTATAGATATAGATGTACATGATTTTAATACAGACCTATGTTCTAATGTAGCGAGATGTACATACTTTGAGAGAGAGATATATAAATTATTACATGTATTATTTATTTTGATGACATGATGTATTTGATGTTTGTGATGCTCATGATGATATTTGATAGATGCATCATGGTTCATGGTTTACATTTTTTATGCTTATGCTTAATGAGATGTGGAATCAATAACTTAGGCATGTGAAATTTTTTCTAGATTGTGTTTATGATGAAAGATGATTATTGTTATATGATTCTTGATTATGTTTTGTTTTCTTCATGGATATGATGTTTATGATTATGGATGGTTTGATTATGGTTATTGATGTTGATGACATGGTTTATGATCATGGATATGATGTTTTGATTTATGGATGTGATGTTATGATTTAAAGTGATTTTGTTTATGGTTATGATGTTTATGATTTATGATGTTGATGTTGATGTTGATGAAGGCACATAAAATAAGTTAGACCAAACTAGATGTGGAAAAAGAGATAAGAATCATGAAACATATATCTACATGAACCAATGATAAGGATAAGGAAAAAGTGTGATGTTTTTTCATTGGTAAGGATAAACCAAAATTGAAGCTAGATTGGCTTAAGGAGCTTAAGCTTTTCAAATGCTTCACATTAGCATGTTTTGATTAATAAAAAGGTGTTTTGATCACATTATGTCAAGTAAGATCATAATCCCTTGATTTGTAGATGGTATAAAAGGGAGATGGATGGTAAGTGAAGGGTAAATGGGTTGATAGGTAAGGTAACCTTATGTGGGTTAACTTACCCCTTCTATAGATGATCTAATAACCATATTAGGCAAATCCATGTATTCATGCAATTTGTAGACTAATCAGTGTGGAAAGTCTACTAATGTTAGATATGAAATATAGTTGAAGATTCCTTAGGATAGCTTGTTCTAATTTTGATATAGGGTCTTTTGTTATTTATATTATTTTGTAGGTTTGTGAAGTTGATCAATGTGGGAAGCTTAAAATGATTTATTTTTATAAATTTGACTTAGCCATCCTTCAAGGGAGTCGTCTATGTTTGGGTTTTGTTTATTTGGTAGTTGTCATTCTAAGGAATAGTCTATATTTTAAGCAATTTATTTATTTGTAATTGTCCTTCAAGGGAGCAGTCTAAAATGCTAGAGACATGTGACCCAAGTGATATTTTGGTTTACCAAATGTGTTTTGATGCTAGGTTTAAACATGGGCAAGTCTAAATAGGCTTATAGGTTTACTTTTATTAGATCAAAAAAATTATCATAAAAAGTTAATGATAGGTGAAAGTGTTTTGAGAGATAATTACCATGGGATTTCATCTGATTAGAGACAAAAAATATCCATGAGAAACATGTTATGGGTAGAGCCATGGTACCCATACTTAGTATTAAGCGATGATTGTGATGGTTGATCACATGGTTCTATGTTGTAATTATTTGTCCTCAAAGGGATAGGGAGAGGTAAGTGAAGGTGAAAATCTCATAAATCAAGGGATGAGCTTAAGGTAGACAAGAAGGTGAGTTTGATCCCTTTTTAACAAAAGAAAGGATGCAAATGTGAATCATTGAGGGTCTCAAGTTATAATTTACCTTTGAGAGTGGATAAATGGTAAGCACTTGATCCATACTTGTGGGTTATGATGTAGGGTCCAAGCTAATTAAAGGCAAACTTGCCTCTTTTTCTTTTCTCCATATTGCTTGCATGTTGGTTTTCCTTTAGGATGAGGTCTTTGATGTTTAATTCTCATTCCTTCTTATGCTTTTTATAGGCACTCTTGATTCACTCTTAGTAAAAATGAAGATGGTTAAGTGTAGCTAGGTGATGCTCATCAAGTAGATTAAGTCTTGCTAAATGTTTTTAATGATAGTCACTCTTAAAAATGATGTTTTACAAGGATATGTGAAGACAAGGTATCTCGACTTTGAGATGCAAGACTACCCCTACTTCAAGGACTAGAGAGAAAGGGATAACACTTGTAGAGGTTTGAATGCTAGTGAAATAGACCCATAAATCAAAGAGGATGTGAAAGTACTAATCTTGATGTGAAACACTGACTAACTTGATTAATTTGCTTGTGGATGGTAAGGTGAGGAAAATATTAACTTGATTCCAAATGTGTCGTAAAAACCTTAGACTTGCTTATTTTGTAAATATTTACCATTATCAATGATAATATTATAAGGAACACTGAAATGATAGATGATATGATGATTGATGAAGTTGACTATCTTGTCATCTTTGGTCGAGATGAGTGGAATAGCCTCCACCCATTTGGTGAAATACTTGGTGGCAGTGATGATGGATTAGTGCCACTTTGAAGAATGAGGATTGATTTCCCCATTGATATCGAGTCCTCATTATGAGAAGGGCCAATATTCTTTAGGTAGTTGAAGACCATAGGTAGGAGTGTGATGTAAATTAGCATATTATTAACATTTAACACACTTATTTACATAATCACAACACTTCTGATTGAGGGTCGGCCAATAGTATCCAAGGCAAAGGATACGTTTAGCGATAGCTAAACCACTAAATCATCCCCCATAGATGTTATCATGTGTTTCTTTGATAGCATTGGAAGCTTCATGACCATGTAGAAAATGAAGAAGGAGGCCATCAAAGTTGTGTTTGTAAAGTATGCCCCCTAATATTATAGAATGAGAGGTATTTTGAACAAAAACTCTTCAGGTATTCCTAGAGAGGTTAGGAGGAATGATGTTGAGGTTGAGGTAGTTGAAGGTTTTCTTGTACCATATGTCTGATGGAGATGCTTCCACACTAAAAATGGTAGGAAGGTTGGAATAGATATAAGACGGTGTGATAAAGTGGTGGATGTAACAAATAGTTGAGAAGAAGTAGGTTGAGATGGGATTTGGGAATCAAGGGAAGCCATTGTATCCACTAACTTGTTGGTAGATCATGGAATAGACTGGATAATGTAATTTTCAAATGATTCTAAGAGTATATATATTAACTTTTTTTACATTTACAAGACATTAGTCTTACATTGGTAGGATATGTTGACCTAGTTAACCACAAGCTAGGAATTTCCAAAGATACTGATCATCTTAACTCCCAGGATTAGAGCATTTTAGAGACCTATTTCTAGGAATTCATACTCAACCACATTGTTGGTGCACTCAAAATCAAGTTTAAAGTAAAGGGGAGGAGGTTCACAATTAAGGGGAATGAGAATAACTATGACACCCCCATCATTTTGGAATTTTGAGCCATCAAAGAAAATGGTCATCTGGTACGTGGGATATTAATGAGAAAGAGTCATGATGCACTCATCTAAAAATATAAGAGGAAGAAATTGGTTGTTTGGTAAAGGAGCTTTAGCCAATTGGTCAATAACAACTTACCCTTTAATCAACTTTTACTAGAAAAAATCGAGGTCAAACTTAGCTAAAAGCAATAGCCACTTAGCCATATGTTAGTTTTTGTATGGTTTAGAGTTAATGTACTTGAGTGGGTCAGTTTTAGTGATGATAAAGGTTTTGTGATTGAGGAGGTAATGACAAAGTTTGGAAGCCATAAAGACTAAGGTGAGGTAAAGTTTCTCAAAATGGGTGTATTGATTCTAATATTCTATAAGTGTTTGACTTATGTAGTAGATAGTTTTCTCTTTGTTTTGTTCATTACAGTGAGCCAGCATTACCCCTAGGGAATGGTAAGTGGTGGAAATATAAAGGAATAAGGGTTGGTCCTATTTAGGAGGGGTAAAAATGGATGGAGAAAGAAGGTACTCTTTGAGTGAATCAAAGGCTTGTTGGCAATATTTAGTCCATTTAAAAAATGTATCTTTCTTGAGAAGATGGTGAAATGGTTGGCATCTATCTGATAATTGAGAGATGAAGCAACAGATGTATTGGAGCTTCCCCTATAGGTTGCATAGTTTTTTAAGGTGGGTCAGAGGTGGCATCTCCAAAATTTATTTTACTTTGGTAGGATCTACTTTGATTCCTTGAAGAGAGACAAAAACCAAGAAGCTTTCTAGATAGGACCCCCAAATAACATTTTTTGGGGTTGAGTCTAACATAGAAATGGATTAGGCATTCAAAGTTGATTGTGAGAATGTCTAGATGGTCCTTGTGATATTTATATTTACCAAAGAGATCATCTACATAGTCATATATGATTTTATGGATGAGATCATGGAATATGGGTGTCATCGCATGCTGGTAAGTTGATCTAGTGTTATTCAAACCAAATGCCATGACCCTGTAGAAAAAATTTCCCCATGGGGTGATGAAAGAATTCTTATCCTGGCATTGGATGGTGTTGTTGGTAGGAGAATCATTTTCTAACATTTTAGAATGAATGAAAGGAAGGGTTTTAGTTTAACCATCCTTTTGATAGGCCAGGTGGGCTGAACTAATAGTATTGAATAAAAAAATTAAGAGGAATGATTTTTAAGTCCTTACAATTCGAAGGAGATTTAGTTGATGAGGATGGATGTTTTTATCAATGGTGGTGATGGGTTTTGGTGAATTGGTGGGTTCTTTTGGTGGTACGAACCCAAGTCCAAATAGCTCATGAGGTTTTTGGGTTTTGATGGAGGGTAACTCATGAGATCCATGTTAATAAAGGCCTAGGCCAAATCATTTCTAGGAACACCTATGAAGGTATAATTTGGCAAATGTCGATTTGTTGAGATAAGAGAAGTCAAAGGTAAATGGTCAGGTGGAAGAGGTAGTGGTAGAAGCAAGAAGTGGATGATCAAGTCCCCCATAAATGAAGTTGGTTTGATGGTTGGGAGGCCCAAAAGGAATGATGGTTATGATATTAGGGTCATAAATATGATCATGGTCAAGTTTCTTATACTCTTGACGAGAAGGGAAAGCATCCAAGGCTAAAAGATGATACTCACATAGTGAGAGACATTGGAATGTGGGTTTTAAGGGGTCCTTTATAGGGATCTAAGAAGAAGGGATATATGAGCTAGTTGAAGCTTCATCAATAGTAGGGGTGGATTTGTTGTTGGTTGGTGGTGAGTTTGATGAGAGAGAAAAATATAACATCATTGGGTTGATATGTCATGTTTCAAGATGTAAAAGGACTTGAACTAGCTTTTATGGTAATGACTTTACCCTCGTGTTCTAATTTGACACATCTATGCAAGGTGGATGGGACATAACTCATGGCATATATCCAATGTAAAATATTTTTTGAATTGTGTAAGGTCCCAAGTGGATGTGGAGTATTATTGTCCCCAAGGTTTTGGCTATAGTATCATTAAAAAAGTAGAGAACTAATGTAGTTTCTGACATGGTATTCTTTGGTAGTTAGAGTTGGTCATAAGCATGAGAGGAGATAATGTTAATACTATCTCCTACATCAATCATCACCCTTTTGATGTGGTTTTTATTGATGTATAAAGTGATGAAAAGGGGAGGATTTAGATATTTAGAATTAATAGAAGGCATTTTTGAATCCTAGAATATTACAAAGGTAGAAATTTAAAGGGTTATGACAAAGGATGCAAGAGGTTGAGGATCTTCTGGTTGAATATATATTGATTATAGGGACTCTATCAATGCTTGTAAATCATGGGGTGAGGTTTTGATTAGCTCATAAAGTATCATATTAATTAGTGTTTGTTGAAGTTGTTTTAACACTACTCTCCAGATAGATTCAAAAGGGTTGGAGGGAGATGCACCCAAAATGGATATTTTTGGTTTTGGTGAAGGTGAAGGTAAAGGTGAGGGTGCTTGTGTTTCGTTGGAATTTTGAGGGGTTTAATGGTATGTCCATGGTATGCACACTTTGGCTTTTCCCTTTTCCTTTTGTTGAGCCCTAAATCAAGTAACCATATGGATAGCATGGATTAGGGGAGGTGTTTGACTAGATGGTTGCTTTAATTCATCCTCATTTTCAAATGAGATTAGAGGAGTAGGTAAGTATTGGATGGGTTCATTATTTGGTTGGGTTTGTAATGGGATCAAGGAGGGTTCATCTGATAAAAAATCATCCTGATCCCATAAGCTATAGACAAGTGTTTGGAGAGCTTTATAGATCTCTATGTCATGTCCAAGTTTCTTGTGGTATGAGAAGATTAAACTATCTTTGAACCAAGATGGTTTAGGACTTGAAGGTTCAAAGGGTTTGATAGGTGGTATGTTTAAGGAATAAGTTTGTAATAACCATTATAAAATGGTCAAATAGGATTCAAGAAAAGTTGTTAAGGGTGTTAGGTTTTTAGTTTTAGGAGTGGTAACCTTCTTAAAAGTAGGCTTCACCACAGAAGTTGTGGGTGGTATAATGGTTTTGGTTGGTATTATTTGGTTATGGTTGTTTTTGAGGTGGAAGATTTATATGTGGATGATGAAGGTTTGGAGATAGATGAGAAGGTAGAGGTAGATAGGTTAGTTAAGAATGATGGGGAGTTTGATGGTTTCATGGGGGTAAGTGTAGGTAGAGAAAAAGGATAAGGTTTACTAGATGAGTAATAGGTAGTTTTGGGAGGATTTATCTTCTTGGTAGAAGGATGAGCTTGTGGAATGGTAGAAGGATGTGGTCTTAAGATATATGGTAAGAGGGAGGAAGGTGGTATAGCTCTAGTTCAAGGAGGGAGTTTGGATGGCTCCACCTTCTTAGTTAGTTTGGTTGAGTTTTGTTTTGGTGGACTAGATGGGGTTAAGTCCAAATTCAAAGATGGGTGAATAAGGTTAGGTTTAAGGAGTATTCATATATTCTTGATAGGTTTTGTTATAGAGGCATAAGGTGATTTGACAATTTTAGATAGAGGTGGGTTGGATGGTTCCCCTACAGTTTTAGAGGGAGAAGTGTTTGATGAAATTATTGAGGTGATGATAGGTTTGATGGTAGATGCAAGTGAGGTTGAAGTTTCAAGTTTGTTTTGATAAGAGAGCCCAAGATGATTCCAAAAGGTAGCTCTATCTAGATTGGGTTGAGAAGTGGATTCTAGACTTTGAACCAATCTAGAGAAAGGTTTGTAAATGGGTTTGATTCCTTGGTCATTGGTTTCAAAGGATAAGTCCATGGGATGAGGTGAGGGATTTTTTTTTCACCTTTTCCCTTAATGGAAGGTTCTAAGATTTGGGAGGATGTTTCCTCCATAGAAGGAGTAGATAAGGCAATCTATTCTTTTGGGATGGTTCCCAAATAGAGAATGGGTGGTTTTATGATATGGGAGGAAGGTGTAATGGCCTCAAGTGAAGGAATGGTAATAAATGTTTCCTTTGTTTGGGTGTCCAATGGAATGGTGGGTAATTCCACCACTTCAATAAGTGGAGTGGGGGAAGAGGTATTTGAATAAATGGTTGCCTACTTTAGTATTTCTATCAAAGGGGATGTGGATAAGTCCATGGTCTCATCAAGTAAAGAAAGAGAGGTGGTTACTTTCTCTATTTCAATGTCCAAAGGAATAGAGGGTGAGTTCATCACTTCAATGAGTGGAAGGGAGGAAGAGGTATTTGAGGTAATGGTCTCCATAATGATAGGTTAGTTGATAATGGCATTGATCATATAGACCTCACAAGCTTGAGATGATTTTGGTTTATTATCATCATAGTTGGTAGAAGGGGAAATGTTTACAAAATATGTCAAGGGATTAATTTGGGCATGCATTAGGATTATCAAATGCAATCTCTCTCTTATCAATCATGTTTTGGACAATAGTTTTAAAGGTATTACACCTACTAACATCATATCTAATGACATGGTGGAAAGCAAATAGATCACTCTCATTATACCAACCAGGTGTAGAGCGATAAGTATCAAATTATTGGGGAAGTTTTATGGGAGGAAGTTATATGATGTTGGGTTTGACCAATTTGTCCAAAAATGAAGCATAAGACTCCGCTATCAGAGTGTATTATTTTGGGGCATCTCGGTTTTGATTTTAGTTTTGTTGGTTGGAAGGGTTATAGGAGCTAGTTTGGTTGGGTGGGTTTATAGTTGGTGGTGGAGTGGTTTTAAGGATAATTTATTTTGTGGATGTCTTTGGTTTAGTGTTGGGATGGTTATATTGATTGGTTATTTTGGATGAGGAAGGGTCATTTAATTGTAAGTTAGTATTTTTTTTCCTTAGTTTAAATTTCTACTCATTAATGACTCTAATTTATAATTAATGTGCCATGGTGAAAGGATAAACAAAGGTCCTATAAGATTGAACTTGAAGAGTAGGGGAAATATGTTTGGCTTAACCCCTAAATAAGAGTTAAATCAACTTAGGTTGGGCTAAAGAGAAAGAGATCTAGTTAATAAGACCTCTCTATCTGGCTATGAAATCAATAATTAATTCATTATCAAATTGCCTAATGGAGTAGAGGTCGGTAATAGAGACCTTCTTAGATATATTGACTAAGAAATGATCTAAACATATTTGGGCAAGTTGGGAAAATTAAAATATGGAGTGCTTGGTGAGATCACTATACCAATCTAAGGTTGGTCTAGATAAAGGCATGGGAAAGGTATGAAGGATAAGAGCATTGTCATATGAAATTAAATAGCAAGAATGGGAAAATTATCTTAAGTGTTGTTGGGGATATTCCTTTCTTTGGAACTTGGAAAAATTGGTTAGGTCCCATTGAGGAGGATAATATTGGATAGGGACAGATGGGTGAATAGGTCCATTACATATTTGATCATAAGATAAAAGGTTATGAGCCTTAGAGATAGATGACTCCATGTTGGTCATTTTGTCCATTAACATTTTGATCAAATATTTTTGAGGTTGAGAAGAACCATAATTGGGTGGTAGGTTTGGTTGAGGTTTAGTGGCAGTAATATATGGATAAGTGGTAGAAGGCTGAGAAGATACCACATATTGGTAGGATGTCATGGGTATTTTATGAGGGATTGATATGGGTTTATTTAGAGGTATGAATGCGTTGGTAGTTGGTTGGGATTGAGTGGTAACACTTTTGTTAATAGGCAGAAGGGTAAGATGTATAGAAAGCACCAAATTTTGAAGTGAGGTGGAAATTTGTGGGTTGGTAGTGATAAGAGGAATGGTGTAAATATGGGTAGAAGATACCCCCATGGTGGCTGAGGTATAGGTAACAATAGGTGAGGTTGCAGTTATGTTAGAGGTATTGGTTGGTGTGGGTGGTGTTTGGATATTGGTTGGGATGTTGGATTAAGTTTGGGTGGTGGTAGTGGATGGGATATTGGTAGAAGAATATGCTTGGGTGATCATAGGTTGGGTAGAAGTAGCACCAACCATAAATGGGGAGGCATACCATAAGGTGGATCCGTAGGAGGAATAGAATAAATAGAGGTGCGATGAGATAAGGTATTGAGGTAAAGTTGAAGGGTTATGGGTTATTATCAAGGAAGGTATAAAAATATGCATCACCCTTGACATCTATCTAAGGCATGATAGGAGGGGGAGAAAAATGAGGAGAACTCTCAACATCCAAAGTATACTTCATGGAGGAGGAAGAAGAAGAAGGTGGTTCGTGGTTGGTTTGATCCCTCAACTATTGTCGAGTAAACACCATGTGAGGAATAAAAAATAAATGATGAAAATCTCACACTCAAACACAAATAAATCAAAAGAAAGATATCTCAAGGAAATCAAAAAATACACTAAAGTGTGTTTAAAATGTAGGATTATTTTTAGATCACTTTTGGCTTATGCTTTAGAAAGTGTGAAAAGGAAATTTGTCTTGTAGATCAGGTACCAAAGAGAAAGTCAGGTTGGTTTCAGGTGTTAAAGGCTCTCAAAAATATTTATTGAAAGTTAATAAGTGGCTTTATATTGGGGCCTACTCCCTCACTTCATACACTGTAGCCATAAGGGTGTCAGGTGCTTAGATAAGATATACAAAATTTTAGAGTTTAGACTCAACTAAAGAGCTGAGTGTTGGTTTATTTTCTTAGTAATGACCTCTAAGTAAGATATCCAAAGGGTAAGGTTTACCTCTAGGTGATGAAATCCTAGTTAGGCCTTATGTTAATTTTTTTGATGTATTGATTGATTATGTGGTGTGGTAAAGTGTGTGATAAAAAGAGTGAAAATATGATTGATTACTTTTACTTTTAAGTTAACTAGATGAATTAAAAACAAGCAAGCAATCAATGTATGTGAGTTTTATTGTAATCTCAAAAGAAATTTTATATTTTATTATATGAACATAGAATAAAGGAATAAAAGGGTACCTAGATGATGTTCGGTCCCATCGAGCATGCCAATTTGTTTCTCTTAATTTCTACTCATTTCTTAATTAAGGAAGAAGATAAGAAAGTAATACTAAGGGTGTGGTAGAAGAACCTGGTTGTTATGCATGCATGATCTAGGTGAGTGTTGAGAGATCTTTTTTTTATTATAAGGATTACATGTAGATAAGAATGTACTAACAAAATGGGTTGTTAGAAAGATAATTAGGTGGATTGCCTAGTGTGAGCTAGATCTAAGAAGTGTGAGATTCCTAAGAGACTACCAATCCACTCTTTGATAACAATTAAGTTGAAAGAGATAAAAGTAAACTACTTGAATCCAAGAATAGAATGTAACTAGAATGAAATATAAGAAGAAATGAATGCTTGTTAAATAAAATAGCTAAATATAGAAATAACAAGGCAATACTAGTGCTAAAATAGATCAGGCCAGGTTCAAAAAATCAAGCAGGGGTCTATGAACAGGTAGGGACATAGAAAGCCAGATTTGGTTGGGGGTAAAGGGTTATAAATATCTTGTTATTTATTATCATAGTGATCATCGATGGTTAAGCTGACTGTCGATGATTGCTTGTGGATTCTGGGAAGTGTTCAAAAAAGGAGTTTGCAGAATGGATCAGTGATTAGGTAAGGATCATTTAAGGGTCTGGGAGTTAGAAAGCAAGATGAAAAAAATGTCTAATGGGGGAGAGAGGTCAAAAACTAGAATAACAAAATTGAAGTACAAATATACCTATTTCTTGATAATTGGCCAATGGTTGATGGCTAGAGAAATATTGGTAAAGTAACAACCTTCACTCAAGAATAATTTAGATAGAGGTTTGGTTGTCTATTTCAGTTGCTTGATTGCTAGAAGAATGGTTAATTGGATATAAGATAGATCACTTATGTGTTGGAATGCTTGAAAGTGATTTTGATTTCCAAAAACCTAGATCCTTTTCACCTCCTACTCCAATCCTTTTATAGGCAAAGAGAGATAGAAGATAGAAGGTTCCCTAAAAGGTTAGTTTTCTAATTTTGATGATTGGGAGTTTGTTAGAAATAGGCAAAATAAATATATTTAAATGTGTCATGTTAGCTTGCACACAACTAGTATTGTGTAAAAATGAGGAAGACCCAACCATTGATGGCCAACCTAACTGTTGGCGATCAAGCTGACCATTGGTGATCAAGTGTTTGAATTAAAATTGGTTAAGTTGAGTTAAAAGGGTTGGTTTAAGGTTAGTGAATAATATAGTGAGTTTAGTCATCTAAGTAGACAACTAGACTCAAGGTTTGAGGGGTTGGTCAGTAGGTCAAGATGGGTTACATGGTCCCTAAGGTATTTTGAGTCATTTTGACATTTAAAACTATCATGTGTGGTTTTTTAGTGTCTACATAGGGATATGAGAATGTGTGATAGTAAGATTCCTAACATGAAGAGAGAGAAGATAGTAAAGGGGTTGAAACAAGAAATACATTTAGTGATAAAGAATGCAAAAGACATTGAATCCCAAGAATCAAGAACAAAGATCATGAGGACTCAAGTCAAGGTATTCTATGTTTTTTGATTTTGGTAATATGTAGAGTTTTTTAAATTGAAGTAAATTAGACCCTTCAAAAGGAAAACCAAGAATCTATTAGTAAAACATGAAGATGAAGCCTAAAGTTATTAATGTTTGTGTGAAGAGAGTTTAAGAAGAAGCTCAAAAGATAAAGCAATTTTTAAGTGGGGAAAAAAGAGAAAGAATGTCCCAAGAGAAGATAAGAGATGATAAGGGATTAAGTGCAGACCATCAGGGTACCCAATTGAAGTACCACAGAGATAAGACCAAGGTATAAGACACTTGCAAAAAGTAAAAAAGGAATGAGAAGTTGAATGTGAAAGACATGGTCAAGAATAATTTCCATGAGAAAAGTATGAAAGAAGATGAAAGAGAGATAATATTAGATAAGGAGACAAGATACGTGAGGCAAGGTCTTAAGAGTATAAATCAGTTGATACTCATGATAGATCAGATGTAAAATTAAGAAGGAAACCCATGGATTAGATGGGTTATGAAGAAAAAGAGAGTGAAGTGGCCAATAGAGCTTCTTATAAGAGAGAAAATGCATAAATAAATGACTTAAAGAGAGACAAGATAAAGATAAATTCCCATAGAGGCTTGAGGAAATGTAAGTTTCCAAATTAACAACATGAAGAAGAAGAAGAAGAAGAAGACGAAGAGGTGAAAAGAATTCTCATTATGGAGAACACAGAGAAAGATGAAAAGGAATTGCCAAAGGAAGTACATGAAGAAGAAAGACAAAAGAAGAGGAGATTGTCCATGAAGGAGGAACTCAAAGGGAAATTATGATCTCTTATTTTTTTATCTAACATTGTAATTGAGTTTATATATACATGTATGAAGACATTCTTGAGCAAGGTGTTGTAAATAAATAAGACAATAAAATCACCCATACACCAAGAGGAGTGTGAAAAAAAAAGGTGCAAGTTGTTGTTGTTGTCTATAATAAAGGAAGCATTGTAAAAAGGATAAATATTAATAAGGTGATAGTTTTGAAGGCTTTCAACTATTTCATGAAGAGATAGAAGTTGCATCAAAATTATTTGATGCCTTGGAAAGTATAGAGGAAAAAAAGTGAAAGTTTGACATATGAGAGAGTTTATCAAGAAAAAGAACATGGAGGAAAATCAAAGCAATTTGCATCTCATTGATAAGGTATATTTAATTTTAGATTTTGTTATTGATAATTCATGTGCTAATGAAAAGGTACATGGACAAATTGATAAGAATAAGGATAATTGAAGGCCTATAAATTTGTAAAAATATCAAGGATATAGGATGTCATTGTGGCTAAAATGACCTATTTTAGAGGTAAAAAGTAGGTCTTTGTCAAGGAGAATTATGTGGTAGAGATGCAAAGGACCAACAAAGGAGGTAAGAGGATTTTAGTTTAAACAAAAAGGTTAATGGAGTCCAAGGCAAGTAAAATACATGAAAGCAAAGTATGGGTCCCCAAAGGCAAAAGAGAAATAGGAAAGAAGGTTGAGATCAGTCATGATGAATAAGATATGTTTCTAGAAATCCCAAGAAAAAATCAATGTAAGGAGATTGGTGGTGATAACTTGCATAATGAAGAATTGAGTGAGATATTTGCTAGAGAGGATGAGAAATGGTAGAGTCTATTTAAAATTACTAATTTATATTTATAAGAAGGTTTTTAGTTGATATCTAAAAATGAGGACATTGACAAGGAAATTCCAATGCAAGAGGAGGCATTTTAAGGCCATAAGGTTGATGAAGAGTAACATGGACTTAAATAAGTAGAATAAAGAGTATTATAGAAAAAAATGCCAAAATTTCATAAGTAAAGTGAAAAAATAGAAGATCTCTCTTGGAGAGAGGAAATAAAGTTGATATAGGAGCTATCAAATGCATCAAATCAGTTAGTTACAACAAATACTTGGTCAAATTGGAAGGCAAGTAAGGATATTAAAGAAGATCATAAAAATGGCCCTAAAGAAGAGGTATTTCTACACCAATAAATCAAAGATTGAATAAGTAAGTATGAAGAGTCTAAGGACATTGAGATGAGTAAATATATGAAGATTCAAGATAGAGAAAGAATGTGTATGTATAAAAGAGAAAAATGAATAAATTAAAGAGACACATTGGTGAAGGGTGTCTCCAAAGAATCAACAAATGGAAAAAGATGATTCAAGTCACAAGAAGGTGAATTCAGCTAAGATGAGCTTAATAAATAAAAATTCATATGAAGTGAAACAAACAATAATAGAGGTCATGGAGAATGAAGCAGACCAAGAAATAGACACGTTAATATAGTGCATGAGGATAGAAGAATACTTTTTCAAAAGATAAAACAAGATGAAGAGTAAAAGACAAAGATCATTAATATAGTTGGATAAAGTAAAAGAATGAGATAAGAATAATGGCAAGAGAGGCCAAGTGAAAGAGAATATCAAGAATTGGAAAGGAGGAAAGATAAACAAATTATTTGAGTTGGAGTTCAAATCTTTCCCTCAAGGGGAGTATGATACAGGAGCTTCAAAGCATATAATGAATATCTAGTCATCATCAAGTACTTAGGTGATGAGTGAGTGTTAGGGATATCTTAGGGTCTCCCTAGAAGGTGATTGAGTCATTAAAATATTCCTTATGTGTGTTTTGGTATCCCTTTGGATTTTTACTACCAAAATGGGAATTTTGAATATTTGAATTGTGAAAGTGTGTTTTTAAGCATCTTCGGTAAGTGTTATGTATTTTAATGTTGTAAAATGAATGTAAGAGGTCATATATGGACCTAGGAAAGTGTATGAAGGTGTTCTATGTTCACATCATGATGATAAAGGTATAGACCAAGAGTCTTGAATGTATTTGACACATCATGGTAGTGCCCTTAAAATTAGGAGAGGTATCCATGCATGAAGAAATAAATTAAACTAATAAATGCATGTATAAATAAATTTGGTAAAGAGGTAGACAGTAATTTTAGGTTGGTAACATCTATAGGTATAGAGGAGAGAGTGAGGGAAATCAAGAAAATGATAGAGAATGAGCAAAATTTGTATTTATATATGAAGGGCAAGAAGAAATAGTAAAGATGTAGTTGTTTAACCTTACATGAAATCAGTAGATGATAAAATGTCATGTGTATCTCTACCCACTGTATTTGTTTTTGTTATAAAGAGCCTTCATGGACTTAAGTTTGTTTTTTATTGTAGTTACAAGTTTGTATGAAGACTGTGTTGAAGAATCCTGCAAATGTATGTTTATGTGTATGTAAATGAGAGAGTAAACATAATTTTTTGAGTTATGTGAATGTTCAAAGGTTATGGAATGGATAATCATTGATGCTTGGCATTGTTAAATAGGTTGTTTAGTTTCATTATTTGTGGAAAAGATTTTGTCAGTAAATTTGAGAGAATCTATCCAAGGGAACAGTTAGTAAAAGAAGAGATTATAGAATGTTAGACAAGTCCTTAAAAATTTTGGATATGTTTGACATGTGAGGAATAATACATTTAGTCTTAAAGATCCATATTTAATGGTTATACTCATTTATTAGTTCATTGTGTGAATTAGACCCCCTGTGTTAGTTTACATAGTCAAACTATATTTTTAAAATTTTGTCTAATCAATGATTTGGTTTAGTTGAGAGTTGATCAAGAGATATTATCCATTTTAATTGTTTAATATAACCAATATAGTACCTATCTGGGTCATGATATCATTACATATTTCTCAGAAGTCATTTTAGTTTCATTTGAAACCTCTCGGGCTAGTTGCAGTCTATGTTAACCTAGATTAAGGATTAAACAAGGAAAGTAGAATATCAAGAGTTTCCACCAATGAAATTTTATGAAAATTGATCAAAATATATAATATAATTTGGAATAGATATTTATTTGGATTTTAGACCTATAATGTATTGTATTAAGGGTTTACCAAACTATGTTAAGGTAAATATGCCTAAAGATCTAATTACGCTAGTAGAGTTGATGACTATTTGGAAATGAGACCAAGGAAAAATAATGGTTTATAAGGTTGAGGAAAAATTTTATAGACATTTAGTAAGTTATATAATTCTTGTAAATTAATTCAAAGTCATTTTAGCTCATTTTTACCCCTCTTGGCCATGCACAGGCCTACAAAGTCTTCTAGCTAGGGTTTAGAATGGAAACATCAATATATTTTATTCTAACCATTGGAAATACAAAAAAAATTGTAATTATATAACTTGTTTGATATAATAAAGGATTCATGAGTCTTTGTATAGGCATGGTATGGATATGTATGGATTTAATGACTGAACAAGTGAAAGAAGGATTAGGAGGCCTAATCGACAAGGTGAGTACAAAGGAAAGGCTATTTATATATTAAATGAGGTCATGAAACTTATTGATAAATAGGGAAAATATATAAGGTGTATATATAAAGTCTCATATTACCAAGAAACCTAATGAAATGTTATAAGGAAATTTGCATAAAAAAGGCTACAAGAGAGCTAGTCTTCAAAAGTGAATAGATTATTGTTGATGAATTGGACTTTGGAAGTTGTGTAGATTGATTAGGTGAATGTAATTGATGTGAATGATGTGTTATATGGTCATAAGAACTTTTGTGTACATCCATAGGAAAACAAATAGTGTGTAGGAAGGCAGGGCATAAGTTGAGGAGGTCATATTTGATAGAAAGGAGAATGCATAGACTTAGAAAGTAGATAAAATTTGAGGTATAAAAGAGATTATTACATGAATAGGAAAGTTCTTAGAGTCAATGAACTCAAAAAAAATAAAAATATTAGTCAAGTGAGTAGAGTGCAAGAATGAATAACCGGATTTAAAGAAGCAAAGTATGGTGAAGGAAGAGGTAAGCACATGTTTGTGTTAGTTAGATCATGGTTTAAGATTAAAAATGAGGAGCTCTTCATCATTCATCTTGATTCAAATTACAACTTCACAAGTGAAATTTTGGACCAATTAGGTGAAGCCCTTATTCAACTTTCAAAAGTCACATCACTTTACATTAATTTAATTAGCCTTTGTTAATCAACCTAATCTTCCTCTAGAGGGAAATTCGATAGTTTTTTGGAATGAACCATTTTTTTAAGTCATTAATTGAATTATTCCTCCATTCACATAGAAAGTGGATTGAAATATTTTTATCATGACATCATCAAAAAATATCTTCATCATGACATCATCAATATATATATTTATCTTGTTATCATCAACAAATATTTTCATAATGACATCATGTGGAAAGTGGATTCAAATTGAGCCAAAAATTCAGGATTTGAAAAATATCAGTAAATATCTCCATAAATTTGACCCATGCTTGATTAATTCAAACTCTATCCCAAATATTAATTTCATTTTCCATCCAAATTTGACTAAACCTCAACCACGCATCTAGATTTTCATCTAACAGTTGAAATCATTTTGAGAAAGATATAAATAGAGGGGTCACCTTCCACTCTTATCAAGTTTTTTTCTGCAAACTTACTTTACCAAAATATAAGGAAAAGCTTCACCTACTTCTTATAATTATTCAAAAAATCTCAATAGCACAAGGGGGAATGCTAACAAACTTGATCCATGAAATTGACAAAATCTCAAGCTCTATATACAACATAAACATGTATGTATGTCGACTAGAAACAAATATCCATTGAAGAATGTAATAGCTTTGATGTGTCTTCTATTTTGTTTATTGTTTATACATCTTGCCCAATCTGAGGATATACACTTAGAATGCTAGTTTCATATTATTTTATGTTTGCTTGAATTCTAACAATAAACTAACATTCTTTACAATTTTATGATGAAACCTAGATCCCACTCATATTAGTGAATGCTTAAGTGATATGGATTAGATCAACATGGCTCTTTATTAAATTGACTCAGCCCTGCTTCAATAGTGAGATCTAGCTATGCATATTTGTTTGTCGAACTCACATAGATATACTTTAGACTTATCATTTCATGACCCTATATGAACCACATTTATAATTGACATATAGAAGGGGCAGTCTTATTCATAAAAAATAATGTAATCAGTCACCTATGAGGTAGTGAGGATCTAAAAAATTTCCATTGTATCTACTACAAGTACATGTTTAATGTGCATTTTATTCTATGAAAAACTTATTTTCATAAACAATACACATATTCCTAATTGATCCACATCATCCACATAGAATTTTTCATTTATGATCAGCTTATTATTCTTATTTTACATGTTAGTTTTTACTAAAAATGATTTTTTTTAGATTTTTTTAGTATTAAAATAGTTGTTTTTGGTCCTTACTAGATAAACGCAATTATTAGCTATATTTCATAGTAATATATATTGTCAATTCAATACCTTATTTTTGTAGTTTGTCAAATTATATATTTGATAAAGTGAAGTAGAATATTTTGCAAAATTTTTACTCAATTATTATTATTGGTTTATCTTTATAATTAGGATTAGAGTCTTCAAGGACTGTATGTCAAAAGAGTCAATAGTGAAAGTATAGTTGAGATAATTAGAAAATTATAATGTAATGTAATGGTCATTGAGTATTCATTTTCATTACTATATTCATGTTATGATAAGATTTTTTTTCATAATCAAAGGTTTTACTATAATAGTGCATTTCATTTAAGCAAAAAAACTAAAAAATTGCCTTAATTTCAAAATAGATGCATTATCGGTGTAATCTGATGTCCATATTGGTGGGGTGGGGGTGGGGTTATTTTCTCAAATATGGATTCAAGTCCTATATTTCTAAGTAAATATTCAATATAAGAGGATGGAGGCAATGGACATTAGAGGACTTTCAACATACTCTCATCAGTTACTAATGAGGAGGTTGCATTCTAATTTGGTGCCATTTTGCTCTATTGTGTTTTTTCATGTTTTATGTGAATAATAATAGAAGCAATACTCCTATTCAAATTTATAATAAGTGAGCATAATTTATATGTATTTTCCCTTGATGTAAGATAGTGATGAGAGCTAATAAAAGTATTGCAACATTTTGATATTGTGGTGGTTAGTTAACCACTTGTAAAACCATCCTTTTAGTTGTTGGTTAACCACTTATAAAATCATATTTGAATTTATTAATTATCTTGAAAAAACCATCCAGATTATGAAAAATCTTTACAATGGCACACTACAAGTACAATATTTATGTTTTCCCCATGTTCACATTAAGAAGGGGGAATGTTAGGAAAATCATGTTAGCACTCACATTATAGTTTGTATGGGTTAGTATATTTAGGTGAGTATAAAATATTATAATGTAATTTGAGTGATTTATGAGAACAAATCACATTGATACATTGTAAGAGAGAATAAAGAAGTGATAGCTATATGGGATAGAGATAGAGATATTATGGATATGGCTTAGTTATCATTGATCATGATTTACTCCTTTATAGGGGATGAAATTCCTTTATAAGCTAGTATTATATATGATATTTTTTTATTATATATTACCTCAATATTGTACACTTGGAAAACTCAAAACTTGGTTATTCCTTTAATCTTTTCACCTTTATTACTTCTATAAGTTTGTTATTTTATCTATCTTTGTGGCCCTTGGCCTATATCTCTTAGTCCAACTAATATTCATTGATGACCTAGGTCTTTTATCTTTCCAAAAATACTTAAAATGTACTTATCTTCCATTTTTTCAAGTTCTAAACTTCTACCTGTTATCCTTCTCCCTAGACACTAGCATATGAGTCAGATAATAATATTAATGTTACTATACTATCTCGATGTAAGTGTCTAGTGCCCTAAATTCATCTAATTTACAAATGAAACATATCTTAATGGTTGACTTAAGTAATTTAATGTGATTTATTACTCCAAAATGATTGATATAAATATAAGATCAACCCTCATTCATTCATCACCTATAAAAACATAGCAATCAGACAAAAGAGTATTCAGTTAATTAAAGCTTACCTATTTATTCTTATTTCCATACTAGTGATAGGGACTACACACTTATAGGTCTAAATTACTAAAGGAACAACTGAAGATACTAATTTTCCAAGTTACAAAATAGGTCATTATTGTACTTACTTTGCACACATTATATGATTCACACACAAGCCAACATGTAGGGGAGAACTACATTAGTATGAGGCCCTATTCAAAGTATTGGATATGTATGCAATGCCATTTAACAATAGGGACATTAGGGTCATTTCGACACCATGTTCCTACTAACTCATTTTTCCCCAAGGTCACATTGAATATGGAAAGCTAAGGTTTTTCCATTTCATAAGGAATGATTGCCCATGACCCAAATCTAAATGCACTAGATTTAAGGTGAATAAAAACCCAAAAGCATCTATGGGGTTGAATCCTATTTTATTAATTATTCCATACAATACAATAGCATCAAACCTAGATAGTAGTGTCGATGAAATCATCTGAGGTTGACATTATTGTCTAGAGATCTAGAAGCATCAGAACTAAAATCTAACAACTATTCCAAAATATACTTCCCACCCACATTCAACTTGATCTAGATCTAGAACTGCATTAACATCAAAACAAGCTAAGTACATCACTTCTTTTGCATTTTTATATCTATCAGAGTTCTACTTTCCATATTTAGACTATCTCAACATAATAAATTAAATGTATGTTTGTATTTGAGTTTAGCATCTAATTGATTTCATATAGATATGATTATCACCCTTATGCAATTTCATATATATATATATATATATATATATATATATATATATATATATATATATATATTATTTTAATAATTTATATAACACCAATCTATATTCCATTTTAGGGTTAAACAAGTATATCTCACTATGTAAATGCTCTGATTGAATATAGAATATAATGTGGATTTTATTATTATTTTATGTTTATTCAGTTCTACCATTATTTTTATTAGTTGAAATAGTGTATAAGCTATTTAAATTATTATCAGGGGCATGTTTTCAAGGCCCTAACCAAGCCAAGATAATGTTAGGGTCAAGTCATGATGATTGACCTTAAACTTATGAAACCAAGGAAGATAGTGCATACTCTAGTTGGTGATTCCTACAAGATTTTATAGGGCATGTTTAAACTATGAGAAATTAGGGTTGTTCCAAATATATAGATAGGTCTTAAACCCCTTATTTTTCATAGTTCATATTACACTCTAGGGGAAATACTTATTCCATTTCCCTCCTAAAATGGGGAGATTAGAGCGATTATCTTGACTCTTATTACAATCGGTGATTCACCATTCTAGTAGACAGTAAAGAGTAAAGAGTAAAGAAAAAAGAGATAGAGGGTGATTCAATTCCTAGGTATGTGAATAGAGTAAGGGGATAATTCCATGGAAATTTACCCAAATATGTATATGTTATGACCATAATGCATATGAATTGTGGCCATAACATGTACACATTATTTGAATTCAAGCTTAGGATTCCTATGCCATAATGGGTACACATTATGGAGACATAATACGTACAGGTTTTTATCACTAAATTTAGTGAAAATAATCAATACACACTATTTTTTCTAAACTTAGTGATAATAATGTGTACATGTTATTTATCCATAACACATATATGTTATGCTAATCACAAAAAAGGCCTACTTACAACCAAACTTTTTTTATTCTTATTTTCCTATTTGCTCTTCACTTTTGTTTGGTATACGATGATCACATTCAACTTAGAGGAGGCAAAATACATGCTTGGATCACATAATACCTCACAAAATTAGCAATGTCATTTTAGATTAGAGGTATGTAATCAAAAACCAAACCTATTAACCCTAAAATTTGGTAATTTTTTAATTTAAAATGTTTAACTATTGAATCTTATTCATTTTTAATATCTTGTTCCACTATAAGATACCAACATGCTAACTATCCTCAAAACCTACAACTAAATCTCATAACCTTTTTCCTAACCCTCTTAGCCCTCCTGTAGTTCCACAAGATCCCCCAAGCAGTTAGGAGGATCTAGTTGCACACATAGTGGAATAGATATTGAAAAGATAATTAAGAGAATGAGGGACCCCACATAAACCAACACCCATTGCACCTATTTGGACAAAACCTTATAGTATGTATTAGGTCAAGTTGACTTGATAACAAGTCAAATTAATAGATGGGCATCATATAGCGATAGATTTAGGGATTAATATAATAAAAATTGTTAGCACATGAGGTGAAAGAAAAATAAATACCAAAAGATCAAATTTATCCCTTATTCATTGACCCAACAACCAATGTACCTTTTCTAATAACCAGTAAAGTATTGTTAATCCATTGATGCCAATGTAATTTGAAAAAAAATAATTGTTGGGACAGATGGTGGATGGTGTTTGATTACCCACTATGTAAGAACCACGAGGTTGCATTATATTTTTTTTAGGAAACTCTACAATGATTTTGACCTTAATGAGATTCCTAATTATTTTGACTATGGTGTGTTTCACGGCCGAGGGAAAGGATATGTGTAGGATCGACCAAGTATGCATCATGGACCTAATCAACTTGGAAGGATCCCTACCCAAAATCTAATTCAATGTGAAATCCCATCTATGGTTAAGGAGGTCATGGATATTGACACTTTGCTAATGCTTAGTGCACTTACTGATGCACTCATTTAACATACACGTAGGCTTTTTGAGACTAATGCTACAAATACTCCACCTAGTTTGCATACTCAACCTCACCATTTCATATGATGTTGTGTTATATGCACTGGACCTTGAGATGATTATGGTGGTGATTATAATGGCTTATATGATATACTCATGATAAATGAGTTATTGTCACATACATTTGGTATTCACACATCTGTCACTACACACATGTAGGTATATTTTATATTACTATCATGTAAAGTTTAAGTTTTATTTGTATTTTAAAGATAACATTTAATTTACACATAAATTTAATAATATATATCTAATTTTTATGTTGTAGGAGGAGATGGTGCCTACATCTTCATTTTCAGATCCAGCTTATGAATGCTCCACTACTTTAACTGTCAATGTTACCAGGCCACCATTTACATATATGAAGGTAAAATTTTGAGTTAATATTATATCACACACACACACACACACACACACACACACACACACACACACACACACACACACACACACACACACACACACACACACACACACACACACACACACACACACACACACATGATCTTGAATAAAAATCATACATTTTCAAAATAAAATTTGAATGACAATAATGTGAATACAAATTATATATGTGAGACGCATTGAAAGATATAAAGATAAAATTCATAACCTAATAATGATCAAACTTATATATAATCAATCAATGTCTAATGATGTAATTCTTATACTTTTTTCAAAATAAATTTTTCCTCATATTTATTATAATCATTTTGTTGGTGTTCCTTAACCTTTTCAAACTTATTTTAATACTTCACATTTTGATTGATTACCATCTCTTCTTCATAGTGTTCTTAAGAACTCAATATTTTCATTACTACCTACAGTACCACTGCTTATCTTCCAAATCCTCAAGTTTCTTCCCTTGTGTAAATCATGCATGTTATGCAATAGCTTAAGTACTCTATAAAATTAAGAAAGGTTTTTTTTAAAATTGATGATAATAGTTGACACTCCATCTCTACGAGCAGAGACAAACACAGTCATTACTAATGTAATGTCATCTACATAGGAAATCATCAAGGTGCATGTTAATTTGTAATTTTGAATTGTAAAAATAGATTCATTTTAATAATTTTACTACATACTTGGGAAAATATAACTTATGTGAATGTATTGTGTATGCATGGATTTCATACAACATCTGATAGCCTTAACATTTAGATGATTAGTAAGAAACTTTATCATGATTCTTCTCCATTTCACACACCTATCCATGCACCTCAAACTATCACTAACCTTATTGAGTGCCAAACACAAATTGAGCATGACCATGATATTGTAGTAAGTACATGCTTAAATTATTTTTGTATTTTATTTTAAAATTAATTTCTAGACTTGGTTACATGTATAGTATGAATTTTTTTTAATAATATTTAAATTGAAAGAGGTTCAGATATAGGTAAGCTATAAGCATAGAATCACCCATAGCTAACCTTGCATTAATCTAAGGCATTTGAAGGATCTCCATCTACAAGTAGGGCATCTTAGGGAGAGTCTTGTTTGAGGAAGACAAAGAGAGGGAGACTATTTGATGAGTAGGATGTTATAGATGATGTACTTGTTGGTATTTCTATATGGAAATGTATGTGTTTTTCACATTGTATGCATATAATACATTCACGTGACATTCTATTATGTTTTTATATGATGTAATTATTTATACACTTATATGGCAATGTATGCGTTATTGGCATTGTATACCTCTTTGGCATTCATCTAACATTATATTATGTTATTATTTTGTATGCCTTTATGGATGTGTGTGTGTGTGTGTGCACATTTTGTGGTGATAATATTTCCCATACAGTTTGACTCACATTATTATTTCAAAACTAAATTTTATGGTTGTATAGCCATGTTTATATATGATTGTATTTAATATTTCTTTCATATAATTTATTAATACTAACTTATAATATTTTAATATGTGTTACAATTAAAACTATATTGAATAAAATATTATAATGATTTTAGAGATAAAGTCATATATTACTTTGAATTACCTCTCATGATTAGGCTGCACCATTTATCACTATTATAATGTGGATACCCTTGCTGCACTTATTTAATATCATTTGGGACTTTATATTCACATTTAATAAATTCATTGCATTTGTAGACATACCACATTTATATTATAATTATTTGATTGAAACAAATAATGAAATAATCATCTCTTGTATACCTTTTAAGGATGCCCTTATACATTTTACTTATGCATGTTTGATGAAGTGGTTATGTTTTACCTCCTCCTTTAGGATGTTCACTATTTAGAAATGTTATGTATTCTTGTTTGGAGACTCTTCTTTGGCCCTTTGAAGTAGTACAAAATTTTAATTATCATGTCTCTTGATGCCTTGGAATATTTTGGTAGTTATAGATATTTTTTAATTATCCCTATCTATTACACTCATCTTGGCCATTTCATGTTTCTTTATCACTTGAGACAAATGTTTCTTCACCATTTGATAAATATCCATGCTCATCTTCAATTGACTAAATTTAAAGTTTAAAATCTTGATCCTCTGTGTCAAATCTAAACATTTGGTTCTGACTTAAAATCACCTCAATGATTACATTTTATGGTTTATTAGCATGCATTACATTTTTCTTCTTTCTATTACCTCTAGTGGAGGCTACTAATTTCATGGAAAGTTCCTTATCTTAATATTAAAATAATGGGTTCAAATAGCCTTAGTCATTTTAATATCATAAAAAATAATATAATTTGGGTTATTATAAATTGGGTCACTCATAAAAACCATGTCTGTCTCTACCTCTGCCTCATAAGACATGTCACTTTCAGCATCATTAAATTTATTATTGGAAAAATACACCTTCAGTGATTTACGGATTGAAACTGAAACTAAAAACATGTCTGGGGTGGTGGATAACATCTAGGAACACATTATTTTACTCCCATAATGTTTGATCGAGAGACCACCACCTATTTTAATCTCAAGAATGCCCTTCCCAAAACAAGAAAAATATAGTTCTTTACCTTAAATTCAAGCATGAGTATAATGAAAATTTTAATTCATTGGCATAAACTTAAATAACCTTCCTATGTGTTTTTAATCGCTCTAATTTCACCGTGTATTATGTCTATATAACCTTCCAAACCAATCTATGGCATAAGTTACAATGACAGGTCTATAAATGTAACTTTTTTGTAGTGAAGAGATAAGTGTTTGTCCTTCAACTGACATTTCCACCTCCAGGACCTCCAAGTGAAAATTCGTAACTTAAATTACGTCTATATATACAAATCACATATTCTCTCATGACCATGACAACAAATGTTGTCAAAGTTAAAGTTAAAGTTTGATAACTCCTCTTATTATGATTTATGGCTATAAAATAGTAACACCAACAAATTTTTGGTGGTGGATATCATTTAGGACCATATTATTATCCTCATATCATGCTCAGTTGAGAGACTTTCCACCCATTCTAGCCTTAAGAATGACCTTCCCAAAATAAGAAAAATGTAGATTTTTATCATAACTTCAGGCATGCATAAAATGGAAATCATAATTCATTGGCATGAACCAAAATAACACTCATGCACATTAATATAACTCTTAATTCACCTCATATCAGGTAAACATAACCTTTTATGACAATCTTTGGCACAAATTTTAGTGACGAGTCTTGAAATGTAACTTTTTGTAGTGAAGAGACAAGTGTTTATCCTCCAACTGACATTTCTACCTCTAGGTGAAAATATTTCACCTAAATCATGTATAGATAGTCAAATCAAATTTTATCCCATGAATATTATGTCTAAATCCACCCAAATGCATGTTTTAACTACTATTCATGATTGGGGAAACACTTACAACAAATATTATCAAAGTTAAAGTTGTGATTGTAGAAATATGATTCCAATGCTTCATGGCTTGAAACTAGCATTGACAACATGTCTTGAGTGGTGGATAACATATATTAACATGTTATTAGCCTCCCATCATGCTTGATCAATGGATCCATAATCCATTCTGACCTCAGGAATCCCCTTCCCAATATAATAAAATGTAGTTTTTAGCCTAATTTCAGGCATGCATAAAAATTAAACCGTAAGTTTTTAGTATGAAATAAAAGAAACCTCATTTGAATTTTAAATACATATAATTTACCCCATATAATTTTAATGGAACCTTCCATAATAAATTCTGGCACACGTTGTAGTGACAGATCCTAAAATACATTTTTTTAATAGTGAAGAGACAATTACTTTTCCTCCAATAGACATTTTCACCTTCAGGACCTATCGATGAAAATAAATCACTTAAAAAACATATAGATATAAAAATCACATGTTATCCCATGACCATTATGTCCAAATCGACCCAAATTCATGTTTCCATTATTGTTCAAAAACATGGAAACACTAACAATAAATGTTGTCAAAGTGGAAATTGTAGTTGGAAAACTCTGCTTTCAGAGCCTTTTGGATCAAAACCAATGCTACAAATAATTTTTGGGTGGTGTATAATGTAAAATAACATGTTTATATCCTACCATCATACCTTTTTAAGAGACCCACTACCCATTCTGAACTCAAGAATGTCCTTCCCAAAACAAGAAAAAATTAAATTTTTTAGTCTGACTTCAAGTGTGTGTTAAATGGAAACCATAAGTCATTAAAATAAATAAAAATAACCATATTATTCATGTAAAATACCTATAATATCACCATTTATTATTTTTGTTTAATCTTCTAAAAAATATTTTGGCACAAGTTATAGTGACGAGTCCTGAAATGTAACTTTTTTATTGTGAAGAGATAAGTGCCTATCATCCAATAAACATTTCCACCTCTAGGACCTCCAAGTGAAAATACATAAATTTGATCACATTATTCAAATAACATGTTATCTAATTACCATCATGTCCAAATATACCTAGATGCATGTTTTCACTATTGTTTAGGAAAATGGAAACACTGACAACAAATGTTGTCAAAGTTAAAGTTACAGTTGGAGAACTCCACTTCAAGTGATTCATGGATCAAAAATAGAACTTAAAAAAAGTATAAGGTGTTTTATAACATATAATACCATGTTATTATCCTCCCTTCACACTTGTTTTATAGGCCCACCACCCATTTTGGCCTCAAGAATGCCCATCCCAATACAATAAAAATATAATTTTTAGCATGATTGCAGGCATGCATAAAATAGAAACTATAACTCATTGGTAAATATATAAAGAACCATATTATTAATTTATAATACCTCTAATTTCACCTTGAGTCACATTAATTAAAACTTTTGGACCAATCTGTGGCACAAAGTGCAATGAGTAGTCCTAAAATGCAACTTTTTTGTAGTGAAGAGACAAGTGCTTATCATCCAATTGGCATTTCTTCCTCTAGGATATCCAAATGAAAATATATCACTTTAGGAACATATATATATTAAAATCACACACTATCCCATTACCACAACATCTAAATCCACCTGGATGCATGTTTTCACTATTATTCAGGAGTACGGAAACATTGATAATAAATGTTATCAAAGTTGAAGCTTTAATTGTAGAACTCCACTTCTAGTGCTTCATCACTCTAAAATGGTGATTATAAAATGTTAGGGTTGGTGAATAAAATCAAGGACCAAAATCTTATCCTCCCATAATTCTCATTTGAGATACCCACCACACATTCCAACCTCAATAGATTTTTAGCTTGACTTCAATCTCGTAAAATAAAAATCATAAATCATTGGAACAAATCGAAAGAACCCACCCATGCATGTAAAATCCTTGTAATTTCAATCTAAAGCATGTCAATGGAACATTCCAAACTAATATTTAGCACAAGTTACAATAATGGGTCGTGATTAATTATATTAAACTTATCTTAGCTTAAAGAATATGCAATTCTTTATTAACATTGCCAACTATGTGAAGGTGGAATATTATTTGGTACCACTAACCTAAAAAAAATTAGTAAGTAATTAAAAATGAAATTTATATGTACTACCTAAAAAATCAATAAAATTTGGTAAAATTAAATGCATTTATTGAACCACTAAGATATACTCTAATCTTTATAGTAGCAAGAATAGCTTCATGGTCTAACTCACAAACTTTCAATAGATTCTTGTTTATTGGACTCGCATGATATTTGAACAATTGAATATTTTTTGATAGTGTAGTTTCTTCCTATGTGTTTCAAAGTCTTCAAACAACCATACATCTCATTTTTTTATAGGATATCATCAAATCCAAGTTCTAATTGTATGTAATAGGAATTAAAAGGAAAAAATGCATTAGTCATTTTTTATTAGAATAAGCATAAAAAGCATGCTTAAGACAAAGTATTCCCAATAATAGATACTTGGGGGAGACATATAAAAAGATCAAACCCAATACAATGATAAAATAAAGTATAACCTGCCTTCACCTTGCTTGCAATGAAAGCTTTCTTGTTGGCATAAAGTTGGATTGTGCTCAGCTTGTGTCCAAATGGAGACTTTATAGACACTCTTATATTGTGAGAAACTCCTCCTCTTTGTTCACTTTGGTTTTGGCTTTGGCATGTATTGGAAATGAATCTTTCTCTTCAATAATTGCACATTATAATTTTGGATTTAAGAGCTTATTTCAAGGTATTCTTGCCTAATAACATTATACAAGAAAGCTTTTTGGAAGTGAGTGTGAAAACTTGTATTTATAGGTTCCAAAATAATCCCAACCTAGGTATAATTAGGTTTAGTATAACCTAGAATTAGGCTTGGAAGTCGAAATTCAATAAATGTTGTCTTTATTTATGCATTTATAGAGGGAGTCATGACTCAACATTTCTAATTTTTATGGCATTTATGTTGATATTTTATAATTCTTGACTTTGAGGATGATGACATCATCATGACCTCATTTTTTATTAAATTTTAATTTTTGGAAATTATTAATTCACTAATTCAATATGGATCATTTAAATAAGAATTTAATTTGATTTACTTTGTTAATTAATTTTGCTTAGGCTTTTGATCACTTCAAGAATTGGTTAAGTGTCCCACTTAATTGGTCAAAAATGTCAGTTTGTTTGGTCACAAACTGACTAAGGATGAATCTATAAGAGTTTATCATTATGTATAGAGTAACATCCCAAATAATAATGCTTTGACATAATTTTGGAAACTTACATATAATGTGTGGACGGATTTATGATGTTCAGTTATTTCTAGGCTTAATTTACATAGTTTGGTAGAAACCAGTCTGAAGCCTATTTAGACATGAAAGTGGATGAAAAAGAGTGTCTACATTTTTCCACTATTTTTTAGGCATTGTAAGACATATGCACAATAACATCTTATCAAAGAATGAAAAAATTGTTATCTTTAAACTTTTAATGCTTTGTAAAAAGGGATGTGTTAACAACCATATATTGTTATGAGCCAAAAGTCATAGGTTGATGCCCTAGAGAGCACTTGATGAGCCCTGAAATTCCCCCTCAAGAAATCAAGTGGAAAATAGTGTCATCGAATGGACCCTTGAAAAGATTAAATTACATGGTCTAGTGATAATGGTGGTTAAAATACTGATTTGCCCAAAGACAATTATAATCAATGGCATGGTGATTTGCCCCTATAGGATAGATGGGTCAAAATAATGATTTACCCAAATTTGGTTCGAATCATTAGCATAGTGATTTTACCTAGTAGGATAGATGGGTAAAAATAATGATTTTCCCAAAAGTAGTTCAAATCATTAATGCAGTGATTCACCCTAGTAGTATAAATGGGTCAAAAAATGATTTCCCTAAAGGTGGTTTGAATCATTAGCACAATGATTTACCCCAGTAGGGAATATTACTCATGTAATAAAAATAGTTTTTCCTTAGTAAGGTAGAATATATCATTAATCAGTCAAAAGAATTTATTATGTCTAGGAAAATGGGCAAAGGGAGTTAATGAAATAAATTTGTAATACAGATTAATGATGAGTTGGCATAGAATAACAACATGAGTCTAGAAGACCTACTAGTGTGAAGATGCACCTTCTAACTAGCATGTGGTATGACTAAGAATAGTGCTATTAAATGAGTCTCTAGATAGGACCAATGACATGGTTTTGTGATAAAAATAGTCAAAAAATAATGAATGTAAAAATGAGTGATGTGAAAAATAGACCACGAAGTCAAAAATAAGACCCCCTAAAATGAATGGAAGGAACATTAGGCACTAAGAGGGGTGAAAAAATAAAATTTAAAGATATATATTCACCCCATGGGGTGAAAAACATTCATTTTCACCCAAACTATTTGTAAATTGGAGATCTAACCTAGAAAGAGAAAGGTGATGAAAAATGGTGTGTGGATGAGGACGGAGGCATGTGAGCGATTGGGTGAGGGAGCATAGGTGACCACCACATGATGAGAAACTAATAAGTCATTTCACTTGAGATTTATAGTCAATAATTATGTAATAAATGTTAGGTTTAAGATAAAAATGGTGAATTCATTATTTGCATGGTAAGGCAAACAATGGCTTCGGCCTCCACTAATGGTGACATCACCAAAAATTGGTGTAAATAACCATTTTGGTGATTTCACCAAATATATGTGAAGTCATTTTCATACAAAATGAAAATGGAAACTTTGCCAAAAATAATTGGAAAATTTTAAATCAATGAATTCACTTAAAATAGGTGAAATCACCATTATTTTACAAAATGAAAACAATGAATTCACCATAGTTCCAAGGGAAAATGGTGATTTTATCAAAAAACACTAATTAGGGAAACTTTAGGGTAAACAAGAAATATTTAGGTGCTTATTAGACAATAACATAGGCTAATGTAGAGCTATATATGGTTACAAGATCTACTCAAGGTACTAACAACATGTTAGTGGTGTTCACATTGTTTATAGATGCCACAAATTTGAACAAAGGAAATGGTAGCATTTTTGCACATTTTGGATCTACTAGACATAGCTCATATTCTCATGATCAGACTATATTGAGCCTATTTAAGTGCACTAGTAAAGCAGTCATACTTGAATACTTATACATTCCACATGTTATTAGGAGAAGTTATATTGATTCTTAAGGATACTTGACATATCCTCAAGCTACCTATGAGAGGCTAGATGTTGTTTTGAATGGATCCTATAAAGTAGTAGGCTATGTTGGATGATTTGACTAGTTATATAGACATTCCCATGGCACATGGAAGGTTGACATTGATCTACTATAAATATATACTAATATTTAGCCACATGACTTAGCCCTAGAGGACTTGTCATCACCAACACTGATTAAAAGAGATGTCATCATTTTTATGGTTATTTTTAGTGGCATACTACTACTTAACAAGATCAATTGATTATTTCACATGGGCTTAGGTGGAGTAATCCTAACTATGATGGTTGATATGACCATATTTGCTTAGGGGCTAGTAGTATTCTCCCAATTGTATAGAGACTTGCATATCATGACCTACCGAGGACGTTAGAGTATTTGCACTTCTAATTTACTCCAAGTTTGGGTATGGGATCATATAGACATTGATCATGTATTTGTAAAAATATGGGTACGAGGCCTATATGATCCATGGCATATGGTTGGATTCATATATGTGCAGGTTGTAGAGGACACTGTAGGGAGATATATTTCTATTAGTGCATGTTAGATGAGTTCTTCATTTATTGTCCCTCTTTACCATATCAATTGCAATGGCCATGGGAAAATTGGTGCATGATGTTCATGACTTCCTAATACTTCTTAACAGGTAGACAAGCCCATATTATCGAGGAATATAGGCCTAATCAAGTGTTATGATATTTTGGTTTGCTAAATGATGTCCCTATTGACTTGAGATGATTTGCACATAATACTCAAGAGATTAGTCATGTGACTCCACTAATTCTTAGGATAATGGATGTGAGAAGTTATGAAATATTTCTATGGATTTTATGGACCTATGTTGGTGGCTCAATAGATAAAAGTGTGATGTCAGCTTATGTTCTATGGTAGGCACATGCTTGTCCTATAAGACTAACAATGCCATTACAAACACCAAGATAGGTTCAAGATGGATAGGTATAGGCTAGGTGGCTATAGTCTTGTTAGGTATAGGTTGGGTAGGTACATGATGGGTAAGTATAGGCTAGGGGTGGTGATCAGATGGACATAGATTAGGAAAGCAAGACCAAGGCTGAGATGAGTAGTGGTGTCAATAATATCAGTAGTAATTGGAATAAAAGTGGGGTCTATAATGGTGATTATGGGGGTGATGAAGGGGATGATACATAGGCTATGATGGTATACCTCATCTTATTAGGTATAAAAAGTAATTCTATAGATGTAATCCAGGTAAGGCCATCTAGTACAACTAGAGTAGCTAGGGATATTGTCATGCTTGAGGAGGAGATCATGGCTAGGTAAGGTGAGATTCAATTCCTAGAGATGAGATTTGGCTAGTTGTAGTCTCAAATGACCCATATAGATGGTTAAATCACTTCTCTTTACTTAGAGATTGACCAACTAAAGGTAGAGGTGGCCTAGATGACATAGGCATAGTCATAGATATAAGTATCCAAGGATCAAACCATACTAGAGAGGGATCAGGTCTTGGAAGATGTTTAGATGTTTTGGTTTGAGATGGATGAGGTAGGAGGTGATATCTCACATCTAAGGTTTTTGAGGATGGTTTTTTAGAGCCTTCAGGATAAGGATGAAACCTAATACTATTTACGGGCTTATGAAATCTTGAGATATCAATAGATTCTTAATTTTTAGGTATGGGATGCAAAAAGGTTTAGTATTATGTCATCTTGATCTAAGACTAGGACACATGGTATAACAACACCATGTCAATCAGTATAGTAACCATGACCACTACCACCACCAAGACCACCTCTTAAAGGACCTATGGACTCATAGAGTTAGAGCTAATGTTGTATAGCTTTATGGTATTTTTATATTTTGACATTATGACATGTATATAATCATGATGTATGTGACATTATTTTTTGAGATATATGACATTCATATTTTGTCTATGGACTTATAAATGGACTATTATTCTTTTTTTATTGTTGGGGATCAACCAACAAAGTTGATTACACTTATGCAAGCAATTAATGCAGAATCAAATCAGAAAGATAAATAGGTAGAATCAGAATTGACAAGGAACAATAGATACAAGAAACCACCCTAAAAACTTGTATTAAACTCTTTACAAAAGGAATACAATTGAAGAAACTTCTTTTCTTCCACACCTCTCTGTGATGTACAGATCTCTTCCTAGATCTCTTTCCTTCAAGAGCTACAATCAACTCCAACACTTGGATTGATTCACATGTACATATATTATACAGTACTATCCAATTTACCAATTCACTAATGAGCTATGAAAATCTATCCCAATATATAATATTAGGAAACATGAGCAATGCAATTACAACTATCAGATGCACCTATCTAAACAAGGGCTCAACTCAGTCTTACTCAAAATAGAGATGCAGACTTAAGACTATCACTTAATCCCATCATGAAAACATTCTATTCCATCCACAGAAATAGCTTTCTGGACGCACAGGTAACTGACATCGATTCTTGCCTGCTTTCCTATGACTGACGTCAGCTGATCCCTAACCGATGCTGGCATCTCCTGGTCTGCTCCTGATCGACGTCAGTCGCTCTTGACCGATGCCAGTGACTGTGTAGTTCTAGCAACCTGCATCTTTGCTCATTTGATGAAGCTTTTAGCTCCACACCTTAACAATCTCCCACTTGGAGATAAACAGCTACACCAGTACATGTACATCAACATCATCTAGCTCTTCCATCTTCAACTCAATCATGAAGACCAACAGAAGTTGAATGAAGATTCAACTTCTCCTTTGTTACCGGCTTGGTTAGCATATCCGTGGGATTCTTATCTATATGGATCTTCTCTAGCTTCAACTCACCATCTTCCAATACCTGTCATATGAAGTGGTACCTTAGCTGTATATGCTTTGTTCTTGAATGAAAGGCAGAATTCTTAGCCAAATGAATTACACTCTAACTATCACTATACAATCTGTAACTCTCTTGCTCCTTTCCTAGCTCTTCCATGAACCGTGTCATCCATATCATCTCTTTGCTAGCCTCTGTGACTGCAATATATTTTGCTTTTATAGTTGACAAGGCAACAACCTTTTGCAATTTAGAAATCTAGCTAACTACCATTCCACCTACAGTGAAAACATACCCTGAAGTGTTCCTCCTGCCATCCAAATCACCTGCCATATCTGAATCTACATAACCATGTAGAGAAGTTTTTGAACCACCATAGCACAAATGCCTACTGTTGGTTCCTCTCAGATATCTAAGGATCCACTGAACTGCTTTCCAGTGTTCCTTCCCTAGATTGGCCATATACTTACTTACAACTCCCACTACTTGGGCAATATCCGGTCTAGTACAAACCATTGCATACATTAAACTTCTAATTGCAGAAGAATATGGAACTTTCCTCATGTACTCTACCTCATCATGTGAATTAGGACATTATTTTTTACTTAACTTAAAATGTCCAGCCATAGGTGTGCTTACCGATTTTGCATCTTGCATGTTGAACCGTTTCAACACCTTGATCACATAATCCTCTTGAGACAAAATCAACTTATGATTTTTCTTGTCTCTTAATATTCATGCCAAGGATTTTCTTTGCTGCTCCCAAATCCTTCATGGCAAATGTGTGAGCTAATTTCACCTTAAGCTCAGAGATATCCTATATGTGTGATCCTACAACTAGCATATCATCTACATACAACAACAAAATAATATATCTACCATTATCTAATCTCTTAAAATACACACAATGATCAGATTGACACCTACTGTAGCCATGCTCAGTCATAAACCTGTCAAATCTCAAGTACCACTGTCTTGGAGCTTGCTTGAGGCCATACAAGCTTTTCTTCAATCTTCACACTAGCTTTTCCTTACCTTTGACCTCAAATCCTTCTAGCTGTTCCATATATATTTCTTCATCCAACTCTCCATGAAGAAACACTTTCTTAACATCAAGCTACTCAAGATGCAAATCCTCAATAGTAACTAAAGACAATACAGTCCGTATAGAAGTCATTTTAACTATAGGAGAAAAAATATCACCAAAGTCAATCCCTGGTTTTTGTGCAAATCCTTTCACTACCAATCTAGCCTTATATCTCATCTGTCCATTCTCACCTTCTTTCACTCTATAGGTCCATCTGTTCTTCAGTGTCTTCTTTCCTGCTGGCAGCTCAACCAAATCCCATGTCTAGTTCTCTTTCAAGGAATCCATTTCCTCAACCATGCCACGCTCCCACTGATTCTTGGAATCTACTTGTATTGCTTCTTCAAAACTCTTTGGTTCTCCACCATCAGTAAGCAATAAATAGAATAATGAAGGGGAATATCAAATTAGAGGTTTACTTACCCTTTTTAACCTCCTGATGGGCGTCTAAGACTCATTCACAACATGTTGTCCACCCAAATTCTCTGACAGTGACCGACCTCGGCCACTTCCAAACCTGTTATTGGCCGATGTTAGATCTCCATGACCGACGTTGGTTCCTTCCTGGTTGATGTTGGTCACTATTTAACCGACATCAGTTTTTGTCCTGCCAACGTCGGTTCCTGCCTGGCCGACATTGGTCTTTGTGTTTTCCTTTAAGTGATTATTTCTTGTTCTCACGAGCTCATTTTGGACCGTCATCTCGTCCAATTCTCCATTGCTCTACCCAGATTGATTCAGCTTCCTCAGCTGATCACTATACATCACTTTTTCATTGAAAACAATATCACGGCTCCTAATTATTTTGTTAGTCCTAGATTCCAAAATTTGAAACTGAAATCCCCTGAGCCATAGCCAATAAATGTGCACCTCATAGACTTAGCATCCAGCTTCTTTCTATTTTCCTTATCAACATGCACAAAGGCTTCACAACCAAAAACTTTGAGAAATGAGAGATCTACCTTTTTACCTATCCATGCCTCTTCTGGAATTCCACCATCTAGCGATGTAGAGGGTCCTATGTTAATCAGGTACACTGTTGTGCATGCAACCTCATACACTGTGCATGCTCCATAATTGTTTTGTTCATCCTTTCAGCAACTCCATTTTGCTGAGGTGTCCTTAGAACAGTCCTTTTCTTGTGTATTCCATGCATATAGCAATACCAGTTGAACTTGTGACTACAGAACTCACCACCATTGTCAGATCTCAGGCACTTCAATCTCCTACCTATTTCATTCTCAACCATAGCTTTCCAGATCTTAAAGGTTTCAAATACATTATATTTCTTCTTAATACAATAGACCCATACCTTTCTTGTAGCATCATTTATGAACAAAACATAGTACTGTGATCCTCCAATAGAATTAACCTGAGCCGGTCCCCACACATCTGTGTGAATAAGCTAAAACTTATGCCTCTTCTTTGTTGACCCAATCTTGAGAAAACTCACTCTCTTATATTTCCCAAAAACATAGTTCTCAAAAAAATCTAGATCTATGCTTTTCAAATTTGAAAGCTTACCTCTTGACTTAAGAATTGTCATTCCCTTCTCATTCATGTGGCCAAGCCTGTGATGCCACATCTTTGCATCTACATCTGAAGTAGATAATACAGAAGGAGAATTTTTAGTAATACAATTACATAAATAGAGAGTACCTTCTCTCTTACCTCTGGCTAACACAAGTGCACCCTTGGTAACCTTCCAAGTTTCAGCTATGAGAGTTACTGTAGAACCCTCATCCCCTAACTTTCTTGCAGAAATCAAATTTCTCTTTAAGCTGGGAACATGCATTACATCTCTCAACACCCATGTCTTGCCATTATGCATCTTCAGTTGAACTTTACCTTTGTCAATCATTCTACATGGCTCATCATCCCCTAAGTACACTATTCTAAAGTCTCCTTGGACATAGTCACTGAAATATTCTTTGTTGGGGGTAGCATGAAAAGATGGACCAGAATCTAACACCCAAGATTCTATATTATTATGCAAAGAGAATATTAAAGCATCTTGTGCAATACCTTCAATCTTTGCTTCCTCTTTTCCTTCGTGCTGATTGTCCTCCTTGGGATTTAACCAGCAATCTTTGCTTATGTGCCCTATCTTTCCACAATCCCAACAGGCTGTCCTCCTGCCATTTCTTGATTTGGATCTTCCTCTCATCTTTGACTTAGACTTTGATCTCCCTTTCTTGCTCTTCTCTTTTTGCCTTCCCCTGCTCTCAAAATTTAAAGCGTTCCCTGATGTTTCCTCTGTGCTTTTCCTACAGATTTCCTCATTCAAGATAACACTAACAACATCATCTACTTTTAAAATATTTGAGGTAGAAGCAATATTACTAACTGCCATTACTAGGCTATGCCAGCTCTCTGGTAATGAGCATAAGATTAATAGAGCTTTTATTTCATCATCAAACACAATTTTGATTGAACTTAATTGATTTACAATTCCATGGAAATCATTTAGATGGTTAGACACAGATCCACCTTCATGCATTTGCAAATTGAATAACTGCTTCATAAGATGAACCTTATTTGAAGCTGAGGTTTTTTCATACATATTTGCTAAAGTAGACATTAACTCTACCGTTGACTTTGCTTGTGATAAATTAGATATCATAGTAGATGCCAGACTCAGTCTTATAGACCCCAGAGCCTTTCTATCAATAACTTCACATTCTTCATCATCCATGTCTGTGGGCTTCTTTACAATCCCACCTAACAGTAAGTATAGGTACTTTTGATATAGATAATCCTCTATCTACAATCTCCATACTTGGTAATTCTTGCCATTAAACTTCTCCATTCTCAGTTTACTTTCTTCTACCATTGCTTCTCCCACTCAAACAGAAATCCCTGTGAGTAACCTATAATCAATACACACTACACAGATCTAAACCACCTGTTAGTGAACTTGAGCTCTGATACCAATTTTTTGGGGATCAACCAACAAATTTGATTACACTTATGCAAGCAATTAATGCAGAATCAAATCAGAAAGATAAATAACTAGAATCAAAATTGACAAGGAACAATAGATACAAGAAACCACCCTGAAAACTTGTATTAAACTCTTTATACAAGGAATACAATTGAAGAAACTTCTTTTCTTCCACACCTCTCTGTGATGTACAGATCTCTTCCTAGATCTCTTTCCTTCAAGAGCTACAATCAACTCCAACACTTGGATTGATTCACATGTACATATATTATACAGTACTGTCCAATTTACCAATTCACTAATGAGCTATGAAAATATATCCCAATATACAATATTAGGAAACATGAGCAATGCAATTACAACTATCAGATGCACCTATCTAAACAAGGGCTCAACTCAGTCTTACTCAAAATAGAGATGCGGACTTAAGACTATCACTTAATCCCATCATGCAAACATTCTGTTCTGTCCACAGAAATAGCTTTCTAGATGCACAGGTAACTGACATCAGTTCCTGCCTGCTTGCTTGTGATTGACGTCGGCCGATCCCTGACCGACGCTGGCATCTCCTGGTTTACTCTTGACCGATGCCGATGACTGTGTAGTTCCAGCAACCTGCATCTTTGCTCATTTGATGAAGCTTTTAGCTCCACACCTTAACAGTTATATATGTGATGATTTGTTATTTACTTTATCAAGATTGGCCATAGTTCCATGATTAGATGTGATTAATTTTTAATGATTTTTATTTCCATTTAAACATGTATGTTCTTCCATTCACTGTATCCCATGCATATGAGATGTTGGACTCTAATTTTATCTACTCATGTTTATGGCCTATAACATACTTACTCAGAGATGCACATCCTTATTAGCACATAATATAGTCATTGTGGTTTAGTTATTATTGGTTTGGATTTGTTTGGGATATGATTATTGTGAACAAAGGGAATTATTATTGACAACATTGTTTGATAGTTCCTTTGGCCTAATTTTTATTGTAGCTTGTGATATTACACATCATAGTTATAGAAAACTATAATAACAATGTGTATACTAATCATTTAAAACTTAATTTACATGCAAATATAAACCACTTAGGTGTAATATATGAACAATGAAATCTCAAGTGTGAATATAATGAAATAAATTAAGTGTGGGAATGAATACAAATATTCACAACTAAAGTACATTATATGGATAATCAAGACTCAAGTGCACATAAAATGTAATAATCCTATAATAACCAAGGAAAACAATCACAATAAAATAATTTAATCAAAAATCAATTAAAATAAAAAACCAATCAAATAAACAAAGGAATAACAAAAAACCTAAGGAAAGAACTAAAACACTAATGAAAGAAATAATGTTAGTCATTAACAAATTAAAATAAAATGAAGTTGACAATTAAACTAAGGAAAATTTAATAAACAACTTAGCTAAGGCAATGTAATATAAAACAAAACTAAAGCACCACCAATAAATGAATGAGTTCAAGCAAGAGAAATATACAACCTAATATAAGACATAAATGAATAAACAAACACGCTAAGTTGCAAGCAATAAACATTTAAGTTAAATTAAGAGAAATAGACAACCTAAATTAAGGCAAATGAATTTTAAAAAAAAGCTAAGGTGAAAGCAATAAAGAATTAAGTTAAATAAAGAGTGATAAACAAACTATGTTAAATCAAATGAATCCAAGGCATATACAAGAAATGAATGAATTCAAAGATATAATGCAATGAAGATTAATTTAAGGAAAAAATAAGACAAATAACTAATCTAAGGCATAAAAAACAAACAACTAATCTAAGGCAAAAGATAACGAACAAGTAATCTAAGTTAAATGAACAAACAACTAATCTAACTGTTTATGGACATGTAATATAAGTGTTATGCATGGTACAAAGGTTGCCACTAGGCTATATGGAACACTGTCATAGGTACGACATAAAATATTTCCCTTAAGCTATATGGAATAATGACACTAGAATGGTTATGGGGAATAGAATAATAAGGAAGGGGTGGTTGAGTTGTCTCCAAATTCACTAGGTAATTGGATGTTACCTACATAATCCCATGGACATGAGTTCTAACATGGAATTGAAGACAAATATAATTCTCCTAGGATGTGGGATAGGATAAAATTGATGATAAGTAAAAGAGATTGATCATAGAGTAAATTAAGAACGTGCTCACAAAATGGCAAGAGTGTGAAATTAAAGAGGTTGACACTAATGATTATGAGAACATCTGGCATAAGAACATCATAAAATTGTAAGAGTGTAACTTAAGATAAAACCACACTAAAATATAAAAGGTGAGTTTTCATAAATGAATTTTATTGATAATTCAAAGTGTTCACTATGTCTAAAGTTTAGAATGAGAATAAGATTAAAAAATGATAATCACATAAATGACTCTCAAAATTATGAGAGCATTAGAGGTTTAGGGTGAATTAGTTCACTAATTTCAAATGCATAAATACCCAAAAAAGTGACGTGTAAAATGGTGAGAGTGTGACTTAAGTTGATCGCAAAATAAGGAGAATGTGAGATTAGGTTGTTAATAAAATAGTGAGATAATTTGATTAAATTGTTCATAAAATGAAAAGAGCATCGGTTTAAGTTGTTAAAAAAATGGGGAGATTATGTCAAAAAGGGTGGCTAAGCTAACCTTATAAAATGTTGAGTATTGACTACATAGTCCAAATAGATCTCAAGCCACTGTAGTTCACCCTATAGTGAGGAATCTGAATAAGTAACAACATGTTCATAAATAATTAAAATGGTAGGGTATAAAACAATTTTAAGGCAAGGCATGGTAAAAGGTTGTTCCTAGGCTATAGGATACAATGACACATGTAGGTTACCCCTAGGCTATAGGGAATGATGACATAGGTAGGTGATATAGAAAATTTGCTAAAATGAAGGATGCAATTGTTAAACCATTGTCATACTTCCCCTTTGTGATAGAATGCACTCAATGAATCGTAATTTCAAATCAACCACTGAAATTACATTCGACTCCAACTATTGAAGATGTATATAGTATCAATGAATTAGAACCAAGGTCAAAATGGTAATAAGGGAGTTAAAACAAAACATTGGCTAATAGGGAAGGTATGGGAGGAAAGGTATATATCATGGTATAAAGAATGTGATGTTATAACACAACCTAAATGATCATCATAGACAATACTTTAGTTAACTCAAGAAAAAGTTGCTTGATATGTATTTTTCATTGGTTCATCAAGTTCATCTCCTTCTAGCATAGCCAACATGTATACTTCAGATCCATAGTTATAAATAATCACATAAGTTCCAAACTAATTAGGCTTAAATTTTGCCTTTTTCTTACATTCGATATTGATGTTATTCTAATTTTATTTTATTACAAGATCACCAAGCTTTAGTTTTTTATATTTGACATTCCTATTATATTGATCACACAACTGGTTTTGGTATGCTTGAAGAGTATTCATAGCTACCATGCATTTTTTATCTAGTAGTTATAGTTCATGCAAAAGATCTAATCTATAATCCTCATCATCATGGATATGTTTCAATAATATATGTAGAGAAGGCAACTCGACCTTGATAGGAAGAATGGCCTTAATACTATAAATTAGGGAATAGTGTGTACCTCCCATTGGAGTATAAAAATTGGTTTGGTAAGCCCATAGGGCATGAAATATTTGAAAGTGATAATTATGGCCAGCATCATTGACAATATTATTAATAATCTTTATAATGGTTTTTTTGTATGGCTCTATTTGGCCATTACCTTGCGAGTAATATATAGTGAAAAAAATTTGGGTAATATTATATTCAGCATAAAGGGATTTGACATCGTTATTTTTTAATGAACCATCATTATCATATATAATGTCAGGAGGATACCATAGTGGCAGATGAGGTGATAAAAAATGAATTTGGATATTTGATAGCCTATTGAATAAGAGAGGGTAATGGCTTCTACCCACTTAGTGAAGTACTCAATGGCGGTAAGGATATGTTTATGGCCATTTGAGGAAGTGGGGTAAATCTTTCCTACGAGATCGAGTCCACATGTTGGAAATGACCATGGCATAGTCATTGGTTTGAGTTTTTAGGATGGAGCATGTATCAAATTGGCATGCTTCTAACATTGTTTACACCTTTTAACATAAATAATTACATCTGCTTCCATGGTTGGCCAATAACTACCAATACACATTAACTTTTTAGCAAGGACAACCCTACTAGTGTGGGACCCATAAAACCCTTCATGAACTTCCCTCAAATCTAATCTAGATTGTATCACGGTTAAACAACATATTAGAGTTACATCAAAGCTTCTATAATAAAGTGTAGGTCCAAGCAATGTATAATGAGAGGCTTGGTGGGTGAGATTTTTTATCTTTAAGAGATAGGTCAGGTGGGAGGACTTGGTCATGAAGGTAATTATATAGTTTGGAATACCATTTATAATTGGGACCAATAATATCATATATCATCTCAACAGTTGAGGGTTCATGAGCAGGTACTAGAATATGTTTAATGAGTAACTAATTATCTCTTTCCTTATCTTTAATGCAGATCATATAATCGATTGTAGATGTAGCCTAAAATTTGAGCTTATGGATTAAAATATCTAATTTAATCTCTCAAACTTCAATCCACTAAGTAAAGTATAGAGCCATTAGAACCTAATGCAAATGGATGAATAAAATACTCAAAATTGCATTACATTTATAAGTATAAATGCTCCAAACCATGATTAAACAGATGAAAAATTAAAAGGATTGGGATGGGAATTACCTTATACTCAATAATTTAACATTTTGATGGCATGATAATAGATTGTTGATAAAGGATGCAAGGATTTTTTTGCCATGAAGACTCTATAAATTTTCAAAATTGGTAATTAGACATGGATATGGCATTATAATTCATGTTATCCTTCCATGGAGGAATGGAGTTATTTATATAGAAGAAGGAGGGAAAGATCAATGGTGGAGATTCAAAGTTGGTTTGAGGAGATCAAAGGTGGAGGATTAAAAGGAATTTAAAATACCTTGGAAGCCTATAGATTTAGAGGCTTCTAGAGAGGAGGGGTGAGAATAGAGAAGAGTCTAGAATCCTCTTAGGGATTAATTAGGCTTAGTTATGGATTAGATAGGTATTAGGTGGGTAATTAGGGACTAGGGTTGTAGGGGAGCCTAGGAATAGGCTAGTAGGTGGGTTGGTCGGTCATGGGAATTTAAAATTCCCTAATAATAGGTAAGTGGGGTTAGATTAAGATAAATAGATGATTAGGTGAATTAATGATGAAGTGGGATAGAAAAAGGTTAGTATATGAATACATATTGAGATGTACCATTAGATAGATGACTAAGAAGGGGGATAAATTACATAAGTAGAATTAGTGTAGATTGATAATAATATTAGTAAAAATAATTAAGCAAGTGGATTTAGATGAATATAGTATCCATATAATTTATTATTCAATTATTTTCCTAAGGTATTTGTTCAAACTGAAGATGGGTAATATTTTGCTTTATAGTGTCCATTATGGATTTATAAGGTACAAGCTTCTCATCCTTGGTATATAATTTGTATATGACCTAGTTAATGATAAGTTGTGAATATCCATACACCATAAGATGTTATATGTTCCTTTGTATCACTAAATAAATACCTATAATGAGCACTTTATACTCAACCATGTTATTGGTACAAGAAAAGTTGATATGAAAGGACTTGGGAATGAGATAGCCATATGGTGTTATGAACAAATATCTTTATACTGACCCATGAGATGTGAAATAAACATAAAAAAAAGTTTAAATTGTTTCTCTTCAAGAGGTTTTTTTCCTATGGTCATGATGGACTCATCTAGAAACCCAAATATGAGTGTTTGAGTGTTAGTATGAGGAGATTTAGTGACATATTATGTAATTATTTGTCCCTTGATGTCCTTTTGGTTAGAATATTCAATCTCTAAATTTATTAGAATCATAATCCATTTATCCATACAACCTTGTAAAACTATTTTTGAAAGTAAATACTTAAGCGGATCTACTTTGGCAATGACAATGGTCTTATTATTTAGCATAAAGAGGCACGACTTCTATGTTTCAAATACCATAGTTAAACAATATTTCTTGATTGGCTTATAATTGTGTTCATATGTAACTAATGTGTATCTTAATTAATAGACAACATGTTCCTTCTCTTGTTCATCATACTGGGCCAATAGTACCCCTAGGGCATTTTTAATTGTAGATAGATATATTAGCAATGGTTTCTCTATTATAAGTGGAAAAAAATAGGTGGATTGGCTAAGTATGATTTCAATCGATCAAAGTCCTTTTGGGAATCTTAATTCTATGATAAAGTAGTACCCTTATTCAAAAAATAGGTAAATATATGGAACTTTCCATCCACTTATGATATGATGCATCTGATTGATTGTATATTTCCCTTTAAACTACAGAGCTGATTCAAAGTGGACAACAATGACATCTTGATAATGGACTTGAATTTGGTTGGAAAAAATTTAATACATCTATGAGATATAATGAATCCTATTAATTTAGTATAAGTTACACCAAAAATGCACTTTTTAGGATTGAGTCTGACCTTGTATTCCTAAAATCATTCAAATGTATTTCGAAGCATATCTAGATATTTGGCACAGGTCTTGGATTTACCCAAGATGTCATCAACATAGTCATCAAATAAATCATGCATAAAATCATGGAAAATTACCATCATGGGCCATTGGTACATTGCCCCTACATTCTTGAGGATGAAAGGCATGACCCGATAGTAAAACATTCACCAAGGAGTGGCGAATGTTATCTTGTGTTTCTCTTCAATTGTGATCTTAATTTGATTGTATCCAAAAAAACCATCCATAAGAGAGAGAATCTCATATCTATATGTGGAATCAACAATAATGTTGATATTTAATATAGAAAAGTCATCCTTTGGGTAAGCCTTGTTTGTGTCAAAAAAATTAGTATACAATATCATACCTTATAATTTTTTGTTGACTAGCACAATATTGGAGATCCACTTTAAATAATCAATAGTAAAAATACATCATGAGTGTAAGAGTTTCTCCTATTCTTTATTGGTTAAGATGATAATACGAGGATGTATTTTCCTTAATTTATACTTTATTGGATTGGAATTATGATGTATAATAAGATTATGTACAACCAATGTGGGTCCAAACTAGGCATGTCAAAATAAACCCATCAAAAAATGTTGATTAATTATATAAGGGATCTAAGGACTTCACACTCCTCTTGAGTAAGGGATGTGCCTAGTTTGATCCACTTTATATCATTTGGTGTTCTAATTTTGAACTCATAAGTGTCCTCCATGAGGAGTTTATAACCATAGTCTAGGAGAGTTGGCAAAGAAGTGAATTAGTTGGCAAAATCAAATTCATATGGTTGGACTAGCTCATCAAGTTACCCTAAATAGGATGAATCAGAATCACCCAATGGTTTCAAGGGCCATGTAATAAATACTTTTAGACATTCTTGGATAATATGTTCAAAGGCTCATCGATCTTCGTCACTAATTTTAGACCCAAATATGATTGTAGCATTGACGACATCCTGAGCTTTATCTGAGGAAGGGTGAACATTCCCATCTAATGGAACCTCAAATAGGTTTTCACTAAGAGATTACAATTTTTATTTAATTTTACCTTGGTCCAAAATCACCTCAAAGAGGTTTTTGCTTTTGATCCTCAATTTTTTATTTTCTTTTTCTTTTTGGAAAATTAAGTTCACATGATCTCTAAAAGATGCATTAGGATCCAATCTAATAGAAAACAAATTATTTATGATCACCAAGAGGAATATGGTCCCTTAGACTTAGAAAGTTGAAAATAACCTCATCATTTTTAGACTCGTCAAGTGACACCATGGATTCTTGTTCATCCAAGTTGATGAGTTGTGGATGATGAAGTAAAAGTGGGAAATGATGAATGACAAGTGTTATGATACATACAACATTAGGGTTAAACATGTTGGTATTGACTAATTCCTTGTATACACTGTAATCAAACTTTGCATCAATTTTGGCATCATCATTACTAGTCATTAGAGTAGGAACATGAATAAAATAAGCAGGGTCACCCCTAGGTGGTTTAAATCTAATATTGTGAGTTCTCTTATACTTAGTTATGGAAATTAGATCAAGAGTACATTGTTGATTTTCCCTCAGGCCTATAGCTTCATAAGCTTAATTATCCATGATTTGGTTAGGGATGGGATACCTTTTTCTTTGGTAAAAATTATCCAAGTCATTATTATAAAGCTATGAATCATATTTAGTAACTGGGTCTTGTTCATAGCTAGTTTTCAGTGTGAAAATAATAGGCTCTAGGGTATTAAACTTGTCTTTATATAACTATTCCATGTGAATGCCTTGTATTTGGGTCTTCCATATCATTTAAGGGCCTATGGAAGGTTAGCTACATGGAATGAATTATGCACAAGGTATTTTCTTGGGCCTTGGTTAGAGATGATAAAATGATTAGATATCTCAAAAGGGGGCATACAGGAAGTAGAGGCAAGGCTATTAGGGTATATATAATTAGAATATGGAAATTCAACAAGTATGTCTTTATTCTTCTTAGGTTTAAGGTATAGGAAAAAATGGTAATTATAAATTTTATACTTGGCCTCCAAGTGTCTACATAACTAGTATGGTTGTAGGTCTATAAGAATAGTTACTTCCATCCCATGATGAGAGAACTTGATACATTGGTGTAATGTGGAAGGTATTGCTCAGATTTCATGTATCCATTATCGACCCAAAAGTAAGTTGTATGATAAATCCAAATCCAATACATGGTAAAGTGTGTCATGGGTTAAGGGCCCAACAAAAAATGGCAAACATATTATTCCCTATGATTCTCATTTTTTTATTATCATAGGCCTTGATGGTAATGGTCTTTGGTTGAAGGTCAGTTGTTTTGTATCCTATATGCTTGACTAACTATAGAGACACAATATTGTGGCCCAATCCATTGTCTATGAAGACACACTTAACTTTATGTCATGTTATGCTAACTTTAATACATAATGGGTTATTATGGAGAGGGCCCAAAGATGACATATCACTTTGTTTAAAGGTCAATTGTTGACCAGGAGCTAGGTGTCTAACCAAAGTTTAGAATTTATCTAGTGTAATGTCATTTGCTATTTAGGATTAGCTAAAGAGTTATGTAAGGATATTTTTGTGGAAAGTATAGGTATGAAACTAATCTAAAATAGAGATTTGTGTATGCATATTTTACAGTTACTCCACAATATCATATGTTATCTCCTTAGCATTAGTAATTGGCTTACTCTTAGCTAGTATAGTGGATTGAATGGGCTCATTGGTAGATGGTGGTTATGGACCTAGAATGATGAATTTAGTCCATCGAGTTAGGATTATGCAATCTAGATTAGTTAAAGGTCTATTATAACTAAAGGAAGGAGAAGGCCATAAGATGATAATACTTGGTTGTTGTTGCATTTGGTTGTAGTCACAAGTCAAAGGAGGATTACCAGCATAGGGAGGTTGATAGGCATTATTAAGCAATGGTCATGTTGACTGGAAATTGGTTTGGTTTTGATGGTAATGGTGGATATATGACCACCTAAAATACAATTTATAACTTTATTTTAGTGATATGCGATGACATGATAGGTCTCTTAGATGGATTATTTTAACCTTGGTTCAAATCATTGTATCACTTTTAATGTCATTTTTATTATTATTGTTGATGTTGTTATTATTTTTTCTATTGTTGTTATTTTTATTTTTTTTGTGGGGGTGGCCTTCATGTTTTTTTATTCTAGTTGTTACCATGATGTTGTGGAAAAATATCATGATAAATACCCAGGTTATGATTGGAAGTAGAAGCCTTATTATCCAACTTGATATCTCCATTTTCCAACATGTTTTGAATGAGTTGCCTTAATTTCAAACATCAATGTATGGAATTCCCTTTGACTCGATGATAATCATATAATTCATGCTATTTATACTAATTAAGGAAAGGAAAACCTTTAGGGAATGAATTTGAAATGGGCCAACTAACTATATTGGCAGTGGATAATTTTAAAAATACTAACTCAATTGGTTCTCCAAGATCACTAAAGATTATATCATTAGGTCTTCTTCTTGGAGGATGTGTTTTCATCTGAGGAGGTGGGAGTGCTTGCATACATGGAATTGGTTACATTTATGGAGATGGTTGTGTTTCTAGAATTGGATATGTATATGGATTTAGTTGTTTAGATGATGTTTGAACCATTTAGACATGGCACGATTTTATAACTCTATTACTAAAAACATTCTTGTTATAGTTATAGGATTTGGGTTTTTTAAAAGTATTGGCTTAAGGTGGCATACGAGTCTATCTAAATTAGATTTTAGGTTTCATTTAGTCTTGATTATGGTTTTGGCTTTGGTTTTGATTTTGGGTTTGATTAGGATAAGATAATTTAATTATCCCATTATTGATAAGGGCCTTCTCAATTTGTATACCATTTTCAATGATCTCCTCAAATGTGTGAGCACACTAAAGCTCAAGGTGGTAAGATATCTCACTGTTCAAGTTATTTATAAATATAGTTGTTAATTTTTTATTAGGTAAATTATGTGTGAAACAACTACCAAGTGCTTTCCACCATTGCATGTAACTTACTAAGCTCTTACCAATATTTTGTCTATCTTGACCTAAACCAACCATAGTAATCATGTGTTTGAGATTATAGGAGAAATTTTATACAATTTTTTTCTAAAAGGTCATCAAAGTCAGATATAGAATTATTTAAAAGTTTGAGAAGACACTCCAAGCCTTGTCTAGCTAAACTTATAGGAAAAAATAGAAGTTTGTAGATATCACTATAGGCCACTGGCTAGCAAGTAATAAATAAACCCTTCAAATGCTCCTTGGGGCTACCGTTGCTCTTGTATTTATAAAAATTTGGTGGCTCATAACCTAGAGGAAATGGTATTTGAAGGTACTCCATATTGAAGGGATATGACTAGACTTTGTCCAATTTAAAGTTTTTTTTTTGCTTCCCAATCTGAATAGTTATAAATACATCCTTCATTTATTGTAGTTATTGTCTTGATTGAACAAACAACTTATAATGTGTATCCTTTGGTTATGATTATTTTACTAATATGTAAGTGTTATTGCTTAATATTCTATATAAATTTATTAATATGACTTTGGTTTGGAGGGAATTATAGATATGATTGAGGTATATATATTTTTGGAATGTAATGTGCATGATAGTTTTGAATAGGAACATGTTGTTGACTAGTCAAACCCTATTGTATAGAATGTATTTGTTGTTTGTTAAAGATATATTGTTGAAGTTGTTACATATTATGCCCTTATTTAGTGATTTATTTTTTGGGCAAGATGGAATGATTGCCTAGTGGGGTTAATCCCCTATTTTAGGGTTAACACTTGTTAAATGTTTGGTACTTGTTAAAGGTGTTGCACTTGTTGAATGTTTGGAAGTTATTATTGACTAACTACCAATTGTTGTTGACTAATAAAGATACATTATTGATTAGACAACATTTTTAATGGATTTACCACTTGTTGTGGTAGCACATTAGTCTATATCTATTATCGTGAAATGTCCGTTGTCACCTATTGGGATGGAATAGTATTCATAACTTATTGAGTTAGAGGATTGGTCACCCCATGTTTGGGTGGAATGTTTGATTAATTGCTACCTAAGATGTAGTTAAGGAAGTGACCAATGGATTAGTCATATGTTCAATTTCTGAACTAGACATTCATGCCTCCTATTTTTTTGAACCACATAAGGTGTTTGTAGGGTAAACTTATTGTGAATTGATCCATTGTACATGTATCCCAGCTTGGTATGGATCTAGGTACACTTGTGTGTTATCCACCATGTTTTGAAAAGGGTCTTATGTAGTAGCCATAGTTTATTTCTCAATAACTGAGACATTAAACATGTCCCCAAATTGGGTATTTTACATGAATGTCCATGTTTGTATTGGTATATCCTAGTGGGTTAGTTTGAACCCAAGTTGAATAAGTTAACTTTATGAGTGGAATATTAGAAATGGTCATGGCATTTATAATCCTAGACAAGTTAAGGTATGTTTGGTATGCTAGTTGAATTTGTGCTATTTAATCAATAGATTGACCCTTTCCTTTTGAAATCACAATAAGCTCTTGGCTGTGCATTAGTATAGGGGCCTCGCTATGGATAGATGATTAATTCTTGAATGGTCTAACAAAAGGCACACTACTAAGATTTCTAACTAAACTATGTAAACTTTCATGTGTAAAGTTAGCCAAGAATTTATCACCTACCTCTACCATTTGAATAAGGATTTTGTCTCTATTCTCTAAGAGATGGTGATAAAACAATTAAGGATCATAAGTGGTATGATTTGGAGCAGTCACATATTAAGGATGTTTTTATTAGACATGTTCCATATTAGGTGGTATGTTATCATAGTATTGAGTATTTTAGTTTTGTTCTTACCCTATATAAGAAGGTGTGCTGGAAAAATAATGTGCTAATAGGTCTTGGTCCTACTCCTTATATTGGGTATCATATATGGGATACATATATATCTCATATGTTATATCATATCCATAAGGCTCTTGATCAAAAGGTCACTTGTGACAATGTTTTCATGTTCTGAATTATACATGGTTTGGCTACGTGTATAGTGAGGCATGGTTGAAGCAATGGTAAGTGTCCTACAAAAATATTGGTCTATCATTGTAAATGTTTGAAAGTTGGCCTATAATGGAAACTTGAAAAACGTGTTTATGGTCTAAAAATATCACAAAAAACACACTTAGCTCTTGGAAAGAGGTCTAAAAGTGAAACATGAACGTTGTCTTGGAAAAGGTTTACACTAAGTATAAAGAAAATTTGGAATGAAAAAATGAAACCAATATTTGAGAAAGGTCTTGACCTATCTAAAGGTAAAACAAACTTGGTCTATGTCTAAGAATTAATTTATACTAGGTCTTTGGCAAAAGCCACAAAGCTAGTCTTGGAACTAAAAATATACTAGGTCTTTGGCAAAAGTATTCAAAGCTAGTTTTGGAAATGAACTTTATCTAGGAACGAAACTTGAAATAAATTGAAATATAAGGTAATTTTTTTAAAACAAAAAGTGCACTTGGTCTAGGTAAACTTGGAAACTAGGTCAAAAGTGCACTTGGTCTAAAAAGAACCTCCAATCAAAAAATGAAGGTTTGAATTTGTTATAGGCAAATGTCTTAAACCAATTGTAAATCCAATTCAAGTATCACAAAATAAGTGAAAATATTAAAACAGTCAAGCCCAAGTAGGAAGCAAGACTCAAATGTAAACTATTCTTACTTAGATCGATACTTGGAAGTGGGTTTCAGACTTGGTTTTAGAAGGCAACTTAACTCTTGGAAAAAAAGTTGTAAGTCTATGTGAATGACATAACCACACTAGATTTGAAATAAGATATACATTTTTAGCATGTTTAAAACCTATTAAAAAATAACTCCAAATTATTTAGGCAAAAATGTCCAGTGTAACAGAGCTACTTAGAAATAAGGCAAATAGTTTGGCACAATTTTGGCAGTGGTTCTTTGTGCAAAGTGGTGTGTTGAACATGTGTTTGTTTGACATTATAATTTGTTTGATTTGGAAAAGTTATTTTAGACTCAAATAATTCGAGTAAAATATGAATTATCACTTAAATGCATGCTCCTATGCTAAAATTGACATAAGGTGTGCATAATATCTACCAAAACTTCCATCGATATACCAATCTTGAAAAGAATTAATTATTAATCCAAAAATAAAGATCATGTATAGGTATATTTTTTTAAGCCCTCCTCTAAATCTTAAGAATTGATACATGGTAAAGAACTTAGAGTGCTAAAGCAACTCAACATTTGTTAGGATAATCTATGATAAATGGGGTTAATTAATCTAAATTTATGAATTGGTTTACCTAGATGGTCTAAAAGTGCCTAAAAACACTTGGGCACAATAAATAAATAACAATGGATTCAAAACACCTAGCTTGTTATACAAGGATCTTATCCCTTCCACAACAACTTCAATCATGTACTACTTAGTGAAGTATGATGTCTAGATTGTTGCTTGACCCAAATCCTCTTTTGTCTAGTCAAGTTAACCACTCAACCATTCTTCCATCCATTTATCATGCTCAATTTATATACCCCACCAAATAAGTGGGATTGTAATAATGAACCTAGGTTAAACTACACATAAAAAACCAATGAGGAGGCGATGAACTTCCACTCATAAGCCATATAAAAATAAAAATAAATGAAGAACTAGGTTGTGTCTAAGTCACCCAAGTCTTTAGTAACAAGGGGAGAGCATACACAAAATCTATTCAGGTTTCACTCAATAAAACAAGTAAAATAATGCATTTTTGGTCACCCAAGTTCCCTAAAGGGGACAAGGGGAGAGCATACATGCAAGGCTTTAATAAAATAAAACTATTTTAAGAAAAAAACTAAGTGCTTTGAAAAAGATGAACAAAAAGTAAAGTGATATTAAGATCACTAAGTCTAAATGCAATAGTTATTTTTAAACACCTATTTGAAGTGTGATTGAAGTTTGGCCTTTGTTGAAATTTTGAAATGACAAATTTATTTGCAAAAGTTTTTAAACACCAAAAGACAAGTGAAATGAATTTGTTAGCATGTAAACCCTTTTATATTTTGTTTAATTACATGCAAAAAATATTAGAGGATTTATTTGTGTTTGTTTATATTACCATAAAAAATAAAAAATTCAAACTTTTAAGGTATTACGTTTTGGTCTCATGCTGAAGTCATTGTTTACCAAACAGGGCAAAGTTGATATTTTCCTTATAAACACAAAATACATAATAATTGGCAAAGTCACTAATTAGCAAACACAAAGTCACTAATTAAAATTTTTAAAGTCGTTATTTTTCATTAAAAAGTGACTAAGCCATTGAATACGTAATAGACTATTACCTCGCAAAGTCATTAATTTTTAAGGTCAAAGTTGTCGATTTCCTCTATTAAAGTCATTGATTCCCAAAAGAATAAATTTGAAAGTCAAAATCATCATTTTAAGGCAAAGTCATTATTTTCCATAAAATTTACTAATGCATAGTATTGAAGTCTCTTATATCCTTTAAAATGTAATAACACATAGAATGTGAAAAAATGGTGAAGTCACTAATTTCTCAGGTCAAAGTTTTTTATTAGCTAAAAATAAAAAAGGCAGGAATTTAAAGGAAAAATTCTAAAACTATGATCTAAAATGAGTTTTTATTAGATTCTAGTGTTGATCATTATTCCTATTGTTGAGGTTGGCATTCATGTTTTTATTGATGTCAAAGGTTTTTGAGAAAGGTCTTCATGAGGTCATTAAAAAATGTAGAAATGAGAGAGGATATTGATTAGTATTGTAGTGATTTTGAGAATGTAAGACATGTTTGGTATATTAATTTATGTTTGGTATATATTTGGTATTGTAGTGATGTGAAGGTCAACATGGAAGGTACTTGTCAAATTTTTCAAGTGCTTGAACCTAGTAAGTGACTTGAGAAGGTATGTGCATAGGATACCTAGTATTGCGCATGAAGGGTCATGATGGCTTGGTGAGATGGATGCATATAGGCATAAGAGGTTGTATAAGGTTTTTTGAGAATGAATATGAGGCATCTAAGCACTTAATATATTTTCAAGGTGATATTATAAGAGTAATGCCTTAAGTCCAAGTCTGCAACTCGACTAGTTTAAGACCTTCCCTAACCTAATGAGGTGTCATAAGGTATTGTCAAGACATATGAAGGATGTAAAGCTATGTTTGAACATGATAGAGGTTGTTTGAGTTTGAGAATGAGGTGGAGAGAACATGAAAAGAGACATGAAGATCATTTTTAAGGCCTAATATGATTTACAGGTCAAGATTTAAGTGAGCAAATAGAGATATGGTGACCAAATGAGGTATGAGATTCAAATTTAAAGATAATAATGAGCATGTGATCATTTTAAGTGGTGTTATATATTTTACCAGGTGTGTTGATCAAGTATAAGGTCAAAAAATTTAATAAAAGGCATGAAAAGTGATTTTGATGTCTCTTAGGTGCACAAAATGAAGGGTTCTCAATCGAAGGACTTTCAAGTGTTCATTGGCATGTGTAACCTATAAATGGGAACCTAATCCTTTAATGGTAAATGGGGAAGGGTCCTAACTCAAAATTTTAGGTATTAGTTTTTATGTTAAGGGGTTATACTTTATTAATGATCATTAAGAGTTAAAGATGGGTGTAAACCCTCAAAGAACCGTAATAGTGACCTAATATGAAATAAGTTATTCTAAAGTGCTCAAAATGGATTGGTATGTCAGGTTAATTTATTTGAGGTTGTATTAAACTCTTCCAAGCATCTCTAAGTGTTATTAGTTTGTTAGGTGTGTAATTAGACCCTAAACTAAAGTGCTAGTTTCTTGACAGTTATAGTTGACCAAGTCAAAGTTTATAAATGGATGGAGGAAAAAGTTTAAGACTTTTAGTTTGTGTCCATGGTGGTTTATAGATAGTTTATATCACTCATGGATAAAAAATTAGTCATCCAAGTTAACCATATTATATTTATATACTATAATGGTATAATTATCTAATACAATCATCCACATTCATTAGGATTCCATTTAAATGGCCATATAGGTGTTGAAGTTCAAAATCACCATGATTGGTCTTTAAGGAAAACTGGCAATTCTGAGTGAGCAAATTGTAGGAATGTTGTTGAGTCATTTTTCCCTATGTAATTAAGTCTCATGCACTTGGTGAATTTTTTAACATATTTAAGGTTTGTTTATATGTTTTATTTTCATATTTGTTTTTCTAAACATTGTGTTATCTTCAATGTTTTAAGACAGTCTTTCTGGGTATGCACTGGCCTAATTGTGAAAAGTTTTAATGTCATGCTTCAAGTGGTAATTAGAGATAAAATGTGCCACAGAAAAAATATGAGATTATTATGGGTCTATTTAAGTTTCATATGAATTTTTCCTACCATATATGAATTTTTAAAGTGCTCCAAGAATATTAGGGGTAACGTGTGTTAATGAAGGCCTAATTAAATTAGGACTCCTTAAGGCCTAAAAGAGGTTTTTATCCTGTATGCTATGACAAACCTATTGTAATGTTTGATTCATGATTTTGGCATGTCATAAGGCCTTTTTTATGGAAATTATAAGTGGTTAATTATGTATAGCTAACCAATAGGTGTATGAGTAAGAGCCTAGTATAAGAACAAGGCCTAATAAGCCTAATTGACTAGTTAGAGCATGAGTTAATTGAAACGAAATATACAACACTTTGATCAAATAAAGTATGTATTATAGACCATAATAAGGGTGTAGATAAACTATCATGAATATATAATAGGGGTAATTTATATGATTATCAAGGTTAAATTACCTAATCTATCTTGAAGAAACCTAGTTGAGCGAAGGAGCCTAAAAGGCAATTTGAGAAGGATAAGAGTGTGAAGAGATGAAGACGTGGTCATTATCAAATGGTTAATAAACAAGGTGTATTAAAGGTGATAAAATAAATTAGGTGGATAAGTTGGTATTGATTCATCTAGGGGGTTAGTGCCTCCTTGCAAGTAGGTGCTTGTTAAAGCCTAGTCAAGTGGGTGCTTGGGTAGTTGGGGTTGGTGCTCCATCTAAAGTTGGTGTTTTACTAAATATTTAGGTTTATCTTATAATAATGTATTCCATTTGAATATATCAGTGGGTTCTATTACCATTGAGGTTTTTCCACTCAAATAAGTTTTCTATGTGTTATGTTCTTGTCTAATGCTCATATAAATGATTCTTAGTGTGTTACTAGTTCACTATATTACTTTGATATTTCATGAATGATAAAGTAAAGTTGTAAAAGTTTTTGAAGACTTATTCACCCCCCCTCCTCACTCTCATTAATTATGCTTCAAACAAACCTAGTCCTTTGAGACAAGTCTAATAGTTTGAAGGTGATCCTAAGAAACATAAGATGTCTTGTGATCAATAGGAAGAAGAAAAAATATTTATAAAGTTTATTATGATAGTGAAGAAGGATAAGTTGAATTATACCTTGAATTTTAGATCATAAGTGACCTTGATGATTTGAAGCATTAAAATGAGACTATCAAGGATTTCAGGAGTTAGTTAGAAGGTGTCAACACAAGGTTTAAGTCAAAGGAAATTAAGTATGACAAATTGAAGATAGAGATATATTCCTCGAAGGTTGAGCATGAGAATCTCATAGAAAACATGAACAATTTTGAGAGAGATCATGAGAAGTTAGAACAAGTAAATAGTACCTACATGAAAAGACCAATCAGACAATCTAATGTAATAAAGGATAAGTCATCATGAGACCATGAGAAAAGGAGTAATAAGTTAAGAGGTAAGTACATAAATATTGTTTGCTAAATCTATCATAATATAGGACACATTGTAATATTATACTCTAATAGAGTTATAAAAACCTCAAGATTAAACGAGACATATTAATCTCCAATAATTCATAATAAAAACAATCAAATATAAGTATGGAAGCCAAATCAAGTTAGGACTGGTCATATTGAGCTCAATAGCCAAAATGGACAATTTATGAAGGAGGAACAAAATATAAAAGAGGATTCTATGCTAGCTCGAACTACCTTTCACATTCACTATGAAGGCATGAAATGGTATATAAATAGTGGTTACTCAAACCACATGACAAGAGATAGAAACAAGTTCATCTCATTGAAAAAGAATGCTACAATAATAGTGAGGTTTGGAGATAACACAGCTACCAATATAGTTGTCAAGGGTGTCTTGAGTTTGGATAATGGGAAGACCAAGATATAAAATGTGTTGTATGTGGAAGTTTCGAAACATAACCTACTTAGTGTAAGTCAAATGTGAAATCAAGGACACACATTAAACATTCATGATAGAGGGTGTGAGATAAGGAGAGCCAAATCATGAAGGATAATTACGAATGCTAAGAATATTGAAAATAATCTATATGTCTTGAATGAGAACAAGAAGGAGAGATGATTCATGGTTAAGATATATGAAAGTTGGATATGGAACATAAGGTTAGGTCACCTAAACTTTGACAATCTAGTCAAGATTAGTACTAAGAAGATTGTGAAGAACATACCTAATATCACAAAACCTAAAAACATACTTTGTAAGGATTGTCAACATGGTAAGAAGACTAGTAGAAGGATCAACACCAAGGATTACTCTACTAAAAAACCCTTGGAGTTAATACATACTAATTTCTATTTACCTATTGATGTGATAAACATACCTCCATTTCTAAAAATAGGGACCCTTGTTTCAAACCATGCAAATTTATGCTCTAAAATTGAAAACTAGGAGGATCAAGTGTAGATGACTTTCAAACTAAATATATCTGACCAAATAGGATCTTAAATTTGAAGCTCATCCACCCCTAGCTCTCACCTTGCTTTATTTCTCATATTTTTCATAATCCGTGTTAATTTTTCCCTTCCAAAATTGTTAACATTGTTTCTTATATTTTAGGTTCAATGGAATCTCATTTGGGAATGAACATGTTTAGGGTTTTGTGTCTTAAATGTTAAATTTCCCCTTTTACTAGCCTTTGGTCTATAATTAATTAATTATTCTAATTGTTAAAACCCTAGCCTAATGTTTTAACCTAGGTACCTTTTGAAATAAATTCAAGTTACATGGGAATAAATTATGTGGGAACACTTCAATTATACCATAAACTTAGTTTAATTTTTATCCTAAGGCTTAGTCATGTTTTTCAACACAACCAAACCTTAGTATAAAAATATTATGCTTGCTACCTTTGTGTCCCGTGACCCCTTGGTATTTTTTGTTATTGACATGATATAACTAATGCATGATCCCTTTGTCATAAATCTTAGCCTAAAACCTCACCCTAATGTTTATCGTATTTATTAATATAATAAAAAACCTTAAGATAAGACTTTATGTTATGTATTTTATTCTCAGGGTCCCCTTTAATATTTTTTAAACTTAGCTTAAGACTTTAGGCTAAAGTGATATCTATATTTATTAATATGAATAAAAACCTTGGTTTAATACTTTAGCTTAAGTTTTATATTATTCCCAAGTTTTGACTCAATATTTCCTATTATCTATAGCAACTAATTGTGTTTAACTATCTAGATCACAATCTATTGCACATATTCCATCGAATGGGAAAGATCTGATATTGGGATATCAATGTTGAAAAGTCCAAGATTAAACCCAAGCAAGTTTTAAATGATCAATGGTATGTGATGTAATGTACATAATCCAATCAATAGTGTAAGTCAAGTCAAGACTTCAACTGAGCCCTAGGATAAGCAAGAAGGTGACAAGTGTCACCTTATTGATTAAATAATATCGATAATCTAATGGCATTCCACCCCTAGGATCACAATCTAATAGACCATATTTTCTCACCCAAAGAAGATCCGATGGTGAAAATTAAAGTTTAAATTCAAGGAACTTGTATATGAATGAAAAAATGACAAGTGACACAGTGTCACAAATTAAAGCTTGATCATCTTTTATAGATTGATGGTATTGATAAAAGTGTACACAATCAAATCAATGATCTACAAAGTAAGGACATAATATAGTGATCATGATCCAATGGTGTGTATTCAATAGGAGGAAGTTAATCCAATGGTGTGAGATCTATGTGGACTTTTCAATGAAGTTGGGATGAATACATTAGTGACAAGTGTCATAACCATAGTAAATGTTGCAAGATAGCAATTGGAATTTAAGTCCTAGGATCAAGATCAATGAACCACATTGATACATGTAGGATAATTAGATGGTTCTTGGTAAAGCTAATTTTTAAAAAATCAATGGTTATATTTTGAACATTGATGAGTAGGATATCATGGAGATGCCACAAGGATGCCATGGAGGTGACACATTAGAGCCGTGCAAGTAGAAAAGAAAAACTTGAGGATTTTATAGACTTAGGCAATCCAAAGGTATAAAGGTATACAACATGAATCTCACAATGTTTTAACTAGTTTTTGCCATTAGAGAATTGATAAGATCTTTAAAAGACCCTAAACATGTATATAAGCCCAAGTTTAACCCTGTATTCACCATAATCAGGAAAGAGAAGTTGAATTATCTTCTCTACAAAGATAATGTGATCCAAAGTCCACTAGTGAGAAATTCAATAGAATTTTCAGCCATGGTACCTTGCAAAGGTGTTTCTAGAGAAGATGTGGAGCTTTACCCAACAAGATAAATCAATGAAGAGTATAGTCACTCAATGGTAGAATTTAATGGATAAAATGGAAAGAATTGACCTACATCTTTATGGAAGATTGAATCCATTATTTTGGAACCATTATCCTGACTCATCTAAAACACAGTCATGGGATTACTTGTAAAAAAAATCAAAATCTTGAACACATGGCACGAGAAAATGGAGAGTCTCCTTAGAGATGATAAGCAGTTGTAAAAAAGGATGGAATACTTACTTGGGACCATGATCACCAAGCCAACAGCACTCAAACCTCATCAGTAATGATAATTTCAAGAAAATATCTTCCCATTTAATGAAAGGGGTAAGGCACCAAAGCATAGATAAGGCTGTTACTAGTAATGATAGGACCATAGATATGATTTTAACTGCAAAGGAAATAATCAGTGAATTTAGAAGAATTAGGGAGATATTAAGAAGGGTAGATAAATACCACAAGATCTTATTAGATCAAATGAATGATCTCTTTATGAAACCAATTTTTGGCCTTGAGCTAATTGAAGAGGCACATTATATAATCAAATATCCTACTAGAGAGACAAAAACTACAATAGGGGACTTCAGCATAACAAGGTCCCAAAGTTATTTGAATTAAGAATATCCTTCTTATAGATAAGCATTGTATATTTTAAAAATTGAATATTATTTTTTAAAGGTATGTGCATATTGTAAAACACATTTCCATTAGGTCAGTCCATTAGGGAAGGTCTAGTGCATTCTAGAACATTTGAAGAAATAACAATTGTCCTAACACTTGCACTTTTGTAATTAGATATGACTGACCTACATACCTCCTTACATTATATAAAAGGAGTATTGTCAATTTTAAAAAGAGAGGGAATTCTTAGATCTAAAACCATTTTGCAACTTTTGAGCAAAAATAATATAAACAAGGAATTTTGCAAAGTTTGTCCATATTTGCTTTTGTGAATTGCTATATGGCTTTTCTCTCAATTGTTTGGTTTAATTTCCATATATGAATTTTTATTATGAACTATTGATGTGCACCTTTAAATTCAAAGTTGATAACTTGTGCCAATGATAGGTTAATTGAAATTTATTAGGTTGATTTCATTTTCTTTACCCTTCTTGCATTTGGGCTAATGATTTTTTCTTGTAAGAGTAAACTTTTAAAGTGAATATGGTTCATGTTTGCATAATTTCACACTATCCTTAGTTGTTTTCTTGATGTGTGATAGGATTTAAGCTGATGCTACTTCATATCATACATTGGTTAAATGTATATCTAGATGAAATTTGAACTTTGTGATGATGTCTGGAATGAAGATTAACAACAAATTTATTCTCTACCCTACCCTTCCTTTTGCCCCCTTTTTTAATCAATTCACTCTAGTTTAACTGTCACTATAAATAGCCACCTTAGATTAGTTCTTAGATTGGAATTTGATCATAATTCACCATTATTATCATAACATACTTAATATTCTACATAGATCAACTATTTGGCCATGGGGGCTCCCAACCACCAAAAATTATAAATATTGTGAAATAGTCCACTTGATTTGCCTCTATTCCATAAATAGATAAGAATATTATCACAACCTGAAACTCATGCACTAAATTCTTAAAATTTTAAAATGAGAAGTGTTTTTAAACACTATAGGCATCTATGATACATATTGAGGCATTAATAGGAAGAGTTTCATTGGCACTATAAGGAGGGCCCTTAGTTATATCTTTGTGAATTTGTAGGATATTTACTAAGTTTAGGGTATTTTGATCAAATATTAGTGTAGTCTCTACACAATTATGTAATTATTTTCTCAATTGTGAAAAGGTCATTGATTTTTATGGTCTTAGACCAATCTTTGTGCTTCCTTTAGACAAAGATTGATGTTCTTTGAAGGTTCATGATTAATTATGGTAAAAAGTGCTTAAGCTTTGTCAATTCAATACGTTTAAGGTTAATAATAGTTATTTTGATCAAATATTTATAAATATTTTAAAATTTTGATTTTGTTTGAGCTTAAATATGTAAATATCAATCATAGTTATGTGTTTGGATACATCTTTGAGCAAGCTTAGTTAAATATTGTTGTCCTTTGTCATCCTTTATATAAATATTTGAAAATTTTACATAATGTGTAGTTTAAATCATTGTTCCTAGCAAAGATAATACTAATACATCATATTTCAAACATGTTTTAAATCCCACAAGCTTTAATTACCAAGAATCAGGTAAAGGTCATGTTTAGAGACTAGAGAACCTCTACCTTCATTAAAAGTTCATATGAGAAATAATTGAGACAAAGGTAAGCATATATTTTAAAAATCTTTTCCAAATTTAGCCATTTAGGGTGCTTTTGTGTTTGATCCATATCAAGCTATGGCTTGGATAGGTGGTTCTTTGATTAGTGTGCTAAGTGTGGTACATTACCTTCTTCGTAATCCTGAAAAGTATTTGCCAACATTTAGTCCTAGTGAAATTGTAACTATTGAAGAACACATTAATATTTTCAAATATTTTTTAAGACTACTAAATGTGATTCATGAAGATGTCACATGTATATTATTCCCTTTTACTTTCAAATATGTTGCATATGAATGGTTTCTCAAAATTCTTGACAATTACATTACCAGTTGGGTTGATTTTAACAATGTTTTCATTGATCATTTTGGTAAGATCATTAGTCCTTGTGTCCTATATACTCAATTCGCCATATTGAGAAGAGATGCAAATGAGTTCATAAGAGCCTTAAATTCTATATTTCATAATATTTTTAGTATAACCATAGCTCCTTACAGATCTAATGAGGCTTTAGCTTTAAAAATCTATAAGGATTTCTTGGACCCCATGACTTCTATGTTTATAAAGAGAGCTATCAGGCCCATGAAAACATTAGCTTTAGAACATACCAAGGTTGTAATAATTAATGACCAGATGTAACCCCAAGGATAATTGGCATACTCCATTCCTATGTCAATCCACATTTACCTATTCTAAATGTTATTCATAATACCAACCAAAATATGTCTGCCCTGAACCAAATTCTAGTCTTGAACCAACTACCTTGGAGTCATGCACACACTACTCAAAAATTGGGATTCTTAAAGAATGCTTCCAATAGATCTCATCCACAAGATCAAAAAACTTTGATGCCTACAGTTAATGTTAATACTCAAGTTCATAATTCTGATGTACTAAAGAATGATATTGACTCTATCCTAATAGTGGTTCAAAATCTTAGAACTACCTTCTTTCAATTGAAAAAGTGAGTAGGTAATATTGGAGAGAGCTCTAGTAAGAATTTCTCCTTTCAAAGGTTCAATAGTCCCACTATAATATTTTAAAATTATAGTTACCACAACAACAAGAACAATGAGCCATCTACTAGCAAGAATGTGCCTAATATAAATCTTGATGATGTTGCTTTACCTAGCTATTACAGAGTGCATTGTACTTCTAAGCATAGGTAAATAGATTGTGTTGAATTTTGTAATGCTTTTCAAGCCTTTCAAGAAGAGTTAGATACTTTTGAAGTTGTCCCCAATAAATATTGTGATGTAGGAACATCTGGTTCTTTAAGGTCATTTAGATTGTCTGATTCAACTCTCATGGTGGAGACAATTGAGTTACCTTTCCAAGAGGACAATGAGCCTAAGGACCTTCCTGAAGAGATTCATTATTTTCAAAAAAAAATGAAGAAGACTTATACTATAAGAAATATGGATTAGAATAAACCATTGACCACTTCAACCCCTCTAAATAACTTTGACACTCCTCTTGATAATACCTCAAATAACAATTCAGATCCTCCTAAAGGAAGTACTTCTAAGCATAATACTGATATATATAATTATTCCAATAAGACTGGATATAATATTGTAGAGGACATGAAAAGTATTAAGGATAGCAACACATTAAATTAATTGACATATATTACTGAATAAAGGATTTATTATTGGAGTGCTTGAGTAAGAAACATGGTAAACCATAAAGGACTGCACATGCCAATATTTCAATACATAAGAACAAAGCATATGTCCCACCTTTATTGTTAATAATCAGTATCCTTGGTAAGAACTTGCATAATTATTTACTATATTTAGATGTATTTACAAACATCATGCCTATAGGTATATTTGAGTAACATGGTTTGATTCTAATTAAATCTGATAGAGTTGCAACTCAGCTAGATATGTCAAGAGTCAAAGTAATTGGTGAGTTGTTAAATGTTCCAATGTAGATTGCCTTAGAGCTAAGGATCTAGTAGTTTATTGATATTCAAGTGGTGGACATCTTGGATTCTTATGGGATGTTGTTGAGTAAAGACTAGACTAAGAGTATGGTCAACATGTACAAGCATTGAATCCAAAAGAGCCAAAGAATTACTAACCAAATATAAAGATATCATAGTATGATTTTATGATGACCCAAAGATCTTTGATCCAAAGGTCATAACACATATCATACCTTTAAAGTAAACCTACAAACCCTTTAGACAAAATCATATGCCTATCATCCTAGTCTTAGAACCACTGATATACAAAGAGGTCAAGAAACTCTTAGATGTTAATATTGTGTTTCCCATTAGGCACTCCACTTGGCTAGCTAATTTAGTACCAGTTAGGAAGAAGAATGGTGAGATCATATTGTGTGTGGACTTTAGAAATCTCAATAGGGCATCTAAAAAGGATAACTATTCTCTACCTTATCTTGACCAAGTGATCCAAATTGTATCTAGTGTTGTTATGATGTCTTTTCTTGATGGTTTTTTAGGGTATAACTAGGTGTTGTTGAACCAAAAATATAGGATGAAAAATACATTTACTACTAAGTTGGGTATCTTTGCCTACAAAAGAATGCCATTTGGACTTATAAATGTAGGAGCCACTTTCCAAAAGGATATGGATCATGCTTTCCAAGGTCTTGTAGGTAAGTGCATTATTATATACATGGATGATATGACTCTCTTTTCTAAAAATATATAGGATCATATTATGCACCTACAACAGGTACTTGAATGATGCAGAAGCTATGGGATTTATCTCAACCCAAAGAAAAGTATTTTTTGTGTTATTAAGGGAAAACTATTAGGACATTTTATCACTAAGGATTGAATATTTATAGACCCTAATAGAATATATGAAACATTTAATATAGAGACCCCTAATAATAGGAAGTAATTAAAATCTTTCTTTGGTAAAATAAAATTTGTAGGAAAGTTAATTTCTGGTTTTGAAAAAATTGTGAAGCCACTGAATGATATGCTAAAGAAAGATGTCAAAATCACATGGAATGAAGATATCAATAAGGCTTTCAAATACATTAAAGAAGAAAGTGGACAAACTCTAGTCTTGATAAGTCCAGATTTTACTAAAGAATTTAATCTTTACTCCTTTGCTTCAAATCATACAATAGTTGTAGTTCTAACTCAGAATATAGATGGATGTGACCATCCAATAGCTTTTATGATAACTAACCTTAAAAATGTTGATTTGAACTACTCTTTGATTGAAAAGAAGCATGTGATTTAGTTAAGGTAGTGAAAAAGTTTAGGCACTGTATTCTTAGGAATAAGGTACATGCAATCCTACTAGACCCTATCACTAATCTCATGCTAAGTAAAAATAAACTAGGAGAAAGGAGAGGTAAGTGGGTGTACATGATCCAATAGTATGACATTGAGATGAATATTGCCAAATTAGTAAGGTGAAAAGATTTAATTTAGTTGATTACCAATACTAATCCCAAGCTAAGTGTTATGTAGGTAGAGTAACAAATTTTCAGTCCAAATGATTGGTATGATCCCATTCTTCACTTACTCATCAATGGTTATTATCCTACAGGGTTAAGTAGAGAGTAAATAAGAGATCTAAGGCTCAAGGTATCCCATTTATTGATCAAATATGGAGGGTTGTATAGAAAGATCTTTGAAGCAATATACTTGAGATGTGTCTCTAAGAGTGAAGTGGATGAGATCAGAGTACCTTCCTTGAAAGGCTAGGAAGTGAACATCTATATGGAAGGACAAAAAAATAGGATATTAAGGGTTGGTTATTACTAGCCTACAATCTTCAAAGATGCTCACAATAATGTGAGAGAATGCCACTCATGTCAAATATTCAACACTAAAGAGCCCAAGTCATCCATGCCATTAAATCCAATCATGATTAACAAACCTTTTACACAATGGGGATTAGACTTTATGGGGGTCATCAACCCCAATTCCTTAGATGGTAACAAGTATGTTCTGACTGCTACTGACTATTGCATAAGATGGGCTGAAGCAATGGCAACCAAGTAGTGTAGGACTAAAAAGTGATCAAATTCTTGGAAGAAAATATATGCACAAGGTTTGGCACACTAGTATCTCTAGTTTGTGATAATGGATCTACTTTTATATCCATCAAAATGACTAAATAGGCATATGATAATGGCACCATCCTAAATTTCTCATCAAACCATTATCCTCAAGGTAATGGAGTATCTAAATCAATGAATAAGAACCTGATGAAGGTTTTAAATAAGTCTACATCTGACAAACCTATAACATGGTACAAGCTACTTAAGTATACCTTTTGGATAGATAGAACTAAATTCAAATAGGCTCTCAAGGCATCATCATTATTGTTAGTTTATGGTTAAAAACCCATCTTCCCCATCACCCTCAATCTACTAACATACATGTTTATTCAAGAATACATGGAAGATGAAAAGGAATTTGTAAGCTCAAGGTTACTTGAAATTATATTCATTGAAGATGTAATAGAAGATGATTTTTCTAATTTTAGTATGCACCAAGCCACAATGACAAGGTGGTTTGATAAATTTTCAAAGACAAACGTGTTTAGACAAGGATACTTATTTCTTATTTAGGATTAGGCATCTGAGCCTAAGGGTAAACATGGGAAGTTCACACCTTTATGGATAGGTCCCTATCAGATTGTTGAGATAATTAGAGACAACACCTTCAAGCTAAAGATTTATAGGGAGCAAAGTTCACACCATCCACCAATGGGAAGTACTTTAATCACTAATTCTCTACTATCCCACCTTAGCTATTCATGGAGTAAACTATAAGACTATCTAGAGTTAGTATAGGTAGGCTATGTTAGTTTATTAATGTTCTTTCCTTCCTATCCCTTGTTTGTACATATGTTTTTATATATTTATTTGCTTGTTGTTTGTTTGTTTAGTGTGTTTAATTTTTTTGCTTTACTCCTTGCTTTCAATAAATCCTTTTTGACAATCCTCAGCTCAAAGTCCACCTAATTGTTCAAGAACCTCACCCATCATAAACGCAGGTATGATCCTCAAACATCTATTGGTCATGGATCTAAAATATGAGATAGATGTTATGGTTTGGAAAAAAAGTAAAGACTAGTAGATATGTTAATTATTACTTGATATTTTGAGCATTATTCTGATCTATGCTTGGTTTTAAGAAGGCTTGCACATGTAGAATTAAATCTTGAATTATTAGGATACAGTCATGTTTGTACTTAATAAACATTATTACCTGGGACAAAGTTATAAGGAAGAATGATTGTTTAAAAATTAAACACTTGGGCAAATCCCTAAACCTGGCTAACAAGGTTACCAACCTTTACCATAAAGTTAAAATGATCTAAAAAATAAAAAAATAAGATCTTATTACAAAATTCAAGAACTTTCTTAGCAAAGGTGATTCTAGTAATCTCCATCGGGGCTATGGACACTTAGCTAGTAGTGGAACAAGGCCTTTAGTAGAGCCAAAGGCATCTCTATTGGGGCTATGGATTCCTAGTTGGTATCAAACCAATGCCCAAGCCTTCTCAAGTTAAAACATGGTTTTTAATAAACATAAAAATATGATATAAATCAGTGTTAATGATCAAAGTCTTGAATCTAGAAGTTGTTCCCTAAATCCCATAGTAAATAGTAAGTGGAATCAAAGGACACACATAACATGTTTGGGTTTTGATGTTTGATCCTAATTTTGCATGTGCAAGACTTATTTTAACCATGAAATGATCTTAATGATGGTACTGGACCAAATTAAATGAATAAACTATTTGTTAGTTTAAACAAAAATCTCTAGATTCTAACATATTACTATGTTCCCCCTGAAAGTAGTTATTTGTTGATGAGGTCAACATACCCCCATTTTTAAAAATAGAGATCCTTGTTTCAAATCATGAAAATTTATTCTATAAAATTGAAAACTAGGAGGATCAAGTGTAGATGACTTTCAAACTAAATATATCTGACCAAATGGGATCTTAAATTTGAAAGTTATCCACCACTAGCTCTCACCTAGCCTTATTTCTCATATTTTGAATAATATTTATTAATTTTTACCTTCTAAAATTACTAACATTATTACTTGTATTGTAGGTTTAATCAAATATCATTTTGAAATGAACATGCTTATGATTTTGTGCTTTAAATGTTAAATTGCCCCTTTTACTAGCCTTTGGTTTGTAATTGATTAATTATTCAAATTTTTAAAACCCTAGCCTAATGTTTTAAGCTAGGTCCCTTTTGAAATAAATTCAAATTAAATAGGACAAATTAGGTGGGAACACTTAAATTATGCCATGGATTTAGTTTAACTTTTATCTTAAGGCTTAGTCATGTTTTTCAACACGACCAAACCTTAGTATAAAAATATTATGTTTGGTCCCTCTATGTCCCATGATCCCTTGGTCTATTTTTTCTTAGCATGGACTATCTAATGCATGGTCCCTTTGTTATAAAGTTTAGCCTAAATCCTTACCCTAAGGTTTATCATAGTTATTAATATAATAAAAAAACCTTAGGCTTTGACTTTATACTATGTCTTTTATTCCACAGGGTCCCCTTTAATATGTTTTAAACTTAGCTTAAGACTTTAGCCTAAATATTTATTCATATTTATTAATATGAATAAAAACCTTGGTACAAGACTTTAGCTTAAGTTTAATATTATTCCTAAGTGCTGACCTTAATATTTCCTATTATCTATAGGAACCAATCACATCAACTCCCTGAATCAAAATCTATGGCATGAATTCAATCAGATGGGAAAGCTCTGACAGTGTGAGATCAATGTTGAAAAATCCAAGATTAAAACCCAATAAAATTCCATATGATCGATGGTACATGATGCAATGTACACAATCCAATCAATGGTGTGAGTTGATTCAAGACTTCAACTGAGCCCTAGAATAAGCAAGAAGGTGACAAGTGTCACAATATTGATGAAAGAATATTGCGTAGCTAATGGCATTCTAACCATTGAATCATGATCTAGTGGAACACATTTACTCACATAAATAAAATATGATGGTGCGAATCAAAGTTTGAAAATTCAAGGACCCTATGAATAAATGTAGAAATGATAAGTGGTACAACTGCATGCTATAAATGAAATCTCAAGCATATTTTAGAGATCGACAGTATGCATCAAAGTGTACACATTCTAATCAATGGTCCATAGAGAAAGGACCCAATCCAATGATCATGATACAACATTATGTGTTCATCCAGAGGAAATTGATCTAATAGTGTGAGATTGATGTGAAATTTTTAATGAAACTGGTATGAATTAGTGATGAGAAGTATCACAACCATAAGAAATGTTGTAAAATAGCTAATGAAATTCTATTCTTAGGATTAAGATCAATGAGCCACATTGATCCATGCAAGATAATCAAATGGTGTGAGGTAAAGCTAAATTTTCAAAATGTAATAGTAATATTTTGAACATTGATGAGCAAGATGCCATAGGGATGCCAAAAAGGTGCCACATCAGAGCCACACAAGCATAAAATACAATCTTGAGTATTTTTTAGACTTGAAAAATGCAAAGTTATAAATGTATCCAACATGAAGCTCATGTTTTTTGAACTAATTTCCACCATTAGAGCACTAATAAGACCTTCAAAGGACCCTAAGCACATATATAATCCCTAGTTCAACCTTATATTCATTATAGTCAAGCCAGAGAATCTGAATTGTTTCCTATGTAAAGATAATTTGATCTAGAGTCCACTAGTGAGCAATTTAAAAGAATTTGTAGTCATGGCATCTCATAAAGGTGTTTCTAGTGCAGATGTGGAGATTTACCCAATAGGATATAGCAGTGAAGAGTTTAGTCACCCAATGGTAGAATTCAAGGGATAAAATGAAAATAATTGACCTACATCATAATGGAATATCAAATCCCTCGTTCTAGAACCATAAGCCTAGATCATCTAAAACATAGTCATGGAACTACCTATAAACAAAATCAAAAGCCTGAACACATGGCATGGGAACTTAGAGAGTCTCTTTTAGGATGACAAGTAACCACAAAACATGATGGAACACTTTCTTGGGACCATGATCACCAAGCCAATTGCACTCAAACCTCATCACTTAAGATTATTTCAATCAAAGTGTTTCCTAGTTTATGAAAGGGGTAAGGCATAAAATCATAGATAAGGTTGTTTCTAGTAATGATAGGACCATAGATATGATTCTAATTGTAAAAAAAATAATTAGTGAAGTTAGAAGCATTAGGGAGACATTAATAAGGGTTGATAAAGACCACAAGAGCTTAACAAATCAAATGAAGTATCTCTTCATGAAACCAATTATTGGCCTTAAGCTAATTGAAGAGCAACATTATAGAATGAAATATCCTGCTAGAGAGACAAAGACTACAATAGGAAACTTTAGAAGCACAAGGGTTATAAAGTTAATTTAATTAAGAATATCCTTCTTGTAGCTAAGCATTATATATTTTTAAAATTGAATATTCTTTTTGTAAAGGCATGTACATCTTGTAAAAAACATTACCTATAGGCCAGTCTATTAGGGAAGGTCTAGTGCATTCTAGAACATTTGAAGAAAGGATAGTGATCCTAACACTTGCACTTTTATAATTGGATATGACTAACCTACATACTTATTTGCATTCTATAAAAGGAGTATTATCAATTTTAAAAAGAGAGGGAGATCTTAGAGCCAAAACCTTTGTGTAATTTTTGAGCAAAAATAATATATGAAAGGAGTTTTTCAAAGTTTGTCCATATTTTCTTATGGTATTTTAAGAGGGAGACATTGAACTTATAAATACCTTTCCAGTTCACCAAGTTACTATTTTAATCTTATTGTATTTTAAATAGGTTATTATTAAAAACTAATGTTTCAATCCTATAATACAACCTCTTAAGATTAACCTAGTTAATGCACCATGTATACCAAATTCTTTTACTATGCCTTTTACCATGGTTAAAAGGATTAGAAATATTATGAATATGCTTAAGATTTGACCCAAAAAAAAAATTTTACCTTTCCAAGAATGTGTCTCACCACCAAGATTATCCTCTTTCTTGTCAATCATGTTAAAAACCCCCCTCCCCATAATCCAAGGGATGTCTTTCAAATGGGATTCTAGCCAATTCCATAAATTAACACATTCAATATAATCATTTGGAGCATAAACAATACCAATCCCTAAGGTATGATTATTTTTCTTGATGATAATACGGACTACTCTATGACAGGTGGATGATCCATGCTCATACACAAACCCTCCCCACTTAGGATTTACAAGAATTAAGGTTCCACCTTTCCATTTAGAGTGTCATGTAGATAAAAGGGAAGCATTTGGAAAAATGAATTTGAGCACAAAATTTAACTAATAACTAACTAACTTAACTTCCTGAGGAAAAAGAAAGTCGATATCATTCATTAAATTCTTGATTTTTTTAATGATTAGGGGATTCAAGGCCCTTCATGTTCTAATTGATAATTTTTATAACAAAGGAAGGAAGGGGGTCTACCTTTTCAAAATATATGCCTTAGAGCCTCATTTGATCTGATACAATCTTGTGAAGCATTAATGTACCTTATTATATTCATATCTTAGGTTATGATCCTTAACACATCCTTAATATCCCTTTGGTTTATTACCATTCTCCCCTAGGGATGAACCCAAGAAGGCGTAAGAATTAGATTTATTTTTCAACTTTTTAACACCAATTTTAGGATTTCCAATTGGAAGGGAATTAGAATCCATTGAATTCAATGGAATATCTTCCTCTTTTGGCTCATCATCTTTAATAAAAAAATTAGGGGTTGGGGAAACAATCATAACGACTGTCTCATTAATTATACCTTCAAAATCTAGAAGCAGTGAACCAAGGCTATGGGTCTCCTTTCTTGGAGGGTTATCTAAAATAATGATGTATTCATCCAAAAGTATCCCTTTATAGAAATAAGTAAGTCCACTTGGAATTTATGACTGATCATCTTGGACCAACAAGGACATTGGGATAAATATCATAAGCTCTATAGGTAGGCCAAAAACTAATAATTTCAATTTTTCATTTTGTAACCTTTGCTTTTCAAAATTTTCATTTTGTAATTTTTATTTTTTGTCTTGTGCCTTTTTTAATTTTACTTTTTCATCTTGATATTTTTTTACTCTTGCTTTCTCTAATTTTTCCTTTTGTATCTTTTCTTGACCTAAATTGTCCTTTGGTATCCATACTGGTTGTCTTTGTTATTATTTTACTAATATTTATTTTTCCACTTGTTCTACTTAAACTTGTTCCACTGTTAGTTATTTTATTAATGTATTTTATATATGTTTGACACTATTAATTATCTTTTGTATTTTATTCTTCAAATCCAAATAATTATTTGTATCATGCCCATGCATTATATGGCATGCACAATAGTATTTTGATTTTAATAGGGAATGTATAAGAGGTTATTTGATCAACTTGTTTATAATCATTATTATTAGAATATCACTTTAAAAAAAATTATCCTTTTTCAAATTTTTTTGAATTAATTATTTTAGATGTATAATGTTATATCCTCTCATTTTGATATGAAATCTTATTATGCATAACATTGTTAGATGAAGATACAAATACTTGATTAACACTAGAACATTCTTTGTTCTTTTCATATGTGACTTTATTTTCCAATGATGTGATATTTGAACTAAAATTCTTATTTTGAATTTAAAACTCTTATATTAACTTGATCATAGTGATGAATTGATCCTTGAGCAAGTCACAAGCACAAACCCTAGGTACATAAAATTAAATATGCATACACACACCATCAAGAGGATATGTGGGAGGTGTGAGGTTTGAATAAGGATAAGCTAGTTATATTATTTATAATTATAGTATGGGATACCTTAATTTTTTGAGTAATGATAACATGGACCTATTTGGAAGGAAATTATTTTTCACCCTCTTGAGGGTTAAGAGGTGGAAGTGATTCATTTTTAGCTTTCTTAAATTTTCCAAAGACTAAAATGAAAACAAGAGTAGAGAGACATGAATTTTAGTAAACACTCCAACCTGATGAGGAAATCATAATTTACTTTGTAACCATTATACATAAGGAAAACCCATAGGGAAAACTAGGTCTTTTAATATTCAATAAATAGGCATGTCCACCAATATATTTTATCAAACTTGGGTAAACTAGGAAAATATAATATAATATGAGAAATTATTGTGCAAAATCATACTACTACGAATATGTAATAAATTCCAAAAAATGATATTGAATTTACTAAATCTATAAATGTACTAAATATGGAAAATTAAATAGATAAATATAAAGTTACCTAAAAAACTAAGATTCATACTATTTTTGGTTCTAAAACTAACTTAAAAACTATGTTGATTGAATGTGGATGAATATTGGGAGTTGGTAAGGTTCTTGGATAAAAATATGGTTACTAGATTAAAGTGGGTGAATTTGATGCCCTAAGAAGTGTTGGTGTCTAACAAAGAACATAAATTTTTGGGTTTTGTTTGCCTTCATCTATTTATTCTATGGATTGTCCATGAGATTTTAGTTTAATTTTGGTGCCACTTTGTAAAAATAATACAAATGCTTTCATGGATTAAAAAAGGATCATCGGTTGAAGTTACAATTGACCTCAATTCCCCATATGTTTTCTATTTCCTACATACCTATACTTATTTCTCCCATGCTACAGTGGTGTGGGGCAAATTGGTGAAAAGTTCTAGATGCTAGTTCAATCCTAGTGTGGTTAAGTGATTAAAATCTAACTTATGATCTTATAGGTGTATTCATACTTTAAATCAGTGATACTAAGGTTGTATGTAATAAAAATTATGATAAATGGGGAATTATCTTAATGTGTAATTATAATTTTTATTTTTTTAATGGTGAAGCATTTTGTTTGTAAAATAGTTTAGATTGTGCTTTTATAGTGGTATTTTTAGACTTCTACCAGATGGGGATTCCTAAGTTTGTAGTACGACCCTTATAAAAAAATTTAATTTTATAGAATAGCCTTAAATTTTTAGGAAGAGACTACTAGAGGGAGTAAAAAATAGCAAGGTGCACTCTTGTTTAAATAGGGTGTTAGTGTCTTAAGGTCAAGATTTACTAGGGTTAATATATGGTTTAATCTAGATATGAGCTTAGATTTCTAAGTGACTTGAATAGGGACATTCTATATTTATTTGGGTTTCTTTGAGAAGTTATTCATCACATGTAAAGTGAAGGATAGTGGTCAAAATTCCCTCAAAGAGGTCATGTACTAAGTGTGTCAAAAGAGTGATCACAAGTGCACATTTTTAGCTTAAGTGTTAATTTATGTGTCTATAATTGGGTATCTTACAATAAATATGTATAATAACCATATATGGAGTTTGTATGTTGTCTTAAAAATGCACTCATGATTCATTCTCTTTCCCTAAGGCAACACAATTTTATTATAATGGAGAATCTAAGACTAAATATTTAGTATAATCACCCCCATAGAATAGGGAAAAACACTTGAATAAAGTTTTAAAGAGAAAGGATATAAATGAAAGGTTCAATAGGGTACACCATGAATTCGAAGAAAATAATATTATGGAAGAAGAGGGTGGGCCATATAAATATATATCTATTTATAAAAAAGTAAGAGAATGTCAAGAAAAATTAAAAGAAAATAAGGTTCATATTTGAAAGAAAACTCTTAATATTTCCACTGGTGAGTCAAAACATCAAGTGGCAATAACTGCTTGAAGCAGAATGATAAAAATAAAAGGAAAATAGAAATCTACATATTCTTAAGATGAGTCTAAAAAAATAGTGATAGGCGGTGCCCTAATATACATGAAAATAACTAGGTAAAGGAGAAAATTAGAAAAATATATAATAAAAATAGGAGAAATATTATCTTAAACTAACCTACTTTGATGAAGATAAGATCGAGAACTCAAAATAAATGTTTAATTTGGTAAAAACCCAAGATCTAGTGAACAAATTAATGTATTTCTATAAGTATTGGAATAAATAATAGAGAGAACACCATGTATAAATTTTTGATAAAAAAACAAAGAAAAACTAAAACAATGTATTTATAACAAGAAATGGAATAAAACAAACATATTACTAGACATTAAAATATATGGATAGGAGCTAAGAAAGACCTTATTGGATCTTGGTGTAGATGCAAGTGTCTTACTGCCTAGTACGTGGGAGATATTAGGTAAGCCACGTCTACATGCCACACCATATGATATTCTAATTGTTGATGGAAACCCACACTTGACAATAGTCACATTAAGGGATGTTCAAGTTAACTTAATGGGGATAAAAAAATGTCATTTGTAAAGTGATTGGCATGTATGATATAGGCTACTTGACCTTCTTAAACTTATAATAGTTCATTGACTATGATGGAACATTGACTTCTAAAAAATAATAATTATGGAAGTTGCATGGTTAGAGGATGAAGAAAGTGATTTTGATGAAATTATCAGTGTATAAAAATTAAGTAAAATAAGAAACCATAAGATAATCATGAACCTAATGAATAAGTGGAAATAATATTTGAACATGAAGAGGTAGACATAGATTATAACAATGATATTGAGGTTTGGTTAAATGGGGAGCTAGAAAAAAATGGAAGGAAGGTATGCCACATGAAAAAATACCACATTTGGGAAATAAAATTGTTGCATTAAAAAATAAAATTCCATATAGGTGAATGGTATACTTATAATAGTTCATTGACTATGATGGAACATTGACTTCTGAAAAATAATAGTTATGGAAGTTGCATAGTTAGAGGATGAAGAAAGTGATTTTGATGAAATTATCAGTGTATAAAAATTAAGTAAAACAAGAAACCATAAGATAATCATGAACCTAATGATTAAGGGGAAATAATATTTGAACATGAAGAGGTAGACATAAATTATAACAATGATATTGAGGTTTGGTTATATGGGAAACCAGAAACAAATGGAAGGAAGGTATGCCACATGAAAAAATACCACATTTGGGAAATAAAATTGTTGCATTAAATAATAAAATTCCACATAGGTGAATGGTATACCACATTAGATTCACCACCCATAACAAAATACCAAAATTCAATATAATTAGAATTATAAAATACTACTTACAACATCTTCTAAGGGTATTTCCTAAGGAATAAATAATGGTGTAGACAATTAATGACACCCTGACCACCACCACCACAAGAGGTGGAACACTTACAAATCCAATATCTAAAAATGAAAATATTTCAACATCATGCTTAAGACAAGATTTATCAAAGTGGAAATATATTTCTACACTCAGACACTTACACACACACACACACACACACACACACACACACACACACACACACACACACACACACACACACACACACACACACACACACACACACACACACACACACACACACACACACACACACACACACACACACACACACACACACACACACACACACACACACACACACACACACAAACACACACACACACACACACACACACACACACACACACACACACACATAGAGAGAGAGGTGATAGCCACCACCCATTATTTTATCATAAACACACACACACACACACACATATTGAATTTTGGTATTTTGTTATGGGTGGTGAATCTAATGTGGTATACCATTCACCTATGTGGAATTTTATTATTTAATGTAACAATTTTATTTCCCAAATGTGGTATTTTTTCATGTGGCATACCTTCCTTCCATTTGTTTCTGGTTTCCCATATAACCAAACCTCAATATCATTGTTATAATTTATGTCTACCTCTTCATGTTCAAATATTATTTCCCCTTAATCATTAGGAAAAACACTTGAATAAAGTTTTAAAGATATGAGCTTAGTCATTAATTGTATACATGTGTGTGTGTGTGTGTGTGTGTGTGTGTGTGTGTGTGTGTGTGTGTACACACACACATGTATACATACATACATATGGGAGAAACAAACCTAAAAATTCATATTGATAACTTTAAAATGATATCGATAGAAAAGGGAAAAATCAATAGATGTGTTTGGGCAAAATTATTATATTAGACCACAAACACATATATAATAACATGTTATATTCCTTAAGATTTATAGAAAGGTACTTATAATTAGAAGGACATTAAGATGGATTTATGTCATATTTTCAACTTTTGGGATTGGGATACCAGTTTTTTCATGAATTTCATAAAATAAAAACATTCTTATTCATTCAAGACTCTAATATAAAACAAAAATTTATAATAATTAAAATAAAGAGATAGTATTGAGACACAAGGATGACTAGGAACTAATTCATACAATCACAAGATAATGCCTTAAAAATGCATAAATAAATACCCACATAAGAGAAGTTGAGGACATGATACATTGCACAAAAATTAAAAAGTATGAGGAGGAGGAGGATGGCAAGAAGATGAAAAATACACAAATATATATATATATAGAATAATTCAAGACATAATTGATTGATACAATAGAGTAAAAACATAATATTTGTATTAGCTACTCAAAATAGAAGAGGAAAATATATCTAGATAAGGTAACTCTAAAATTTTAAAAGTTGGTAATTATTGGGTTAACGAAGAGGTTGGAAGGTACTTTAATTACTAATAGAATTTGAAGACTTATTTCTATGAACATTCACTGAACTAAATGGAATAAAATAAGATATTGTTACCATGAAAATATAGCTAAAATAATATGAAACCCCATTATATAAAAATCCCTACAAACCAAATCCAAATGTTAAGGAAAAATTAAAGATTGAACTATATAAAACATTAGTCAGTGGCATTAAAACCTTTACATGACACATAATATAATATTAATATCATTATCCAAAATAATAAAACAAGATATATCCACATTTGAGTTGATTATATGGAGTTGAATAAGGCATGTCTACATGGCCCCTCCCCAACACCACTCATAGAAGAGATATTAGAAACTATTTCAAGAAGAAAGTTATATTATTTTACAGATGGATTATATGGATAACTCCAAGGATATCCCTTGAATATCGGCCAAAAAAATTATTTACAATTGAATGGTAATCCTTTATGTATATAGTAATACCTTTTAGATTTAAAAATACTCTCATAATGTTTAGTAGAATAATGGTGAATACATTTAGATATTTTATCCATGCACTTATCAATGTATATCTTAATGATTGGATGGTGTTGGATTTCTAAATAAGTGTATTTTTGCCGCACCATTTAGTTCATTTTTAGGACATATAATATGCAAGGAGGGATTGATGGTAGATGCATTAAAATTAGAAATTATCTTAAATATACCACTACATAAGACATAAAAATAAGTTACAACAACTTTGGGTTACACCAACTATCATTGATAATTTATTAGAAATTATGTAGCCATTAGTGCACCAAGAGATTGAAGAATCATAATAACCAACCCTTGGAATGGTCGACACAATGTTAGAAACACGTTGATAAGTTAAATAACAAGATTATGGACGCACCAATATTAATTTTACCTTATTAGAATATTCCATTTAATGTTCATGTGGATGTTTTTTTAATAGTGATTGGAGTGGTATTATGAAATCCACATGGTAACATAGATAATCCTATCTCATTTTCTAGTAGAAAATTGGCAAAGTCAAAAACAAATTACTCCACCATAGAAAGGGAGGCACTTTTTATGGTATATGCAAATTTATAAATTCATACATTAATTATTATAAGCCCATTTTAAATTATTAAATGATCACATGCCACTCAAATATTTGATCATTGGACTAATTATATAGGGTAAAAGTTTCCACTAGTTGATGTTATTCCAAGAGTTTGAAAATAAAACTATGGTAAACCCCAATAGGATAAACAATGGACCTGATTATCTATCCAAGATTACTATAGTAGAATATGTAGGACCAATTTTAGATGAGTTTCTAGGAGCTCATCTCTTCTATGTTGAGGCTATTCACAAGAATTGTTAGGGTGTGGAGCTAAAAACTTCACCAAGGAGCATTCATTATCAGGTTCGGGTCTACACAGACACCGGCATCGGTCAGGAGCGACCGACGTCGGTCACAGGCAGTTGCAGAGACACCGACGTCGGCAGAGAATCAGCCGACGGCGGTCACAGACAAGCAATAGGAACCGACGTCGGTTACCTGCATGTCCAGAAAGCTATTTCCGTGGACAGAAGCGAGTGTTTGCATGATAAGTTTGAGTTTTGGACTCAAGCTTGCGTCTCTATTATTAGCATTACTATTTTTAGAGCCCTTGTTTAAGTGGTTTAACTGTTTGTTGGAAGTACATGCTCAAGTCTCCTAATTCTATATGAAGAATTAGATCTTCCTAGCTTAGTAGTTGAATTGTAGAAGAATTCATTGTGTGTGAAGAACAGTACAGAATTGAATCAATCCAGGCTTGTTGGAGTTGATTGTTCTTGAGAGATAGCTCTTGAGGAATAGAGATCTATTGAGAGATCTATACATCTAGGAGAGGTGTGGAAGAAAGAAGCTTTCTTCAATTGTATTCCTTTTGTAAAGAGTTTGTTAATACAAGTTTTCAGGGTGTTTTCTTGTATCTCTTGTTCTTGCTATTATCATTCTAATTACTTGTCAATCTGATTTAATTCCACATTTATTGCTGTCACAATTGTAATCTATTGTTGGTTTGATCCCCCAACAAGTGGTATCAGAGCCTTGGTTACAGGTTCAGAGCTTGATAATTGGTATCAAAGTTTAGGTTCACTAACAGGTGGTTCAGATCTGTGTAGTGTGTATTGATTACAAGTTCTCACAGGAGTTTCTGTAGGAATTTCTGTTTGAGTGGGAGAAGCAATGGCAGATGAAAGTAAATTGAGAATGGAAAAGTTCAATGGCAAAAATTACCAACACTGGAGAATGCAGATAGAGGACTATCTGTATCAGAAAGATCTCTACTTACCGTTAGGAGGTATTGCAAAGAAGAACAAAGACATGGAGAATGAAGAATGGGAAGTTCTTGATAGAAAGGCTCTGGGTTCTATAAGACTGAGTCTAGCATCCACTGTGATATCCAATTTATCACAGGCAAAGTCTACGGTAGAGTTGATAACTACGTTAGCAAATTTTTATGAAAAACCCTCAGCTTCCAATAAGGTATATCTTATGAAGCAGTTATTTAATTTGCATATGAATGAAGGTGGATCTGTTTCTACTCATCTGAATGATTTCAATGGTATTGTGAATCAATTAAGTTCAGTGAATATAGTGTTTGATGATGAGATAAAAGCTCTTTTGATATTATGTTCTCTGCCTGAAAGTTGGCATGGCTTAGTAATGGCAGTCAGTAATACTGCATCTGCATCAAATATTTTGAAAGTAGAGGATGTTGTTAGTGTTATCTTGAATGAGGAAATACGCAGGAAAAGCACAGAAGAGGCATCCGAGAATGCTTTAAGTTTTGAGAGCAGGGGAAGGCAGAAAGAGAAGAGCAAAAAAGGCAAAGCAAGATCCAAATCAAAGGGGAAAGGCAGATCTAAATCCAGAAATGGAAAAAGGCCACAATGCTGGAATTGTGGAAAGATGGGGCACATAAGCAGAGATTATTGGTCAAAGCCTAAGGAGGACAACTAGCACGAAGGAAAGGAAGAAGCCAAGATTGTAGGTATTGCACAGGATGCTTTAATTTTCTCTCTGCATAATAATATAGAATCTTGGGTATTAGATTCTGGTGCATCTTTTCATGCTACTCCTAACAGGGAATATTTCAGTGACTATATCAATGGAGATTTTGGAATAGTGTATCTAGGGGATGATGAGCCCTGTAAAATAATTGGCAAAGGTAAAGTGCAGCTAAAGATGCAGAATAGCAACACATGGGTGTTGAGAGATGTGATGCATGTTCCTAGCTTGAAGAGAAATTTGATTTCTACAGGAAAGTTAGGGGATGAGGGTTGTACAGTAACTCTCACAACAGAATCTTGGAAGGTGACCAAGGGTGCACTTGTTATGGCCAGAGGTAAGAGAGAAGGTACTCTCTATTTGTGTAATTGTGTTACTAACAAATCTCCTTCTGTATTATCTACTTCAGATGTGGATGCTAAACTGTGGCACTCAAGGCTTGGCCACATGAGTGAGAAGGGGATGTCAATTCTTAAGTCGAAAGGTATGCTTTCAGATTTAAAAGGCATAGATCTAGAGTTTTGTGAGCACTGTGTATTTGGAAAACAGAAAAGGGTTAGTTTTCTCAAAACTGGGTCTACTAAGAAGAGGCACAAGTTGGAGCTTGTTCACACAGACGTGTGGGGACCAGCTCAAGTTGCTTCCATTGGAGGATCACAGTACTATGTATCTTTCATAGATGATGCCACAAGGAAGGTATGGATCTATTGTATTAGAAAGAAATCTGATGTATTTGATACTTTTAAAGTTTGGAAAGCTATGGTTGAGAATGAAATAGGTAAAAGATTAAAGTGCCTGAGATCAGACAATGGCGGTGAGTTTTGCAGTCATAAGTTCAGAGATTATTGTTACATGCATGGAATCTGTAGGCAAAGGACGGTTCCAAGGACACCTCAGCAGAATGGTATTGCTGAAAGGATGAACAGGACAATAATGGAGCATCCAAGATGTATGAGATTGCATGCCAATTTGCCCTTATAGTTTTGGGCACAAGCTGTTGACACTGCAGTATACCTGATTAATAGAGGACCCTCTACAGCTCTGGATGGTGGTATTCCAGAAGAGGCATGGACAGTGAAAAAGGTTGATCTCTCATATCTCAAAGTTTTTGGTTGTGAAGCCTTTGTGCATATAGATAAGGAAAATAGAAAGAAGCTTGATGCTAAGTCTATGAGATGCACGTTTATTGGCTATGGCTCAGATGATTTTGGTTACAGATTGTGGAATCTAGAGACTAACAAGGTAATCAGGAGCCGTGATGTTGTTTTCAATGAAAGAGTGATGTATTGTGATCAGCTAAGGAAGTTGAATCAATCTGAGCAGAGCAATGGTGAATTGGATGAGGTAAAAGTCCAAGATGAGCTTGTGGGAAAAAGAAATAATCACTTACAGGCAAACACAGAGACTGACGTCGGCAGGTTAGGAACTGGCATCAGCAGGACAGAAACCGGCGTCGGCCATACAGAGACCGACGTCGGCCGTACAGGTACCGAGGTCGGTCAGGAAGAACCGACGTCAGCCAGTAACAGGTCTTTAGGTGACTGAGGTCAGTCACTGTCAGAGAATTTGGGTGGACAGCGTGTTGTGGATGAGTCTCAGACACCCATCAAGAGGTCAGAAAGGGTGAGTAAGCCTCCAATTAGATATTCTCATTCTTTATTTTATTTATTGCTAACTGATGGTGGAGAACCAGAAAGTTTTGAAGAAGCAATACAGGTGGAGTCCAAGAGTGAGTGGGAGCGTGGCATGGTTGAGGAGTTGGAGTCCTTAAGAGAGAACCAAACATGGGATTTGGTTAAATTGCCAGCTGGTAAGAGAACACTTAAGAACAGATGGACCTACAGGTTGAAGGAAGGTGAGAATGGACAAATGAGATACAAGGCCAGATTAGTGGTAAAAGGATTTGCACAAAAGCCAGGTATTGACTTTGGTGAGATTTTTTCTCCTGTTGTTAAAATGACTTCAATAAGGGTTGTTTTGTCTTTGGTTGCTTTTGAGGATTTGCATCTTGAGCAGCTAGATGTTAAGACAGCGTTTCTTCATGGAGATTTGGATGAGGAAATCTATATGGAACAGCCAGAAGGATTCAAGGTCAAGGGTAAGGAGAAGTTTGTGTGCAGGTTGAAGAAAAGCTTTTATGGCCTCAAGCAAGCTCCTAGGCAATGGTACTTAAAATTTGATAGGTTTATGACTGAGCACGGCTACAGTAGGTGTCAATCAGACCATTGTGTGTATTTCAAGAGATTTGATAACGGTAGATATATTATTCTATTGTTGTATGTAGATGACATGCTGGTTGCAGGGTCTCACATGCAGGATATCTCAGAGCTTAAGGTAAAATTAGCTCAAACATTTGCTATGAAGGATTTGGGAGCAGCAAAGAAAATCCTTGGCATGAGCATTAAGAGAGACAGGAAAAATCACAGGTTGATATTGTCTCAAGAAGATTATGTGGACAAGGTGTTAAAACGGTTCAATATGCAGGATGCTAAACCGGTAAGCACACCTTTGGCTGGACATTTTAAGTTGAGTAAAGAACAATGTCCTAATTCATATGATGAGGTAGAGTACATGAGTAAGGTTCCATATTCTTCCGCAGTAGAGAGTTTGATGTATGCAATGGTGTGTATTAGACCGGATATTGCCCAAGCAGTGGGAGTTGTAAGTAAGTATATGGCCAATCCAGGTAAGGAACATTGGAAAGCAGTTCAGTGGATCCTTAGATATCTGAGAGGAACCAGCAGTAGGCACTTGTGCTATGGAGGTTTAGATACTTCTCTACATGGCTATGGAGATTCAGATATGGCAGGTGATTTGGATGGTAGGAGGAGCACTACAGGTTATGTTTTCACTGTAGGTGGAACGGCGGTTAGCTGGATATCTAAGTTGCAGAAGGTTGTTGCCTTGTCAACTACAAAAGCAGAGTATATTGCAGCCACAGAAGCTAGCAAGGAAATGATATGGATGACACGGTTCATGGATGAGCTTGGTAAGGAGCATGAGAGTTGCAGATTGTACAGTGACAGTCAGAGTGCAATCCATTTGGCTAAGAATTCAGCCTTTCATTCAAGAACAAAGCACATACAGCTAAGGTATCACTTCATACGACATGTATTGGAAGATGGTGAGTTGAAGCTGGAGAAGATCCATACAGATAGGAATCTTGCTGATATGTTAACTAAGCCGGTTACAAAGGAGAAGTTGAATCTTCATTCAACTTCTATTGGTCTTCATGATTGAGTTGAAGATGGTGGAGCTAGAAGATGTTGCTGTACAGGTACTGGTGCAGCTGTTTATCTCCAAGTGGGAGATTGTTAGGGTGTGGATCTAAAAACTTCACCAAGGAGCATTCATTATCAGGTTCGGGTCTACACAGACACTTGCGTCAGTCAGGAGCGACCGACGTCGGTCACAGGCAGTTGCAAAGACGCCGACGTCGACAGAGAATCGACCGAAGGTGGTCATAGACAAGCAACAGGAACCGACGTCGGTTACCTGCGTGTCCAGAAAGCTATTTCCATGGACAGAAGCGAGTGTTTGCATGATAAGTTTGAGTTGTGGACTCAAGCTTGCATCTCTATTATTAGCATTACTATTTTTAGAGCCCTTGTTTAAGTGGTTTAACTGTTTGTTGGAAGTACATGCTCAAGTCTCCTAATTCTATATGAAGAATTAGATCTTCCTAGCTTAGTAGTTGAATTATAGAAGAATTCATTGTGTGAAGAACAGTACAGAATTGAATCAATCCAGGCTTGTTGGAGTTGATTGTTCTTGAGAGATAGCTCTTGAGGAATAGAGATCTATTGAGAGATCTATACATCTAGGAGAGGTGTGGAAGAAAGAAGCTTTCTTCAATTGTATTCCTTTTGTAAAGAGTTTGTTAATACAAGTTTTCAGGGTGTTTTCTTGTATCTCTTGTTCTTGCTATTATCATTCTAATTACTTGTCAATCTAATTTAATTCCGCGTTTATTGCTGTCACAATTGTAATCTATTGTTGGTTTGATCCCCCAACAAGAATATGGAAAATATTACCCAATTCCTTTCTAGTAGTGAGTTTCTAGAAGAGTAATAAAAATTATAATGAGAAAGACTAATGATACAAGCATTCTATTTTACAATAATTAAAGCAACAATATGTTAGGTTGTGGAGCTAAAAGCTTCACTGATGCAAACAAGGGAGGAGGTTGCTGAGTGTCACAGACATCGACGTCAGTCAGGCCAATCGACGTCGACAGGGTGCAGACAGAAGAGCAACCAACATCGATCAGAAGTCGGCTGATGTCGGTCACCTCCAGGCATACAAGGACCAATGTCAGTCACCTGTGCGGTTCAAAACTACTAGTTCACAGACAGTTAGTTAACAAATTGAGTGTTTGCATGTTAAGAGCCAATTTTAGACTTGAAGCTACAGATCTAATTATTGTAATTGGATGTCTAATTATTGTTTGTATGAGATCTATATAATAGAATAATGGGATGTATTGTAAACTTGTGCTAGAGAGTAAGAGAGCAAAATTTAGCTCCTTCAGAGTGAAGAGAGCATGGTGTGTTCCTCCTAGTGCCACAGTACCAAGTGTGGGTGCTGGTTTGGAGAATCAGAAGGGTTCTTCATGTATGTATGATCTTGGTCAGCAGGTGTGCATGGCTACGTTTGGAGATCTACATGTGTAAGTACGATCATTGATCTGCAAGTGTATGTGTGTGCATGGTCTAGGTTTGCAGGTGTGCAAAACCAGGTTGATCTACAATTGGCAACAGGATCAAGGTGACAGCAACACAATAGGGAGCAAGATCAGGCAGGATCTACTTGGAGTACAGTGTGTACTTGGACAAAGAGCAAAGAGGAAGGCAAGGGAGATCCTTCCAAAGTAAGATCATTTGGATTGCAGGTTGTTGCAGTTCATGAGAGATCTACTTGGAGTGTTTTGTGCACTCAATTGAGTATGTGTGTATACTCAGTGTACTGGCAGTAGTGGATACTGACTAGTGGTACTGGCAGTAGTGGATACTGACTGGTTGGAGGTGAACACCAACTCTATGTTTGAGTTGTGTGTTGGGACCGTGAGAGAGAGAGAGAGAGAGAACTCTTGATTGAGAATTACTGTACACTTGAGGTGTGGGAAGCCTCTGAGAGGTGTGGAGAAGAAGTGGCATCTTCTTTATTGTATTTTCTTTTTGGATGAGTATTAATACAAGATTGTGTATTGTCTCTCATATTCTGTGTTATTTTTGAATTCTAATTACATGTTACTTCTGGTTAATTTACGCATATTAAGTTTCTTGGTAATCAATTGTGTGCTTCCATAATTTCCAACAAAGGCAGTGTCAGAGCTTTTGGTTGGGTGTCCAACACAATTTATTAAAAAATAATAGATAACGTATTTCTGAGATTAGTGTTACCACATAAATGAGATAAATTTTTAAAAGAATCCCATGATGGGGTAGTAAGAGGACACAACTCAAGAGAGAGTACTTGTAAAAATATCGTTCTTGTAGTCCTATGGTGGGTAACACTATTCAAATATACACACAAATTTATTATAACTTATGATATATTTCAAAGAGTGGGCAAACCAAGTGCAAGAGATGAAATTTCACTCTATTTAGTGTTAGCACTATCCCTATTTAAAAAATGGACCACTAATTTCATTGGTCCTATTAAACATGTGGTAAGGAAGAGCAATGTTAGATTCATTGTTATCACAATTAAATATTTGATAAGATGGGAAAAATCAATACCCAAAAAGGATTTTTTAGTTAAGACTACCAAAAAATTCCTACATGATAATATAATCACATAGTTTGGATGCCCATTAAGCATAAATAGTGATCAGGGTAAGCATTTTGTCAACAATATAGTCATAAAATTATTTAAACACTTTTTGATTTAGCATAACAAAAGTAATCCTTACCACCCTCAATTAAATAGTGTTAAGCATGAGATATACTGAGAGGGGGGTTAATCAGTATATCATATATCTTTTAAAACTTTTACTTAATCAATTTCATTTTCTTTAACCACTTAATCATACATTCAAGATATGAAATAAAACTTAAAAAATAACATGCACCACACAAGAGAGAGAGAGAGAGAGAGAGAGAGAGAGAGACCATATTTTAACGTGGAAACCCAATATGGGAAAAACCACAGAGAACAATCTCAAGTATGTAAATGAGTACCAACTCAAGTCTACAAATATTTCAAGAACTAACTTTCAAGTGTACCAACCCCTTTTCTAAGCACTAACACAACAATGATTTGTGAACACCCACCCACAAGAGCACCATCCTCTCTTGTGTAGAAAACACAACTATCTCTTAATGTTTCTTTCTCAACAAATTATAAAACATTACTATATCTCTATATTTTCTCTCCTCTTCTCTCCTCTTGCTCTTCTTAGTTAGATAAAACAATTACAAACCATGCTTTTCCATTCATATTAAAAATGGCTTCTTAAGCCTCCTTTTATAGCTTTCCAAATGGCCTTTGGCATTCACCCTTTGTGACCCTTCAATCCACATGGAAAATGGTGCAAACATGCATGACCCTTCACATTATTTCATTTGGAAAGTCACATGGTAACCCTTCATGAGAAAATGCATCCTTTCCCCTTTTGTCTTTATTTGGTGACTCGTTGAATTCCTCAAGGTGACTCTCATGGGAAAATGCATCCTTTCCCTCTTTCGTCTTTATCTCGTGACTCTTTGACTTCTTCATGGGCCCTCTTTTGTCTTTATACAACCAAAAATATTTTCAATAATATTTAATTAATATCAACACACTTTATTCAAAATATGAACACCTTTAGATATTAAATGTTATGGATCCTTTGTCACCAATAATGTTAGACTTTTGAAATCAATGACAATATTTCCAAAAATTTCCCCCTTTGTCATTGATGGCAACCTCAAACTAAAATTGCCACACCCTGAAACCTGTACTACACTTGCCAACCTACACATACAGTAACTCCCCTTACTGTAGCATCTTGTACCTATTTTTTACATGTTTAGTACGTATCTTGTACTTCTCCCCCTTTAACATCAATGGCAAAGGGTCTATCTTAGAGATATCACTTAGATCCCCCTCAACTGATGTTGATCTTCAATGGTAGGAAGTACAAGAAATTACTCCCAACTTCTCTCATATATACTTAAATGTGTCCTTTGGTAATGTATTTATGAAGATATTTGCTAACATATATAAATTGGTGCATGTCTTCTGAGAATATGCAATCGACACATCTGAATATTTTCTTCTAATGTCAAAACCTTTTACATAAAAATTTAATGTGTATCCCTGATCACACATTTGACTTATACTCAATAGATTATGCTTAATAACTTCTACATATAATACATTATCAATCTTGGTTCTACCATTATCCAAACTTAATGTACCTTTCTTAGCTATCTTGGTAGTGGTATTATCTCTAAATTTCACTATGTCACCATTATCCAAACTTAATGTACCTTTTTTGGCTATTCTTTAGAGCTATGAACTTGATCTTGTCTCCTGTCATGTGCCTCGAACATACACTATCAATGAACCATGGCTATTCTTCATTTCTTACATGTAAAGCTATCTAGACTAACATAGACTCTTCAGGATGTTTCTTTTGACATTAATCTATCTAGAATCTCTTCTTGATGAATGGATCCTTGAATCTTTGGTCCTTATTAATTTAATTTAACATGCTTATATAATTTTGGACTATGTGTTTGAAGTTATTACACTTGTAACATACTATGGCCTCTTCATCAAAGCTTGATAGAGGAGAAAAAGAATTGTGGCTTCTGCTTTGTGTTTTTTTTACTTGGTTGTCTTTTGTAGCTCTATTCCTTCCAACCTTCTTTGTTTGAGGTGTCTTCTACATTCTTAACTTCTTTCCTTTTTATTTCTTCTTTTGTAAGATCTTCAACATAGCTCTTTTTGTTTTCAAAACTGATACCTATCTTATCTGATATTAATTTTTGACTTTTTAGTATCTTATTCAACATGTTAGTGTTATTCTCAAATTTTGAGTCAATTATTGCTCTATCATTGACTTCTTTATTGGTTTTCTCTATTTCTTCTTTTAAAGAGGCAATTTCAACAACACACCTTTCACATTCTTCACTTATTTTTTACATTTGGTTAGATCTTCTTTAATCTTTTTGGCTTCTTCAATATGTGCTTGTAGATCTTCAATTATTTCCTTTGACTCTTTTTCATTTTTATTGATCTGTAGCTTCAATAGTTGATTATTCTCAAGATATTTTAATTATTATAAAGCACAAATGAGTTCTTCTAGATTCACCTTGGATTCATCATATTCTTCTTCTTGATCATCTATACTTTTGCTTGCGATGACATCTTCATGTATGGTCATAAATATAATCTCTTCTTCATCTAAGTCACTAACACCACTATCTTCAATTGATCTAGGATATTTATGGTATAAACTCTTTTTCTTGAATACCTTCTTGTATTTACCTTTTAATTTCTTCTTGTATGTATAATTTCCTTATTCATTTTCACCATTGTTCTTATCTAGGCACATAGCTACAAATGTCCAATCTTATCACATTTAAATGGTAAATTTCTTTGATATTTACCTATACCCTTTTTAATCTTGTAGATGAATAGAGCTCCGTTGTCATATCGCTTGAACTATCAATTGATTCTTGAATCTTAAACTTGTCTTTCTTTGATGTCTTGAAAGCAACTTCCCTCTTTGAGGGTTTCTCTTGTTTAGTTCAAATCTCATATGCTATAAGGATACCATGTAGTTCATCCATTTTTATCTTGGTTAGATCCTTCATCTAATCAATTTCTAATACCTTTGCATTATATCTCAATGATAGAGATCTCAAAACTTTTTATACCACCATTGACTCTTCCAATTTTTCTCCAAGGCCTTGAATTTGATTAACTATTTGATCAACTCACAAAATATAACTTGTTATATTTTCTTCCTCATCCATATTTAAACTTTCAAACTATCTTCTAAAAGTCTAAAGCTAGCTTACTAGACCTTTCCATCACATTTGTAAATATTCTCAATCTTTTCCCCAATCTCATTAGTAGATTTTCAATGCATAACTTTAACAAATTCTGATTCACATAAACCACATAAAATAGCATTTAAAACCTTAGCATTATTTTCAATTGCCTTCTTTTATATAGGATTAGTTACAAGTGTATGTGGCTCTTTGTATTCCTCCATCACTACTTTCCAAATATTGAATACAAGGGCCATAAAGTAAGTCCTCATCCTTATGCTCTAAAAAGCATAATGTATACCATCAAATAAAAGTGCCTTATTTCTAGAAAAACCTTCATGTGATCCAGCCATCGTGCTTTCCCTAATCCAACTTCAAGCTTTTAAACTCTTTTCAAAGGAACCTACTCTGATACCAATTGTTAAGCATGGGATATACTAAGGGGGTGAATCAATATATAAAATATCTTTTAAATTTTTTACTTAATAAAATTCTTTTTATTTAACCACTTAATCATACATTCAAGATATGCAATAAAATTGAAACAATAACATGCACCACACGAGAGAGAGAGAGAGAGAGAGAGAGACCAAATTTTTACGTGGAAACCCAATGTGGGAAAAAAAACATGGAAAACAACCTCAAGTATGTAAATGAGCACCAACTCAAGTTTACAAAGTTCACAAGCACCAACTTGGAGGAGCACCAACACAACAAATATTTGTGAGCACCCACCCATAGGAGCACCAACCCCTCTTGTGTAGAAAACACAACTATCTCTCAATGTTTCTTTCTTAACAAATGATAAAACACTACTATATATCTTTATTTTCTCTCTTCTTCTCTCCTCTTTCTCTTCTCAGCTAGATAAAACAATTAAAAACATGCTCTTGCGTTCATATTATAAATGGCTTCCCACGCCTCCTTTTATAGCTTTCCAAAGGGTGACCCTTCAATCCACATGGAAAATGGTGCCAAATATGCATGACCCTTCACATTCTTTCATTTTAAAGGTCACATGGTGACCTTTCATGAGAAAATGTGTCCTTTCCCCTTTTGTCTTTATTTGGTGACTCTTTGAATTCCTCAAGGTGACCCTTCATGGGAAAATGCATCTTTTCCCTCTGTTGTCTTTATCTCATGACTATTTGACTTCTTAATGGGTCCTATTTTGTCTTTATGCAACCAAAAATATATTCAATAATATTTTATTAATATCAACACACTTTATTAAAAATATGAACACCTTTAGATATTAAATGCTATGGAGCCTTTATCACGAGTAATGTTAGACCTTTGACATCAATGACAATATTTCCAATAAATAGAATTGTTAAGGCATTTAACAAGGTATTGGAGAAGGTATTATCAAAGGTATGTAATACAGATATTGGAGATTGGGATTACCACACTGCCTATAAATGATTGACTATGTAATGTCCCTTTTATTTAGTATATGGTTAAAAAATGATAATACTAATGGAGTATATATTACCAAGTTTGAGAATAGAGTGAAATTTAGAATGACAGAAGGATTCCCTTTAAGAGATATTGATACAATTGGAAAATTTACATGATAAAATATTATTGGTGGCATATAATCAAACTCAAGAGAAAATAAGCTAAAATGTTTCATATGACAAACATATTAAGTTAAAGGAATTTCAAATTAAAGATAAGGTATTGTTATATGACAAAAAATATAAAAAGATGACAAATTTAAATATAATATGGTTATTCCCATAAATAATTGATAACATATTATATTTAATAGTAATAAATTTAAAAATACTTGTAGGCACACTCAAAAAAAAGTTTTGTAAATGGTGTCTGATTAAAACTATTTACTACATATATTTGTAGTAAAACGTGGTGAAAAATAAGAATGGAACTTAAGGGGTGACATTATCCTTTCATCCAAGTGATTTGAGTTAAATTAATACAGTGCCTTATGACAACCATCTAAGTAATTGGGTTTGATCATGTGACCCCTCCCCCCACACCCTCTTCAACACATTAGATCAAAATTGTCCTTCCAAATAGACAAGCCAAGTGAGGATACTGTGATATCTTATTCTAGATATCTAAGTACCTATTTTTTTATCATATCAAACCCTCTAGTGGGAAAATTAGTAATAGTAAAAAAATAGGATATGGAGTGCTAACAAAAATGATAAAACATAAAAAACCATTTTGAAAAAAAATAGAAAAAGATTAGGAAAAACTTAGAACCATATATATATATATATATATATATATATATATATATATATATATATATATATATATATATATATATATATATATATATATATGTATATGTATGTATGTATGTATGTATGTATGTATGTATGTAGAGAGAGAGAGAGAGAGAGAGAGAGAGAGAGAGAGGTGATATTAGATAAGATTATATAAATTTGATGAAAGAATCTCAAAATAATGAGAATAAAATAGTGTAGTTGCATTTGTCTCTGTAAAAAGATATATTTTACGGGTTGGTTAAAATCAAATAAAAATCAAAATTAAATATAAGTTGGTGGTTTTTGTAACTAATAAAAAGGTTAAACAAAAAATTGATGATGTCTTGAAAATAAGGATGTATGTAATGAAGGGAGAAGTGAAAATAAAATGTAATTAAGAGATAAAGTATATAAAACAGGTAAAAATGTATACAAGCAAAAAAAATCAATAAAAATACTATTAGAATGTGAAGATTAATGGACATATTAGTATAGTTATATATAGGTTTTACCTAATGGAAAAATTATGTAATTCTTTTTCTAACAAGACCATTCTGAAATTTCACGTGAAACAACACTCTATTTTGTTTGTTTTCTTCAAATACATAGAAATTAAAAATGGAGGTACCCTAATTTGTAGATTCAGAACAAATTAAGTACCCCAAATATAAGAATCATTTGATGAAATTAATAAATTCATATCTCTAGGGTGTATTTTCCAATTTTCAATCTTTCGTAATGGATTCAAAAGATATCCATAGATACATATAGTCACACTTGGCAGAGATTGGCCATATAATTATGGAAATGACACAACCAAATATATAAACATGTCATCTAGTATATAAGATAGAGAGTATAATTATCCTTAAGATGAAATTAAATGTCTAGATTTAGTTTTCGTATTTTGCATTAATGATGAGTGCCACAAAGATACCTATTATTTAAGCTCATGAATATGTTTCATATTTTGATCAACCCTACCATATAAAAATAGATGTCATCCATGTAGTTAATTGACTGATGCATAAATGGCATGACACTCCAAATTATAATGGGAATAAAAATGTTAGCATAAATTTAGCGGACTGTATCATAGGCATAAGTTTTAATTTATTATCTCTTTCAATTTAGAATATAATATACCCTAAAGTATGTTATGTTATAAAAATAATTTTGTGGAATGTGTAATATACAAGTAGTTAGGATTTAGAGCCTACAAGAAGTGTGAAATTTTCATGAGATATGATTACCATTGGGATGTAGTATGTCTTAACCACTAAAATTGGGTGAAAACTACAAGGAGAACCTCTGTAATATTAAAAAAGGTACATGTGATGTTTTTAATGGATCATTCCCATGAGTATTATCCATGTATCTCATGCATACTATTCCAGATCATGAAGGGTTAGTTTAATTGGAATCAAATACCCATAGCATATTACAAATATAATTTTAATTAGAATACATACCTATAGTATATGAGGTATGACCCTTTCTTGCATGTGAGAGAATAATTATAGATATGGTAGCCAATATGTACATAATCTCCAAATCAAGAGTTCAAAAATATTTCACATAAGTCAACTATGTAATTTATATCAAAAAATGTGTACATAGAATCATTAGATAGGAAATTCTCACCTCTTCCATATGAATTTAATGGTGAGCATATTAATGGAGGGATTATCAGAGATTGGATTTTACCACTGAATTCTAAATTAGATCAATTCATGAGTGAAGTAGGAGTTAGTTATTAATATATGGAAGAAGAGGAAATTAATGCATCAAATACACCAACACCAAGAGGATATATAGAACCATTTCAAATGAACCCAACACTACGTAGTTCCTCATGTCTACAAAATGAAATTTTTGTTTTGTAATCATTAGTTCAAGAACTAGAGGATGAAACTACCACATTCTTAGTCAAATATTTTTCTATTGGTATGTCTTGGGAGAATACGAAATGGTATCCAAGGTTATCCCCTCATATTATTTTAGGTAAAATATATCCAAAATAGGTTAGGAACTCTCAACAAAATCAAAAATAAAATTTTAGATAGAAGATTAATAAGAAATCTCCCCCACAACATCTTTAACAATAGGATAAACACCATTAAAATGACTAAATTCTAGACTATACATATTTTAATCCATTTACTCTAGATGATACACTAGTAGTACTTCTTTCCTATATAAAAGAAATTATAATAAAAACAAAGGAAAAAATAAAATAATATCATGTGATAGTGGATAAATACCATGAGGAAGTACCAAAAAATGTAGTGGATGAATCAACTATGTATCCTATCGATATAAAGAGTTTGAGACAATTCCAATAGACTGAGCTAAGGACTGAACAAAAAATTGATACCATATCAAACATTTAAAAAAAATAAAAATAAACTTCAAATATTGAAAGCAGTAAAAGATGTTACAACCCAACAAATGATAGAATTAGAGAAATAAGTAAAGTGAGGAACAAATAAAAATATGGTAAATTAAATAGGTAGCCACCAAACAGGCTAGACATATTTTGGAAAATGAGAAGGCAAAAAAGAAGCATAAAATAAAAAATATATAGAAAAAGAAATGAAATAAAAAGAGAGCGTGGAGGAATAAAATAAAATAAAAAGAGGAAAAGAGAGTAGAAGAATTAAAATAAATAAAATGAAGAGGGGAAGAGAAATAAACAGGAGGCAAAAAATATAAAAATAAATGAGAGAAAGAAACATGAGGAAGAAGAGAGAAAGAAACAAGAAGAAATGATGAAAATGGAGGAGAAGAGAAATAAATAAGAGGTGAAAAATAAAAATAAGGAAGAAATAGAAAAACTAGAACGTGAAAGAAAGGGGAAGGGTAAATACACTAGTATCCCTTATGTAATATTTGTATAAACAAAGGATACAAGTAAGATATAATTTCATAGTGCCATAGGAGTAGAAGGAATAATTTAGAGCAATATGACTACTCCTATTAACCCTAAAATGAATAAAATTAGAGTTTTCTTTCCATAAATAGATAACATATGCAATTGTGGTTCCTTTAAGTTTCCTTTAGCATTCTATAAGAGGATAAATTATTTTAGCCCTACAAAAATTGAGACCCGTATAAAAATAAATAGTCAAATAAACTCTTATTTAGAGTGATAATGTAGATTGGATGACACCGTTTGTGGACCTAGAACAAGGCATCAAAGATTTATTAAATTATTTAACAACCAAGTCATCATATGATCTAGACATAATTTGAACCATAGATAAATAGCTGGAGGAAACTATGGAAAATTCCATTAGTCATGCAAGGGGTACAATGAATAAAATCCTAATCAAACTTGAGGCTAGGGAAAAATATGAGGAAGAAGTGTTGGGGCCACTACTATGAGAAAATTAGGTTAAAAGAATACAATATAAAGAGTATGTGGGGGAACTATAGGAAGAAATGGAGGATGCATCTACTTACTTTTCCTATTAACTTATTGGGCCCCTATGGACACAAAACACCAAGAAGGAGTTGAAGGAGATAGAAAAATATGTAAGTATTACTTCTACTAGTTTTGGAGCTTAACAAATTTACTCTAAGGTAAAATTGGATAAAAAGATAAGTTTGCATGAACAATACAAAGAAAATAGTCCCATTGCATAATGATATATGAGGAAATGGAAAATTACGTAAATTTTTTAGACACTCAAACGGATAAAAAGGAAGTCCATATAAAAGGACATGATGCATACTTACATATAATATAGAATTCTCTAGCTCTGAAGAACATAGTGATTGTAGCCAAATAAAAAGTGGAAATACACAATAAAATTATAGAGTCCAAGGTGATAATTATTAACTAAGAAATTTTTTTTAAGGAAATGATGAAATATTATCAAAACATCTACCCAAAGAAGGATGATCCACACCATGAAATAAACTTTTGATAAGTCAGCTTTGAAATTAAGCTAGGTGGATTTTTTATACTTGTTACTATTATCATAAGTTTTATTGAGGATGAGAAAAAATTATAGAATCTAGACAAATGTTGGAAGTATTAATCATCAGTTAATGGTAAAACCATGATTACCACATAATATTAAACTTTAACACAATAATAAAATACATATCTAGGCTAATGAAATAGAGGATTATACCAATTTTCAAAATTTAATAAATATTGATCCTTGTAGTAATGCATGACAGCTTGATTGAATAAAATACATGTCTCACATAGACATGACTATTGAATTACGAAGTAACTATTTATGATTTATAACACACCCTTGTAATATAATAGATATAGCATAAATGAGTTTAAGTTTAATATAGAAGTATATCAAGAGGTTATAAAGCATAATAACAATTTCAATAACATAGTAAAAGTGGAATTAAATTAAAGAGTATGGCAGTGTAGAATAGAGAGATCTATGGAACTTGTAACCATATCCTATTATTATATTGATATAAATATATAAAAGCTAGTATATAAAATATTGTGTACTAATTAATATGAATGAGCACACCTACTTAATTTTTTTATGAATACATAAGATAATTGATTCTAGTTAATATTAACCCCTATGTCACATTAGTTTTAACTTAAATTAAATTAAAACAAAATAAAAAAATATTTGTATCCAAATCTTTATATTTAATGTTAACAAAGGGGATAAAGATGGAATTATGATTGACTTAGGACTCAATAGTGTGATAGTGTGGAATAGGATATAATTGGGGTTTGAGTGATACTAGTTAAAATCATTGATGACAGTGAATAGTTAAGTCATCAAGGTCGAAAAAATAGAGTGTCTACAAAGGTAAACATAAGATTAAGAATTGGGATAGACTAGTTGAAATTTTGAAGGCTAAGTTTCTGCCTTCATATTGCCAATTAAGATTATTTAAGAAATTAACTTATAAAAATGATATGACTTTAAAGAACTAAACTAAACTGTTTTATAGGCTCATTATCAAAGTAGGTTAGGTTGAAGATGATATTGGATTGTGTATTTACATTAAATAAAAGCATGGTATGGTGTGCTTTCATTCAATGGAATAATACTATTAGTGTGTAGCGAAGGTAGAAGGTAAGTTTTCCCATAGACAATAAAGAGAAACACTACCAAAAGTAAATTTTCCATGTGGACAAGTACAAGAAACAATAATATAGTTATTCTATGTGAGAGGGAAAAGATATCACTTATTAATGAAAGTATACCTTTAAAATAGTTATATGATATCTTATCTTACATAGAGGGTCTCATGGATGATGTAAACGAAGATTATTTATGGGTATGTGTTTTAGATGTGCTAAAACTAGGCATAGAGCATTTGAGTGCCCACGTAGGCATAATGATGGTAGTGAGAGGAATGATGTGAATGTGAATATAATTTAAGTTTATGAGGAAATTTTTATGTTAATTAATAATTTATATGAATAATATATTGGAGAATATTTCATGATGAAGAGGGTGATATTGAAACCAAGAAAGGGATAAAATAGTCTTGCATAAGTGAAGAATATTTTTAGAACCATATAAAAGTTTGGAGGTAAGTGTTTCAATCTAATTATTGATATTTATAGTACATAAAACATTTTTCACAATATAGGTAAGTTTTCATATTGGTACCTAAAAGGATGAAGGCATGTGAAGCATAATGACCATAAACATTTTCCATGTGTTACTTATAATACCTTGGTTGATTTATAAGAAATCAAAACATAATGGTCATGTAAACACCTATATATTGATAAAATATGAAATAAACCACAAATTAATTCCTTTAAAGGATAGGAGTGAAGAAGGAAAAACCATCCAAAAGACATTGATGTTTTTGGAAAAAAATGATTGAAAGAGGTAAGGAAGGAGAAATATTCTTTGGGGTCATGTCTAAACCTGCACAATAGGAGATCACAAGATAAGAATAATTACTTTCATGTGAAGTGAAAGACTTGTTGATCAAGTATGCAAATAATTTTATAAATGATCTATCAAATGGGTTGCCGCCCATGAGGAACATAAGTCATCACATGGATTTGATTCTAAGAAATATTTTACCAAAAAAATATACATATGTATTTACATATTATGATAATGCACAACATATAAGGTATAAAAAACATAAGTTTATAATTTATAATTTATTCCAACACTTATTTTTTAATTCTTTCAAAACTTTGTATTTTTAGTTTGAAAAATAACAAAATATAAATCAAATGAGTCCTCATATGTTGTCTTTTTGGAAATTATAATTTAACAATTTTTAGTTCTCATTTCATGCCATACATCATCATATTAAATTAGAGGAGTAATCTAACCTACTACATTCTCATAAACTATGGTTTGAACTATATTTTAGATAGGTAGCATTCTAGGTGTTCCAATGTAAAGTAGTATAGGAATTATGACTTGGTTAATTTATAAGGCATATATCATGCAAGGTTAAAAATTTGCTAGTTCTTATAGTTCATATATTTTAAATCTTTCAAAACTTTATCTTTTTTATTTGAAGAAACATGTCATGACCCTATTTTTGATGCATTTCTTCTAGTTTTTGTTATGATTTAGTTATGAACTATTTAGGACATAGTTTTTTTTATTACTAGTGTGATATATTTTTTGATCTATGTTTGATCCATTTTGATTATTTTTGAGAAAATTATTTAATTTAATTTCCATTGCAACATTTGATATTTCATGCTTAATGAGTTACTGATTCATTATTTATTTTAGTTATATAGCTATATGTAATGTTGTTATTGCATTTATTACTCTTATATAGTACAGATGATGTTGATGGTCTATTATGACTATAAGTACATGATATAATCTAGGTTGGATGTGACTCTAAGTAGCTGGGTGAGGTGAAAAAGGTGAATAAAAATAAAATAGTGAACTTGAAATTCCAAATATAAACTTTGACTATAGTGATGATTTGAGTCATTTTTGTACACTTGATTTATAATTCTAAGTGTTTATCATTTATTAAGATTGATTTCATTATTAAAATGGTCGTTAATTAGTTTTGAATTCTTATTAAATCATTACTTTATTCAGCTGGTTTTGACTCTTTGATCTAGTTGGTACTTGTCAACTTTGTTAAAATATGTTAGTCTTTTCAATCGTGTTATTTATTATTGATTCAATTGTTTTGGATATTCTTTATCCTTGTGTTTTACATCTTGATTAAGTTCCTTATCAGTTTTTAGCATTGCATTAATTTGTGAATGTTATTTTATTCATTGTCCAAGTCATGACTTGTGTTGAAATCTTGAGTGACAATTATTTCTTCTCAAAGTCATGTTTTAAATTGGTATTAAAGATATTAACCATTTTTTTGGTTCAAAGACATTTTTAACATTTGAATTTGTCTTGGCATTATTCTTTAATTGCATTAAGATCATAATTATTATGGAATATTATTGAATTTTATGTCTATTGAGACAAATTTTTGGCTTAGATTTGATAATAATTGGGGGCCACAACCCACCATAGGCATGGCATTAGTTTGATGTGTTTGATTTATTTTTGAACTTTGGCTTGTGGCATTGGATCGCCACTTGATGAAAATAGGTCAAGGATTTTCTAACCCTATTAGGGTTCTTACTTGGTCATTTTGCTTGGTCATTTTTGGAATCCCTAGTCTTGGGGAAACTCTACTATATTTCATTCATGGAGGACAATGGAAATATTGAGGTAGTTAGATGCATGAGATTCATTCAAAATTTGAATTGTATTTTCATTTACCTTATCAGTCATACTATGGGGTTTTATGGAACTTTATGTTGGTTCAATTTAGTTAAAATGGGTTTAATATTATTTCATTTAAGAAAGTGGAAAAGGTTTGAAGTTTGTGAAAAATATCACCATTCATTTACATTCTCTTGACGGATGCCCAAATAAGTATTGCATTTAAATTCTATGTTATTTTATGGTTTGTCCTTGTTGGTTGAACTAAGTTTTTATATAAAAATAAATGTAGGCCTTTTATTTTTCATTGGCATGAAAAAATAATGGTTGTGGTGGTTTTTATTTTTGAATAAACCCTATAGGTTTTGTGTTTGATTTTTGGGTTTGTATTAGTTTTCAAAACAATGAAAATGGTCACCATTACAGCTTGTTTGTAGCATATTATTAGTGATTTATATGTGCATTTTATTTTGAAGCCCATTTTATTATTATGGAAATTCATTATTGCTTTTTTAATGCCATTTTTAGGACATGAATGCACATTATTTATTATGGTTTCTTGTTGTTCTAAAAATGTTGTTATGAACCACATAACCCTAGTCATATATATTTGGGTTTTTATTTGGTTGTTTTGATTTTATAAAAATAGCTTGTGCATTTCTTAGTCGTGGTCATGGAAGAAACAATGATGCTTTTTATATTTTATTATAATTTGAATTTATCATTAGGGTTTTAATTAAATAATATTTTATTAATATTTTGATTACATCAACTTATAAGTTGTACAACTAGGCTTTGATTTTTATCATTATGAGGTATTTTGACGTGATTTAGATAATCCTATTTTGATCATTTGATTTGTTTTTTAGTTATGATTAGCTGATTTAGATGTATGATTTGAGAGACATAATGATTATTAGTCAATTTGAATATTAATATAGTTATGCTTTCATTATATTGTTTATATCATTATAGTTCATAATGACATTTGAATCTTTCTTCTTAGTTGATAAAGTCACTTTTGGTTAGCATAGACCTAGAGCTTTAGGTTATTTGGTGTGGTCAATTGAGTTGATTTTTGAGACTATTTTGAGTTTTAAAGTAGTATTTATGAAATTTTTAATGTTTTTTTAGTATACTATTTAGTTTGATTCTTGAAATCAAGTTGAATCATTTAAGTTCATTTTACTTAGATGAAAATATTTAAATAATACTATCTATATCCAGGGTTAGTATTAGTAATATAATTGCCTTTATTTTAGGTGTATTAACCTAAAAAATGATTAGGTATTGCTTTTGTAACTCCATGGATTGTAACCTTAATATTCAATTTTAAAAATCTCTAATATGAGCTTCAGTAATTAGAATAACTACAAAGGTGTTAGTGTTGTTAACCATGAATGTAAAAAGTGTTGTTTGAATGTTTTCATCAATTGGTTTTTTAGGTCAAGATTAGTAGTCACTATTACCTTAATCACTTCTCTCATCTATCTATATTCATATCTAGTTGATGTATGGTGTGGTCTAGGGCCACTTATGGTTTCTCTCATTAGGATCGGAGAGGTGGGCACTTGCTTCACTAGATTTATATGCATAAGTTTTTTTTCATACTTATTATGGATTGATTTATTAATATATTATTGTAAAATGAGTTGATCTATTATTTTATAGATAACTTCATTAATTATATTAATGTTATCAGTTATGTGATGTAAATTTAATGTTGTTTTTAACTTGCATAATTAAGTTAGTATATGTAAATTAACTTATAATTACGGTTCGAGTTGGTCTTTTTAAATATAAAATGATTCATTATGTTATCATTTACATTTATGATGTATGAATATTCATTATGGCAATATAACCTAGAGATGCATGAGCTAAACTAATTCATTCATTAATTTTATATTAATTGGATTGAATGTTTGTTTTATGTAAACTCTTATTTGAATCTCAAAGTGTTATGCATAAATTAAGAATGTTGAGGTATTTATTTGCATAGTTGTAATAAGATCATTTCATTATTATATTTTATGGATAAGTGTTCACAAATATTTTTGAAGTTCATATAACTATAAAATATTATTAGTCTTTTAATCTCATGTAGTTGAATTAAATTAGTTGAATAGTGAAGTAATTAACTGGTTACTTTTGAATTAAGTTGTTAAGATTACTTTGACTTACTGACTATATATATATATACATATATATATATATATGTATATATATATATATATATACATATATATATATACATATATATATATATATACATATATATATATACATATATATATATATATATACACACATATATATATATATACATATATATATATATATACATATATATATATACATATATATATATATATATATATATATATACATATACATATATAGATATATATATATATATGTATATATGTATATATGTATATATATATGTATATATGTATATATATATCTATATATATATATATATATATGTATATATATGTATATATATATGTATATATGTATATATATATATATATATATATATATATATATATATATATATATATATGTATGTATTTGATCATTTTGTTTATTAAAGTTTAATAATGATCTTACTTGATCAAAGACAAGTTGTGTTAGTTGATATTTTTATATATTTATGTTAAGTATTCATTTGACAACAAAAACATAAGACTTATATTAAGCTATGAAGGGTTGTCATGTTAAATTGACTCTATGTTAAGGATTCTTTAAAATAACTTAAAAAGTGTTTGAATTTTAATATGATCTTAAGGATTATACTAGTACATAATCATTTAAAATGGAAACAATTATATCATTATTTGAAGAGATTTCACTATTTTAGGCAATCTTGTATAATCACTTGGAAATGTTCGATTGTTCAATTGTAACTAAGATTCAATTAATGATAGTCAAATCTTATACATGTGTTAAAGATAAGAAATATAATTTAGTAGGAAAGTTTGTAAATGGTTAAGTCATTGAATATCTTATATTACAATGGCTATTTCTATGAGGCATGATGTGTTTGAGGAACATTTTCTTCTTCCTTGGAATTGGATTATGGAATAATAATAGGTTATTGTATATCATTGTAAATAAATGGAATTACAAAGATATAATGATGTGAGTTATAATAATTAATTTGGAATTGATAAATCTTCATTGAAAGATAAGAAAGAGAAAGTTTCTAACCTAAATTATTAGACAAATATGTTATGTTTGGTCTAAAAGAATCTGATCTAAGTTTCAATTTAATTCACTTAAATAATAATGTTGATTGGTAAACCTTTTATAAGTACATTGAGTCCATTGAACTGATGTAGTAATAAAATAGTGATGTTTAATTATGTTTGTATAACTTAATAAGGATGTCTTAACTTAAATAAGATCATTAAGAAGACTTGTCTTGACTTGTACCTTGAGAATAACCCTACATTGTAAAATTGTAAGATGTTTCAAAATAGAACATAAGAATGGTTTTTGAAACATCTCAATAAGCTTAATAGGTACACATTTATCCTTGGTCAATTAATGAACCTAATTTAGTCTCCATAAGATACCTATTGGTGTGGTGTCAATATCATCCTCTGCTTGTTTTTGATTTTCGTAAAGTGTTCCAAAGAATTGTATTGATTTTAGAAATAGTCCTTTCCCATGATCATTACTTATTGTCTATAGTTTTTTTAGAGATTTATCATGCAAGATTAGTATGATGATTCTTTTGTTGAATACATTTTACTTATTACACTTATTTACTAAACTTTATTATTTTACTAAATGAGGTACTGACTATTTTGTAGCATGTATAGGTACTTGGGTAAGTGTATAAGTTAATGACAACTCTAATAATAATTATAGATTGAAGTACGTGGATAGCATGCTTGAGTGTTTATACACTGGCCCACTTCTATCTAAATACTAGGTTAAATCACTTACTAATGAAGTCATTGTTAAGTTATAAAGTTGGTCTAGTTGTTGTGTTGGGTATGATATGGTTATGGACCTCATTACATTTTTCCATGCTAAACTCTACTTAGAACTTTGTACCATAGTTTTTTATCTTATTATTAGGAAAAACAATTGGGATTGTTACATATTAGTATCATATCCAATTTATATTTCTCAAGGTAACTTTGGGGAAAGCTCTCTTACTATTTGACCTATTAAATTATTGTTTGTTTCACCTCAGGATGGTGAGAACAAGATCTAGAATGGAAAACAACAACCCAATGGATGTTAAACCTGGTAGAGGTAGAGGTCATAGGGTCATTACTCCTAAAATAAAGTCACTTCCTCTCAATTATTCTATAAGAAATATTAGATTCCCTAACCGTGATGAAAATAATCCTAATGATAACTAGGAGGAAGTATTTAATGGGATACTAACTTCATTGAATGCCTTTCAAAATAATTTGAACACCCAAGAATTTAGATTGAACAACTTAGAGGATGTTCCAACTAAAAAATTTCTTCTTGGAGAAGAAGGGCAAGTTGGTGAGCAAGAGATCCAAAATGACCCTATAAATTTGGTTGATCCTATCATCAAGGAACTAAAAAATTTGCCTCCACCAACATTTTCAAGTGAGGAATCTAGTGATGCAGAGTAAGAAATCCAAAATAACCTTGTATATATGGTTAATTGTATCATTAAGGAACTAAAAAAGTTGCTTTCATCAATATTTTAAAGTGATGAATCTAGTGATTTAGTTGATGCATGGTTGGTTCACCTAAAAAAGTATTTTGATCTAAATAATATGTCATTTATTTTGAAGGAAACAGTGTTTGCTTATCAGTTAGTTGGAAATAAAACTCTTTGGTGTAACCATATCTATGATTTAGATGGTTATTTTCTAATGAATCTTATCAGGCCTACTTTTGAAAGGTATTTCAGGAAGATGTATCTCAGCTCTAGATTTAAGGAATAGAAAATAACTAATTTTTAGGTTTTAAAGCAAGAGAATATATCTAGTATTGAGTATGAAAACAAGTTTTTAGAACTATTACATCACATTAACTATATGCATGATAGATACTAATGTTACCAAGTTTAATTTGGGTTTTAAGAAGATATTAATGCATGATGTTAATATGACTAATCCTAAGACTCTAATTGTTATTATTGAATATGCTCATAAGGTAGAAGGAAAAGAGAAAGCTTGTCAAAATGTGATGTAAGATTTTAAATAGAATAGATAACAATTTGAGAATAAGAACATGTCCCCTTCACCAAATAATTTCAAGAAATTTAATTAAAACTGTAGATTTACCAAGAGTACGAGTGGTTTTAATAAATTTTAAGGGCAGAATAAAAAAATTTAAATATCAAAATTCTTCTAAGTCTATAAATTTTAAGAGAAATCAGACTCAAGATAGTCAAAATGTACCTTCCACTTGGGAAAATGCCATTTTTGTGTTACCCCAAGGGATTATAGTATGTTAGGAATGTGGTGATAATCACTTTCACGAGGATTGTCCCAAACTAAAATTAGGTTAACAAGCTAACTATAGGGTGTATGCAATTGTTGATAATAGAAAAACATATTTACAATCAACCATTATTTAATTCAAAGGTAAATTAAATGATATTTCTATTTCATTTTTTTAATTTCGGATAAATTGATAGTTTTTTAATCCTATAATATAACTTGATATAAACTAAATCTTGTGATATTCAAGGACTATTGGGATGTTGATTTCATATCAAGGAAAATGGTTCTAATTTTTAAGTATATTGAACAAGTAAGCTTGAACTTAGGTAATTTTTAGACCCAAGTTAACCTATTTTTAACTCTTCTCAATTATTTTTATGCCATTTGGGGCATGGATTGGTTACAACCATGGTAAATTTTAGCTGTGAATATTCATTAATTCATGAATATTCCAATTTTTTAATTTTGTGTTTAGAATTTTTTAGGGTTGGTAGATGGGTCCAGATCATCAAAAATTTAGGAATATAAATTATTTTTGGGGTTGGATCACCAAATATTTATAATAATATCTTAGACTACCCATAAATTATATATATATATATATATATATACACACCCCAACCCCCGATATCAAACAAGGTAACCAGTAGAACCTAAACTAAATAACTAGATAGTGATACTAAATAGTGAACACCAATAATGCTAATCAAATAAGATAAACAATAATTATGAATGACAATACCTCTAATAGTGCTAAATGGAAGTGATAAATGGTAGACCTAACAATAGTTCTGAATGTAATTGTAAGAACATTCACATGAGATAAAACTTAAGGCCATGGGAAGAAGAATGGAAAACAAAAAATTCAAGGACTAAATTCCTAAATCCTAATAATAAAAGGTGAAAAATAATAAGTAAACCAAGTTTGAAACCTTATAAGACATAAATACATTAAATGTACCTAACCTGTTAAGGGATACCTAAGTAACTTTCAATGGAATTAGGGATAAAAAATAAAACACTGCATGTGCACCTTTACATTTGCTTGGCTATCATATATAAATAAGAATTTCACATTTTTAAAGGAGATTTTTCTTAATATGAAGAGAAATCAGATTTATAACGTGTTTATAAGGGGAATTCAGATTCCATGTGTCAGGAGTTAGCAAAAATGATGGTGCTTCTTCTACAAGTATTACCTTTGTTTAAAAAATAAGCTGAAAAAAATATTAAATCAGGAACTAGTCAAACTGCCTCTGGTAACCATGTCATAAATCTATTGGATAACACTAGAATTCATTTAGAATCAGATGAGCTAGATAAAAAGTGGTTGAGAATGTATATTATGAATATATGGGATGTGATTTAGATTATAGGGATAAAAAATAACAAGAGATGGTAATTGAACAATGATTAGTCAATAAAAAAGATGAAACCCTTTGTGACATAAAGATTTAACTATTGCATGGAATTCAAGATTAGTGACCACCATATAGAGAACCAAACTAAGATGAGGAATTTAGAGATAACTTTTAGTACATGGAAATATTTAGTCAATGGATATATACATTGATACATCAATCATCAAAAATGATCTTAGGAGAGTATTTTCTATAGGAAATCAATCTCATCCTCATTAATTTAATAACAAATACACTAGTGTTGTGGCAAGCCTGAAGTAGAAAAATACATTGTAGACTATATCTATGATGTAAAAAATATAACTCAAGGTTTAATATTCTCCCTAAACTTGTATCATATTAAACCTTTAGTTACATTCTATGCATTGTAGATATAGTCTGTAATGGATTTATTGACTTGAGGCTTGACACAACACTAGTGCATCTGGTATTAAATTTGTGACGATGAGATAGATTTCATATAGAAAATGCTTTCCCAAGATCATTTGTGATGATTTATTCATCAATGTAAATATACATTGACTAAATATTTCCATGTACTAAGATTTCTATTTGAGTTCCTCATCTTGATTTGGCTCTCTATATGGTGTTCACTAATCTTGAATTTCATGTAACAGTTTAATATTTATGTCATTAAGGGTTTCAAATTTATTATTGATTGGTCATTGTTTAATTTTCATCTCTTGTTGTTCATTATCCCTATCATCTAAATTGCGACCCATATCTTCACAATAGACATTCTTGACCATTTTTTTGTCTAACTCATATAATTCAAGATGAATTTTAGATTTATTCAATGGATCCATGACATTGGTTACCAGAGGCAGCTTGACTAGTTCCTAATCTAATATTTTTTGTACCATCTTGTCTAAAATAATGGAAATACTTGTATAAGTGGAACCATCACTTTTGCTAATTTCTAACACCTGAAATCTAAATTCCCCTTATAAACCCTTCATAAATTTGATTTATCTTCATATTCAAAAATATCTCCTTGAACAATGTGAAGAAATAGAATATAGCTAGGCAAATATATATTAGGGCATCAAAGTTACATTTGAAATTCAATCATTGTATCTTGTACACATCTGGTAGTGGTTGATGTATGATCTTCAAAATGCACAGACTTGGAAAGTTCTTCAAAACATATTTTCTTACCATGGAGAATTATTGTCAGTGGGGATGAAGGGGGACAAGAAATCTAATGTGTAAAATGTATAAAATGAGGTATGAGGGTGTATTTATAGGACCAAGGAGGTGATCAGGAAACCAAATAGTAGAGTAGCTAGATTGCTAACCTAGTAGATTAGCCTAACTTTGCCATTTAACATAGTCATCTAGTGTAATTGTTCTATAGAGCTATTTGATGAAGATATGTGGCATAGCCATCTCACACAACTATCAAACACAACCATTTAGAACAAATGTTTGATACAGTAATATAGTGGATCCATTTAGTGCAACCTTTTTGTGTAGCATTTTGGTAGTTCCACTTTATGTCTACCTTTTGGTGAATTCGAATGGTTGTATAGAAAAAGGAAAATATCTATTTTTGCTCCTTTAGAATCATCATATATTCACCATCACCCATGGAAGATTCACCAAATATGTGATTCAAATTTCTTGATATTTTCTAAATATTCCAATAGGTTATCTAATATGGCCTCTTAAAATTAACCCTGGACTTACAGCAACATAAAGCTAATCTAGACTATTATAGTGAAGTGATAAAATGTTAAGATGATATGGGAAAATTATTAATAATTCAATGTTTACTAAAATCAAAATTATGTAAGCTATTATCAACCTTCTAGCTGAAGAAAGTAGTATGTAAAGGAGATAAATTATATATTGTATAGATTTAGTAAACAACAATTGTAATAGAAACACCATTTAAATCATATATATTTTTGAAATAATTCTCTCATGTTTTTTTAAAAATTGTTTGGTTTGTCTCCTAAGAGAGAGTTTGATTTTTCTATTGATGGAATGTTAGGGGTAGCCCCTAAATATAAATCACCTTACCATTTGAATGTGGCAAATATATAGGAGATTAAATCTCAATTGCAAGATTTTTTGAAAAATAATAACATTAGGTTAAGTGTGTCACCTTGGGGTGCACCTGTGATCTTTATTAAAATAAGGATGGAACCTTGTAGTTGTGTGTCGACTATCGCATGCTTAATAAGGTTACTATCAATAATTATTATCCTTTTTTGAGGATAGATGGCCTATTTGATCAAATTAAGGATACAACTATCTTTTATAATATAGACTTGAGATCAAGCTATCACTAGATGAAAATAAAGGATAAATACATCCTTAAGACTACTTTCAAAACTCAATATGAACATTACAAGTTTATAATGATGCCCTTTAGTTTAACTAGTGCACCTTCTACATTTATGAATTTAATGAATAGTGTATTTAGATATTTTATGGATAATGTTTTTCTAATTTTTATTGATGACATATTGATCTATCCTAATAATTTATCTAAACATAAATAACATTTGTGTTTAGTGTTGCAAAGGCTAAAGAAGTATACATTATTTTGTAAGTTGTCTACATATTCTTTCTTTCAAACTAATATCCATTACTTAGGTCACATAATATCTTAGGTTTGAATTGTTGTTGATCTAGCTAAGATTAAGACCATCCAAGAGTGACCTAATCCTATAAACATACATGAAGTATGTAGTTTTATGGGATTGGTTGTTTATTGCACAAGGTTTGTTTAAATTTTTTCTAATTTAGCTAACCCAATAACTTGTTTACAGCATAAAGGTTAGAATTTTGTTTAGTTTTTTTATTGTGAACAAGATTTTAAAAAAATTAAAGAGTTTTTAACCTTAGAACCTATACTTATTATATAAAATCCTAACAATAATTTTGAAATATAGGCTTCAATACATCCAAAGAAGGTTTGGGTGGCATGCTAAATTAGGATGGTTAAGTTATGGTGTATGAGTCACAAAAACTAAAATATCATGAGAAAAAAATACACCACTTATGACTTGAAACTTGCTACCATTGTGCATGTTTTGAAACAATAGAAATTTTTTTGTTGGGTAATCATTTTGAAGTAAAATTTAATCATTGTAGCCTAGAATATTTATTTTTCCTATGATCATCTGAATGCTTGCCAGCATAAATGGCTAGTTTTTTTGAGTAATTTTGATATGAACATCTCATATGTGAAAGATAAGGAGAATTATGTTGTTGATGCACTCAACTAATGCATGTATCTCATTTCCTTATCTATTCTACATAATAATTTTAGAACTGTATCATTCTAATAAGTTTTTACAAGTACAAATTGGGCTGATGAGCCTATAGAAAATAACTTTTTTGACTTTTCTATTGATTATGATGGTTTAATCATACATTATAACATAATTTATGTGCCTACGTTAGGTGATTTACGGAGAATATTACTTAAAGAAGTGCATGAAAGACCTCATTTAGCTCATTTTGGTGTCACAAATATGACTTATGAGCTAAAAAGGCTATATTATTGGCCTGGTTTGAAACATGAAGTTGCTAACTTTGTGATCGAATGCTTAAATTGTTATTGCATGAAATATGAACACTAAAATTCAAGTAGACTATTGTATGATCATGATGTACCATGAGGTAAGTGAGTTATAATTTCTCTTGATTTCATAACTGGTTTACCAAAATCTCAAAGCAAACATGATACTATTCTAGGTGTAATAAATAAATTTAATAACGTTGGCCATTTCATTAATATAAATTCAATTGATGATGCATTTGTGTTTGTTAAATGGTTTGTGGAAGAAATATTATAGTTTCTTGGCATGCCTCAAGTTACTATTTTAGATAGAGACAAACTTTTAACTTCAAGGATTTTGAAAACTTTGACTATTTTTTTTGGTACAAAATTGAACTTTAGCTCATCTTATCACCTAAAAATGGATGGTCATAAAATAATATTAAACCAAGTGGTAAAATACAGGTTAATAATGTATGTGATAGATCAACAAGGTAAATAGAAAGATTATTTAAACTTAGTTGAATTTGCATACAATAACACATACCATTTTGTTGTTAAAATGGCTCCTTTTGATGATTTGTATGGATGTAAAGTGTAGGACTCTACTTAGTTGGTAAAGTTTAGAAAATAGAACTATTATTGGTTATGATGTTTTATAGGAGTATGATAGGAAAATGGAAATCATAGGTCAAATTCTAAAAGTTTACTTTGATAGATAAAAGAGCTGTGATGATTTAAAGAGGTTTTCACATGAATTTGAAGTTGGTGATAAAAAATTTCTATGTTAGACCACAAAAAAGTTTGATTATGTTTGGAAAGTCTTCTAAATTAGTGCTTCAACTTGTAGGACCCTTTAATATTTTATAGAAGTTTAGTCTTATTACCTATCAATTATCCCTTTCTCCTTTGTCTTAGATTCATGATATTTTTCATGTTGTATTATTGAGAAAGTAAATGTTTGATCCTTCTCATGTTTTGGATTGGACTCATCTACAAGTTTCAGAAGAGGAAAACATGCAATTAGATCTAGTGATGATCCAAGTCTCTAAACCATTGCAGCATTAGACTATAAAATCATGAGATTTCCCAAATTATGGTTCAATGGGATCCTTTGTCTAAAATAAGTGCTACTTGGTTAAATAAGATTCTTTTCAAGTAACATTATCCTTGGCTATTTTTATCATTGGGATAAATCTCTTTCAAGTGAAGGAGGATGTCATGAGCCCATTTTTTATGCATTGATTTCACTTGTTAAGATTTAGTTATGAATAATTCAAGACATAATTGTAGTTACTATTAATTTAGGATATAAAAGTATTAAAGTTTTTAAAAAAGATCACCATTATTTTGCATTCTCCTAACTAGCATCCAAGTAAATATTGAATTTAAATTCTATTTTGTTTTATGGTTTGACCTTGTTGGTTTGAACTAGGCTTTTGTATGAAAATAAATATAGTGTTTTTATCATTCTTTGGCATGCAAAAAGAATGGTTGTGGTGGTTCATATTGCTGAATAAAGCCTGTAGAGTTTGTGTTTGATTTCCAATATTATATTACTTCTCAATAAAATGAAAATGGTGGCCATTAAGATTCAACCATAGCGTATTGTTAATGATTTCTATATGCATATTATTTTTAAAGTCTATTTTATTATGATTGAAGTTCATTATTGTTTTGGTAAAAAAAATTAGGTCATGATTGCACATTATTTTTTATGGGTTCTTATTGCTATGAAAATGCTATTTTGAACTCAAAAAATCTAGCCATATACATTTTTTTATCTATTTAGTTGTTTTTTTATAAACATAACCTGTGCAATTCTTATCCATGGCCATGAAAGAAACAATGACATTTTTGATATTTTATTATGAATAAAACCTATCATTAGTGTTTAAATGTAATAATATTTTATTATTATTTTGATTGCATGGATTTATAATCCACACAACTAGACTTTGATTTTTGTCATTATGAGGGATTTTGAATTGACTTAGATAACCCTATTTTGGTCATTTGATTTGTTTTTTAGTCATGATTGATTGAATTAGGTTGTATGATTTAAAAAGACGTAATGATTCTAAGTCAATTTAAATTTCAATATAGTTATGATTTCATTATGTTATTTATATCATTACAGTTCATAATGTTATTTGAATCTTTCTTCTTGGTTGATAAAGTCTTATTTGGTCAACATTGACCTAGAGCTTTATGTTATTCAATGTGGTCACTTGAGTTAAGTTTTGAGATTGTTGTAAGTTTGAAACTCTTCCTTATGAAGGTTTTTGATGTTGTTTTGAGTATACTATTTAGTTTGATTCTTGAAATATAGTTGAGTCATTTAAGTTTATTTTACTTAGATATAAATATTTAAAGAATATTATTTATATTCAGGGTTACTATTATCAATATAATTGCATTTATTTTGGGTGTTATACTATAATGGAGGATTGGGAATTTTGGTTATAATTCCATGGATTATAGCCTTAATATTTAGTCTTAAAAATCTCTAATGTGAGCTTCAATAGTTGGAATAACTTCAAATGTGATAGTGATGTTAACCATGAATGTAAACAATGTTGTTTGAATGTTTTCAAGAACTAGTTTTGTAAGTCAAGTGTTTATTATTTTTGAGAAATTAGATGTTTAATTATTAAAAAACAAAAAGGTATGAGTATATAAAATTAGTAAATAATGTTCAATAATTAGGCTATTGACTTATGAAATTTGACTATAGTTAGGGCTTTTCTAAAAATAATAGTGAGAGAGAGAGTAAATTAAACTTATCTAATTTTGTACAGTTCCAACTAAGACAGGGTCTATAAATCTATGTGTAGGCTTCGAAGAGTGTAAAAAATAGGAGTATAGAGTTCATTTCTTGATTGGACAAGACCACCAAAAATAGGACACCATAATATCCAATGTTATAATCTTGGTCTTGTCGCTGTTGTCCAAGATGTTTATATAGATATGATTTTTTTGGGTTTTGTTTTCTATGTCTATGTGACCCTGTGTACCAAATTTTAGACCTTAACTATCAACATAACTACCTATAGAATTAATTATTCATGTTCATGTGTCTTCTATGAAATTAAATAGAACTTTGAAAAATAGGGAAAAGGGGTTAGTGTGTGTAAGATGTACTGGACATGCTTCACACACTGTGTGTGGGCACACTACCTACATACTAATATTATAAAGAGGGATCAAGCCATATGTAGTTCTCCCATTGAAATTATTGGTGCAATACTATGATGAAGATGTAAGTAAATGCAAAATTGGGTATACTTGGAATGTCTAGGGACTAGTGTAAAGGTTTGAATAATCTTAAAATATTGTTCGATGGATGTATGCAAATAATAGGGAAGAGTACTTGGGTAGTCTTACTTGTATTCTTGCTTCTCTCTTGTATATGAGAAACCAACTATTATAAATGAACTTTGAATGGCCTTTTATAGGGGCTTTAATAATCATGGGTTAAATGAATTCACGTAAGGATGACATGAATTAGGATGATGATTTTGTAAAATTTTATTGTTAGAATACAAAATGCACTTGGAAAACAATGCTAAAAATAAGGTACCCTAGGTTTTAGCATTGTAGTCCAAGTTTGGGTGCTTTTGTCTAGAGGGAATGAGACCTAGGAGGATGGATTAAGCCTAGGAAGAGAAGTCTAGGTCTGTAAGGGTTTAGTCTGGAAGGCTGTAGATGACTAAGAATTAGTGAAAACATGCATAAGAGGGTTAAGAGAGAAAGCTAGATGGACCAATGGATTTGGTGTAATTAGCCATGCTCAAGTTACCCAATTTCACATCTTATATGACTAAATTTCCCACCTATTTATTCTAGTGATGCAACAAAGTGAAATACTAGGATAAAGGAAAAATAGAAAGCATACCTGAATCTACCTATAAAGGTGAAGCTCATGAAGTTGTGTGATGTTGGATGTATGTAGAGAGAGAATAGTGTGAAGTGTGAATCTACAATGAAAAATATAAAGTAGATCAATCCTTACTAGATACGCTATACATAAAATAAGAATGTACAAAATCTAGTTAAGAGAGAGAGGAAAAGAAAGGAATGAATACGCCTCACTAGGTAAATGAACCAATACAAAACCCAATGTGATGCTAGATTATATTGGGTGTGTGTTGTAACAAAATTAATATCATGAATGGAGTTTAGTGTTTAATTCTTTGAAAAGTGGATCAAAATTATAAAGGCTAGCCTTTTGGCTCTATCATCACCTGTTAAGCAAAGTTTACGAATCGTGCATGTGTCAATCTATGTTTAGACTGTGTGTCCAATCCCTTTAAATAGGTGGATTAAGAATATAAAGTTTAACCCTTTGGCTCCAGCATTTCCCCATGAAGTGAAACTATGAACTAATACCAGGATGAAGAAGTATGTAATATGAAATGGATTCTAAAGCCCATAAATGTTCTATAAATATGAAAATATGGTATGGATAGCTAAATTATTTTTATAAATTAGGCCACTCATGGCCATTTCAAAAGATGGAGATTAGGATTATATGAAATCCACTCTGAAACTAGTGTAATAGGCTTATGTGGAGGCCAACTTGAGAACTCAAGAAGTTAAGCTTGTATAAAAACCCAACTTGAAAAAGGATTCCAACCACGTGTAGATGGAGTAAGGCATGTAACTTTGATAAATGCCTAGAAATAAAATGAACTTAGAAAAAGGGGAGTATTAATGTGCCATGCACATTACCCCCAATCACTAGTGTCTTGAACATAGATTCTAATTTGGTAAGTTATATCAACTACTTAATCTAAGATGGAAGTGAGAGCCATCATGCCATGCATGTTTCCCTCTATATCTAGATTCTCTAAGTAAAAACTATACTGAAACATGTTGAATCTAGACTGTGTTGTACTAACAAACCTATGACTAAACTCCCCTTTCTATCTATTTCTATAAAAATTGATATTTATATTATTTGGATAGGAATGCTGAAAATAGGACACACTATTATCCATCACTATAGTCTAACTTTGGTGCTATTATCTAGGGCCAAATCTAATGACTATAATAGATTCTCTTATGTTTGCCTAGTCTGTTCTACCTAGTTTGATATTTGGGTTTTGTTTTTAGTGTTCTAAAAACTATTGTTTTGACTACTAAGAGCTTTGATCTATATGATAAAACTCATATTTGTTATCCCCTCTTCTAAGGGTAGGAATGAGGACCTTGCAATGACTACCCTCAAAAGAGATATCCCTAAAACAGTGTTATGCTACATGGATATATGACATAGCAATGACATGTTGACAATATATCTCAATATATAGAAATATTTGTATTGAGAAATTGTTAGATCAATATGGGTATGCCTAGATAGATATAACAATGAAAAAACATGTGTAATGTACTAAACTAGAATCAAAAGTGTTATTTGTTAGCTGTCAATGAGGTACGGATCATGATGTTCATCATGGCATTGAAGAAAGCAAGAAAAATGCATGATATAGATCATGGCATTGCAAACAAGGAAAAATAATCAAGCAAATAAGGGACATGAAAACGTGTCACTTAAATTTAAAATAAAGCATACAAGGAATTTTTAAATACCACATATACACATAATTGAAACAAGCAAGTTAGCATAGAATCCACAATCATATAGAGGGGTACATGCAAAGGACATTGGTAAATATCCCAAGGCACACACATGAATAGAAGAGGATATTGCCAAATGTCCTAAGGCACATGTAGGAGATAAGCAAGAACTGGAAATGAAAACCAATAAGATACACTAACCAAGAAGAGAAAGCATGCAATAACTAAAAAGATATAAACACATCTAACTAATCAAAGCAAGAGTGAAAGTATGTAATACATGTTTAGTACAAGACTAGGTATATACTAAGAGATACACAAGTGCTAGATACTAGTGAAATGTCAATATAATAATCTATGTAATCTAGTAAGTAATGTATGTCAACATAATAAATAGAGTGCATGGTATACAAATGACATAACCTAAATGGTGTAGTCATGTAGAAGATGCCCCCAGTGGGAGGATGTATCGATGTGCATCTTGAATGTATAAGTAGGATGCCCCATTAATGGATAGATTGAAGTAGTTAAGGATCTATATGTCACTACACACACTCAAAGAAGATCAAGAGAAGCATGGTAATGTAGGTAAATCAACATACAATAGCATGAAACAACAAATGTGAGTCCTAGCATAGTAGTAGTAATGTAAAACATGGATGATGCATACAATCAAAATGTTTTTGAGTTATTTGAATATTTTTTATTTTTTAAATGTTATATTATTTTTATATTTTTGAAATAAGTTATGTATAGGAAAGACTGAGAATAAATTATACTAATCAATGAGTCTTGGATGAGACTCCCTATCATGGTGTCCTATATCAAACCAAGGTATCGTGCATGATCATGAAGTATGATGGAAAGGATGGGACTGTGATACAAAAAGTTGTGTACGATGTAAATTTTATAAAATCACTGAATTAGAAACTAACTGTGGAGTCCCTTTATAAATTTGATAATTGGATGTGACTATAGGGATTTTAGGGACCCATCTAGAAGTAAGAGAAGCTCTCTGAACATGTGTTTTATGTGTAGATGCATGAAATCTCAATAAAATTACTTGGATGTGAATACTATAGATGGAAGCTATCTAGAATATTCAAGCTATTGAGGTGTAAGAACCCTTTGTACTAGGGATGGATTCCTCAACTATGTCTGAATCTATACTATAGGAATAACTAAAAATAGAGGTAAAACTAAAAGTGGTGGTGAAACTATAAATGGTGACTGCAAAGTAGATAATTGATCTAAAGTGGGGAATGGTAACTCATATGGAACTTTGTCAACTATAATAACATGATTATTTTGAATGAATTTCATGCATATTTGAACTATAGAAGGTACTGATTAAAGTTTTTGAATCTATGGTTGACCGAGTAACATATAAAAAACTCTTGCACTGGGAACTATACTGAATGGTATTGACACATGTGTATGAACAACATGTAAAGGAAGTACTTTCTCTCCCAATAAACTCTATTTATGCCCACTAAAACCACTAAAAATTATGTGTGTCATAATGATATCCTTCTTTGAATAACCCAGATGTTGTAGTAGTGTCAAGGTACACATGTTAAGACTTGAACCATTGTCAATAAGCACATTGGAAATAAAATGATTATGAATGTGAGCTCTAATAAAGAGTGCATGATAATCTTAATCATCCTTGATGATATCCTACTTTGAAAAGGAGATAGAAGGTCTAGTTGAAACTCTAGAATTGTATGCATTGATCATGTTACTCAAAGGATGTAACTCTACTGAAGGTGCCCTGTATGTATCTAGTGGTAGATGTGCATGATATGCATGGTGAACCCCTGATGTGTCCCCTATATCCTATTTTGAATGTTGTGGAAACTAATCTAATAATATTTTCAAATCTTTATCCTATGTTGGATTAGCCTGTGAGGCTCAACTAAAGTGGCAAGATTAAGTAGGTTATCATCTATCAAGTCATATATCTTATGTTTCAAACTGATGCATATATTTGTGGTGTGGCCTAGTGCCTTGTGAAAATCAAAAAATTCATGATGATCATATCCCTATAGAAGAGGATTTTCTAGGTCAACTTCCTAAATATGATAGATAGATATGATGTTACATTCCAATAACCATTGTAAAACTCTAGTTGGAGAAATTGGTAGATTAGTAAATGCATGCCAAGGAGGTGCTGATAAAGCCACACACTAAGGGGGATCTAAAGCTGCATTGAATATTCATTTACTCTAATTATTGTTATCATTGATTTTTACCTTGTATGGGATTTTTCTATTAATCTTGTTTGGTGTGTTCTGGATGCTTGTATACTTGTGTTTACCCATTGAAATGAGTTTTACTTCTCTTTCCTTTAGTGTATGACATAATTCAATGAAGAAATACAATATTTTGAACATAATAATTCATGCAATGATATTAGAAGGATTTATTTGAAGAGATCCTATAACTCCTAATTTTCCATGGGGCTAGTCATCTTAGCCAAGACAGTCTTATATCAAAGCACCTAGTATGTGAGATGCTCATTTGATTTTTATTTCTGTTGTGCAAATTGTGTATAAGAAACATTATCACCAATGTTGATACTAAAATTTTCTAGGAAAATGTTGGCTAAAGGATTGAATTCATTAACCAACTAATTCAGTAAGCTATAGAACCATTGTAAAGCATGATCCTCTAGGCTCAGTGGGAAAAGATTGGTAAGTAACTAGTCATTTGGTACATAATCCAAGCATGCTACATGAAAATTTCTCAAATGTGTCTTTAGATCACCCTTACCATCATAAAGAGTAATCTTAGGTTGATAAAAAACCTTATGGTAAAGGTGTATAAGTAATGTGAAGTGTTAATGTTGTATGTAGAAAATCAAAAGAATCCAAAGCCTACACAAGTCTAGTGGCACCTTGCTCAAGATGTAGCACCTTGGATTGAAGAGATATTATCTCTTACATAAGAGCTACCACATTAGGAAATATGGATGTAATATCTATAATAGGTGGCATATAGGTAGGTTTGGATGCTATAGGGAGTTGTTGAGACATAGTTTCCCCTGTAATGTCATTTTCAACTAGTTGCTCTATAAGAATGGAAAACTCAACTTGTTTATCCTTTTTTATTTCCATGAGAGATTGTAATATAAGAGTATTATCATGAGGTTATTCCCTAATTATTTATCTAAAACTTTGGAGGATTAAATCTTTTTTTAGCAGAATTTCATTATCCATAATTGGTGGAAGTGGATCAGTAGTCCAATTTGGTCGAGCATGAGCATCGGTGTGTACATCATTATAGAATTTTCATATTGCTCATTGTCTAAATCATTCTAATTAAAAATGGTGTAATATGGATGTGTATAATCTATAACTAGAGTTTGAACTGGTTGTTTATCCATATTATATGTTTGATTTGAAGGAATCTGGGTGAATTCGGGAGGATTGCCACTAAGTATTGCACTTCATCTTGAAGGAAGAGATGCAAAGAACTTAGGTGGCATAAGGAAAACAACATAGATAATTATTAAAATAATATGATATAAATAAGGAACTAAAATATGCATGGAAATTATAAGAATATCCTAAACATGTAAGGTGATACCTCAAAAAGTAGAATAGGAGCTAGTATATGCAACTAGGGATTTTTCAAAATATTTTTGCAAAATACTATGATTTTTTGAAATTAAAATTGAATTTATGAGCTAAGTATGAAAATAATAATCTAGAATTTTATGAAAAAATGTTTGATTTATGTGGACCTAATAGATGCAACTAGGGTTTTGAGAAAAATAAATTTTTGAAAATTACTATGAATGTTTGAAATTTGAATCAAATTTCTATTTTTTAATATACAACTAAAAATTTAGTGTATGATTCTAAAATTATTGGAAGCTAGTTGATGCAACTAGGGTTTGAAATAAATTTATTTCAAAATTTGAGAGGAATTTTTTATTTTAATATTTAGGAAAAAATTTAGAAAGTAATAGGAGAAATCAGCTAGGAATATACCCTAGGGTTTCTAGGGTTTCTATGCAAAATTTAAAATAAGTCAAGTTCACTAAAATGTTTTATTATTTTTGAGAAATTAGATGTTCAATTCCTAAATAATAAAAAGGTTTGAATATATAAAATTAGTGAATAATGTTCAATAATTAGGCTACTAGTTTATGAAATTTGACTGTAGTTAAGGATTTTCTAAAAATAGTAGTGACAGAGAGAAAATTAAACTTATTTGATTCTATAATATTCTAAGATTGGGTCTGTAAATATATGTATATGCTTAGGAAACTATTGAAAATAGGAATATGGAGTTCATTTTTTGATTGGATAAGACCACCAAAAGTAGGACACCCTAGTGTTTGGTGTTGTAGTCTTAGTCTTGCTGATGTTGTCTGAATTGCTAGCAAAGATATGATTTTTTTGAGTTTTGTTCACAGTGTCTATGTGAGCCTATGTACCAAATTTTATACCTTTGTTGTCAACATAACTCCTTGTAGATCTTATTCTTCATTTGCTTGTCTTCTATGCAATTGAATTAAACTTTGATAAATAGGGAAAAAGGATTAGTGTGTGTAATATGCACTAGACATGTTTCACACCCCATGTGTGGGCACACTACCTGCATACCAATAATATGAAGAGGGATCAATCCATATGTAGTTCTCCCATTGAAGTGTTTAGTGCAACACTATTATGAAGATGCAAGTAAATGTGAAATCGGGTGTACTTAGAATGACTAGGGACTATTGTAAAGGTTTGAATAAGCTTGAAATAGTGTTGGATGGTTGTATGTAGAGAATAGGGAAGAGAGCTTGAGTAGTCTTGATTGTATTCTTAATTATCTCTTGTAAATGAGTGCTAACCCTTCTAAATGGAATTTTAATAGAATTTTATAGGGGATTTAATGATCGTGGGTTAAATGAATTTGCATTAGTATGACATGAATTAGGATAATGATTTGGGAAATTTTGACTGTTCAAAGTCAAAATGCACTTGGATAATAATGCTAGAAACATGACACCTTGGGTTTTATCACTGTAGTCCAAGTTTGGTCACTATTATCTAGAGAGAATAGAACTAAAAATATGAATTAAGCCTAGGAATAAAAATCTATGTCTACAAGGGTTTAGTCTAGAAGGATATAGATGACTAGGAATCGGTGAAAACATCCCTAAGAGGGTCAAGAGAGCAAGCCAAATGGACAAATGGATTGGGTGTCATTAACCACATTCAAGTTACCCAATTTTGCATTTTATATGACTACATAAAGATTAATCGTCAATATTACCTTTCACTTCTCTTGTGGTTGGATTCAAATGCAACTAATGGATGGGGTGTTATAGTGTCAGTAATGTTTGGGCTCATTGGGACTAGAGAGGTGGGTGTTTGATTCACTAGATTTTCATGTAGAATATTACGTTTGTACTTATTTTAGATTGAGTTATTTAAGGATGATTGTAAAATGAGCTGATATATTATTTTATAAATAACTTAATTCATTATATTAATGTTGTCAGTTACGTGATGTAAATTTCATGTTATGTTTAACTTGCATAATTAAGTTACTTTATGTAAATTAACTTATAATTGTGATTGGAGTTGATATTTGTAAATATCACATAATTCACTATTTTATAATTTACATTTATGAGATATGAATATTTATTGTGTCATTAGAACATACATATACATGAGCTAAACTATTTCATTCATTAGTTTTATATTGCTTTGATTGAATGTCTTTTGTATGTAGACTCTTATTTGAATCTCAAAGTGTTATGCATTAATTAAGAATGTTGAGGTATTTATTTACATAGGTGGAATAAGATAATTTTTTTATTCTATTTTATGGATAAGTGTTCATGAATATTTTAGAAGTTCATATAACTATACAATATTATTAGTCTTCTAATCTCGTGTAGTTGGCATTGAATTAGTTAAATAGTAAAGTAATTAATTGGTTGTTTTTTAATTAAGTTGTTAAGATTACTTTGAGTGACTATATATATGTTTGATAAATATGTTCAATAAAATTGAATAATTATATTACTTGATCAAAGACAAGTATTAATTGATATTATTTATATCTTTATGTAAGTCTTCATCTGAATACAACAAAAATGTAAGACTTATACTAAGCTATGAAGGGATGTAATTTTTAAACTGAATCTACGTTAATGATTCTTTTAAATAACTTAAAAAATGTTTAAAGTTTAATATCTTATTAATGATTATATTAATATTCAATCATTTAAAATGGAGACCATTATATCATTGTTTGAAGTGATGGGACTATTTTGGACTACTTTGTATAATCACTTGGAAATGTTAGATTGTTCAATTGTAGCTAAGATTAAATTAATGATATTCAAATCTTATACATGTGTTAAAGCTAACAAATATAATTTATAAAACAAGTTTGTAAATGATTAATTAATTAAATGTTCCATATTCCAATGGATATTTCAATGAGGCATGATGTGTTGGAGGATCATATACTTCTTTCTTAGAATTAGCTTATAGAATAATAACAATTCATTCTATTTCATTGAAAAGATATGGAATTGTAAAGAGACAATGATGTGAATTATAATCATTAATTAGGAGTTGATAAATCTGCCTTGAAATATAAGTAAGATAAATTTTCTAACCTAAAGTATTATATAATTATGTTATTTTTGGTCTAAAAGACATTGATCTAAGTTGAAGTTTAATTTACTTAAATAATAAGGTTAATTGGTAAACCTTTTATAAGTACATTGAGCCCATTAAACTCAGGTGATAAAAAAATAATGATGTTTTAAGCATGTTTGTATAACTTAATAAGGATGTCTTAACTTAAATAAGATCAGTAAGCAGGTATGCCTTTACCTAGACCTTGAGACTAACCCTATCTTGTAAAATGGTAGATGTTATAAAATAGAGCATAAGCATGGTTGTTGAAACATCTCAAGAAGATTAATTGGTACACATTTAACCTTAGTCAATTAATGAACTAGTAATGTAGTCTCCCTAAGCTACTTATTAGGATGGTGTCAATCTCGTCCTCTACTTGTTTGTGATTTTTGTAAATTGTTCCAAGCTTTGTATTAATTTTATAAATATTCATTTCCCATGATAATTACTTATTTATTATGAGTCTAGTAGATTTTTCTCATCTAATATTATTATGATTATTCTTTTTTTGAATCTATTTTACTTCCTGTATTTTCTTGATAAACATTACTATTTTACACAATGAGCTAGCAGCTATTTTATAGCTTGTGTAGGTACTTGGGTAAGTGTATAAGTTAATGATGGATCCAATAGGAAGGCCACATTGAAATATGTGTATAGGCATGCATGAGTGTTTCTACATTGACCCACTTCTATCTAAATACTAAGTGGTTAAAATGCCTCCTAATGAAGTCATTATTAAGTTATAGATGTGGTCTAGTTCTTGTGTTGGCTATGACATAGTTATGGAACTCATTACATTTTTATATGGTAAACTCTAGTAAAAAATTTGTATAATAATTGTTTGTCTTGGTATTAGGAAAATTGAAAATGTGGTTGTAATAAAACACAACATATAAATCAAATGAGACATCGTACATTGGATTTTTCCCATCTATAATTTAGTGATTTAAAACTCATGTTTAATTTCATAATTTTGTGTATTAAAAGATATGAATACTATAACATATTAAACCACCTACTAATTCTGTAAATACAAAATAAGGGTGTGACCCAATAAAAGAGATGTAGTGAGAAGAAGAGTAGGTTCTTTTATCTGTGTGTAAACACTTATTTATTTGGTATTATACACTTTGAACTAGTAGTTATGACCAAGCCTTGGTATACTTGACTTGTGCGCTCAGAACCAAATCTGCATCACACTCTCATATCCATTTATTCATCTATGGGCCAAGTCTTCCCAAATTTCATTTGTTTCTACACATGATTTATCTAGTATTTACATTAACATCTCATTATCATATTCAAAATTTCTCCTTATCTTAAATCATTTTTTATTTCTTTATGGGCATTTTTGGTATTCCTCAGATGGATATGTCCTACCAAATCTATCTTACTTGGTTAGATTAATCTATTTTCCCTTTAATGGTTATTTTATTATATTTAAATCCTTCTTATGGATTAAATCATACATTTTATATGTCATTTTGGAGGGAAATTACACAAATAATATACCATATAAATAAATATAACCTAAACATATTCTTATCTAACATCTATCTAGGAATCATATATCATACATCCATGAATACATTTATACATTTAGAGGGACTTTCCTAAATGTTCCATATATAAAACCACTCAAAAAAACAAACTCCAAGCCAAGTCTGAATAAATTTCAAGTTTGTAATCAAAGGTTTTCAATTATCAAACTGCATCCTTAGGATTACATTGCATGATAATATTACACTAACTATACATACATAGCAGGTGTGAGAATTATATGTTATTTGAGATCCAGTCATATTATTTAAATGTAAGGAATTCTCACCCACTCAATGGGGAGTGATTATAGTCATCTTAACCCATCACACTATCCCCCTTTTATAGTAAAATCTAGTGTCAAAAGTGGAGCTATGGGTTTGAAGAAAAAAAAGGAAAAAAAATATCTATGTAGGATTAAATGTATTTGAATACACATGAGTCAACTATAATAAAAGGAACCAATATCCAAATTTTCATAAATATGTATATATCTTCAAGATAGTTCCATCACCTATAAGATGGTTTTTATATACAAGGGAAAGTGAAGCTGGTCGACAAATCAATCCTAGCTCGGAGAAGATAAATAAGACTTACCCTTTTGCTTGTTGGTACATTTAGATGATTGGGGTCATGACCACAATGAATATTATAGACCTAACCAATGGGTCTCTTACCATAATAATATCACTAGAGAGGGTTCCAAATCATGTAGTCAAGCAACACCATATAATAACCCTATTTAGGTCATATGTCTTCTATATTCACAAAGTAAGTACAAAGTAAAGGAAAATCTAATATAGTGTTCACCAAATATTTTTGCATAAAATGGGGGTAATAAACATGCATATAATAATTATATTTAAGCTAATTTATAGGAAATCCTAATACATGGATAAATAAATATATAAGCTAATAAATGCAAATATATCTACTTTAACAAGGAAGATCAAGAGTTAGGAATACTTACCTTTAAAGATGAAAATGTTGAGCCTTAATCTCTCCATTGGATAAGGTGCTTTTCAAGAGGTTATTTTGGTATGTAAGGATAATAATGCAAGGGATCTGGTATGTTACACAAAATCTCTATTATTTTTGCTCCTTAATGTGTTGGTTGATCTCTGTTATTAACAAAATGGTGAGGATTCTGGGTTCACTCTGTTAGGGTTTCCCCATGCACCACCATAGATTCAACCCTTGATTTTTTGTTAAGACCACTTGTTTTCATACTATGACACTTGTTAGGTTGCCTGTGGGAACATCATTTATTGGTTTTTATGGTTTCTTGCCTTTGGTAAAGGCTAACTTATTTAATGACATCTCCTCATTCTCTCTCAACTCTTTTAGATGTAGAGGATAAAAGTGGAGCATAGATAAATGGACCCATGAAAGTACCTAAGTAATTTCATACCAAAGGCATATCAAAAGGTAACTATTTGGAACTTGATGTTATTATATTAGTTATAGAATTTAACTCTACTTATTAATGGCTAAAATAGTTTTGTTTGATAAGTTAATTTGTGGATCAAATACATTATAAAATTGTGCTTAGATCTTGGGTTCAAACTCACTAGGATGCTCTTGAAATAAAACTTGAAAGCATCCAAAATATGACCAAGGGTTTTTTTATTTTGTTTTGTCAATCCTTTCCATGTAAGATTTAATCTCCATAAGTCAACTACATGGTAGGTTATGAACTCACTCATGGTTCTCTTTGATTAGACATGGGACTTTGTGGTCTCCAAGCACACTACTCTTAACGTCTTAGTTTGGGTAGAATTTCTAGGTATCTCACTCCCCTATTGGCATTTCCATAGGTAATGCTTTATCATGAGAAAAATAGGTTTTACTCTGCTAGGCCATAGAAATGGGTTTGTGTGGAGGGAGAAATTTCTCATGACCTTAAGGAGTTTATGGAGATTTAAGTTGGTGAAATGAGACACTCCCAACAGGTTTTGTAGATCAATTTTCCCAATACTTACTTTTGATTACTTTCCACTGATCATAAAATTAAAGATTGTCCCCTTCAACTAGCCCATAACAATGTTTCCAATCATTCAACCTCTCCTCTTAAGCCCTCTCCAAATGATGGAAAAAAATAGCTGAGAATGGATGGACTATGTTAGGGAAGAAGAATAGTTTTAATAAACCCACAAGCTTAAATGCAATAAATTATAAATGAGGTAAGTTGTCAACAAGTAATGGCCTCAGGAATAGGTTCCTTCCAAGAAAAATAATTCTCAATCATAGGTTGAAGCTATGAAGGTGATAAAAAAACCTAGGGCCTACAACACTCTTCATGTATCCAATGTTATATCTCATGTTCCAATGGCTTATCAACCCAATTCTTTTTATTTTTTAGACTTTTACCCAACCTCTATACAAATTCCTTCTTGGTGGGATGCACCCAAAATCTCCCACATCCCTCCTAGGAGGTGTGAAGGGTCAAATGAAGGAGAGTTTCAGGATGAATATGTTGTGAGGAAATAAGGAGAAATGGATGGTTTTTTAAATGCCAATAGTGGGCATTTTTTATAGAATCATTTCCATTCCTTATAAGTCTTAGATTTTGAAGATATGTCTCTTGATACCCATCATCTATGAATTGATTTTCATGGAATTTTTGGGGTCTTACAAACCCAAAATGTAAGTTTTTTGTGTGTGATTTTAGAATTAAATTTCACAAGATGGCCATTCTTTGTCTGTAAGAAGTGAAGGTGACAGTTTTTTTATTAATGGTAGTCAGTAAATATATCTTGAATGATTGTATAATTATCCATATTAATCATGAAGCATGATGTGGTGGTGTGATCACATTTATTTATCCAATTTGGTGGCCACACTTAGTGCAATCTGGAGTGGACCCCACCACCTAGTTAATTTGGTCCCTTTTCAACATTAAAAGCCACTCCTTTGGATTTATTAATAGTTATGCCTTGAATGATGCCATTAAACATACTAATTTATGGAGATGGATTATAAAGGATATCCCTAATGCTCATTGGGTCATCTGTGGTGATTTTAATAGTTATATCTCTTGAAGACAAAATGGGCTACTTACCAATGCACTGGGTAGTTGGAAAAAGGGAGGTGTGGTATTATATGTGTAATAAATGGGGTATTTATGATGTAAACTTGATCCACCATCCTATAGACAAAGTGTCATACACCTAGATAAATCTTATGGATGACCCTAATTAGATTATTAAATTCATTAATTAGGTGATGATGTCTACTCAATTATACATTTCCTTTGATAATGGTTTTTCTCCTTTAGTATAGGCATTGCCAAAATTTAGGTTTTCTAATCACTCCCCTATTTGGTTTAGAGTGAAATGGAAGTTCACAAAACCCAAGGTTCATAAATCCTAGTTCTTAATCAGTATTTCCTTAGTCAATCATCAGCCCATTGTGGCTCACATTCATAGAGTTTGAAATCTGGATCCTCATTTGACCCTAGATTATGGATAGATTCTCTACTGTAATGATTCTATCATAAGAACGTCTCACTTCCTGAGAATATATGGATGCCAAATTTATAAGAATCAATGACACTCTTACTTAGTTACTTCCTTAGAGCTTATCCATATGGCTTTAGCCTTGGAATAATATCCCTTCAATGAGATATTCCAGGTTAGAGTCTCTTCATTGCAGCATCACATCCAAATTATTGATAACTACAATTCCCAAAGAGCTCAAACCAAAGCCATACTTCACTAGTTTAAGATAGGAGACAAATCCTCCAAAGAGTTATTTCAAATGCTTATATCTAAAAAATGAAAGAAATATATTTAGGATATCTCTGATGCTAATAGGATATTATTAAAGATGTTGTGGATTATTTAAGGTTTTGTTCACCATTATAAATAGGTGTTCAAATCTAAATCATCATATGATGAGCATGATGTATCCAATTAACAATGTCACATAGTGGTACCATGAAAACTCACTCCCACTAAGTGGGTTTCATGCATAGGCTCCTCACTGTGGATGATCTGCAAGAGGAAGTGGCTCATATGGTGAATGATAAGGCTCTAAGGACTGATTGTTTCCCATGTCAATTTTATAAAACTCTCTGGGATCTTGTGGGTTCTGACTTACACCATGTATATCAATAATCATTTCATAAACATTCTCTAAGGATGAATATAAATAAAGAAAATCTTAAATTCATACTTAAATAAAGGGATCCCAAATTGATCTATAATTGGTGGTTGATCACCCTTTTGAATGTTTCTTACAAAATCATTGCTAAGGCTTTGGTACTCTGATTGCATAATTTATTACTACATAGTATTCACCTTAAGAAAACATGATTCATCAAAAGTAGGTATATATTAGACAGTATTATTTTTATTTGAGAAGGAATAGACTAGGCTAGGGGATTTAATCAAAAATCTATGTTCACAGAAATTGACTTTGAAAAATATTATGATCGTATTTAGTGACATTTCATCTTAAACATGTTTAATCCCTGGGTTTTGGTCCAAATTTCAATCAAATTATCCAATTTTTTTTGCAAACACTTCGGTCATCCTCTATTATAATATAGTTACTTCAAAATAATTTTGATTATTTCAGTCTATTCACCAAGGATTCCCCTTGGCACCTACCCTATATGTGATTATAATAGAGGGTTTTTGATATATTCATAGTAATTCCCAAGATAGGGGATCTATCAAAGGAATCAATCCCACTCTAGATACAGAAAACCCTCAAGAAGATATGCAGTTACTAAATGACCACTTTGTTGAAAATTCATTGCTTAATGTTATTGAAGAAGAGGATAATGTGGATAATGCTTTGCAGTGTATCAATACCTTATGCCTTGCCTCTATCTCAAACATCTAATGGCCAAAAAATATATGCTATAAGAAGTCATACCTCCCCCTGCCAATGTGGGATAACAAGTATGGGTGGGCCTAGATTCAATATGATGAAAAATTCATGTTACTTAGCATTCCTTTTATTTTTAAGGCCTCTCCACCCATTTTATGGTAATATGTTGTTAAAAAAATGTCAAAGAAGATAGATTATTAGGTTACTAAGCCCTTATCCTTAGTAGGAAAATTTCAAATATACTCAAAAGTGATTGTGACTACCCATGTCTCTTACTCTTCGTATTGGGTGCCTTCCAAGAATTCTTACCCAAAACTTGAAAATATTCTTAGGGAATTTATTTGGGACAATTATTCCCATGGACATGGCTTTCATAGAGTTTCTTAGGAATACTATTGCCTCTCATGGCATGTCATAGGTACAGGTCTCATCAACATTTCTTGTCAAAGAGTTGCCTTATGTGCCAAATGGATTGTGTAGGCCATTGAAGACAAGAAATCTTAGAAGGTGTTGTTTTGACACTACATTTATCTAGGCATTCCCAGAGGCAAAAAGTCCTAGAAAGGACTTGGATGATCCAATCTCCTCATCATCAAAACCCATATTTAAATGACAGGGTCATTTTTTACTAAAAGTATCTAGAAAACATGGGAAAAATCAAGCCATGGCTTCAATGAAATGTCTTAAGATTCCAAGATGGGTTGTATATTAACTTGCACTTATATTGTGGTCACTTGTTATCAATTTTAATAAAGTCCCTCTGGCTGAGGTTACTTGGATCAATGCTCTCAAGTTATTTCATAGAGGCATTCATATTGTCCAAGACATATTTTATATACAATCTCACTCTTAGATATCCTAGGAAGAGGTGAAAACTAGATTTTGGTTAGCCAAATCTGATAGTCTCATGAATAAATCCTTAATATTGTTCCACTTTCAATTATACATAAAATATCTATTATTTCTTCTCATCTTTGGTGGAAGGACTGTAAATGGTATGTTCAAACTTCATATCATAATTACACTCCTCAAATTGTTTGCAAGTGGATTACTCCCCACATGACTATGGTGGATAAACTTAATTCTCATTAGGGTCTTCATTCTTTAGTTTATATATGTGTCTTCTACTTTCAAACTATCTAGGAGGCTTATTTAGAGCCTAAGTTAGCTCACTTCGATTGGTGTGTGTTGTATCAAGGCTTTCCTATAAGCAAAAAGCTTGTGTAGTTAGGAATTTCCCTTCCCAAATGTCCTTTTTATGGCCATCAAGAAACACTCCCTCATTTATTATAGCACTGATCCAAATCCCAATAGGTCTAGATGTGGATTCATGACCTTTGTAGGCCTTTCTAGCCCAATTTTTTTAGTGGCATCATATCCTACTTGGAGATAAACCTGAATTGACTTTTAAATACACCTAAGTATGACATACTTTTAGACTAGAGATTCTATTTTGGTTATGAAAAGAAAAAAACAATTTATTATTTATCAATGTTTCCTCAAATTATAAAATTTATGCTTTTATCAAATCTTTCATTATTTCCAATGTGCTTTTGTAAATTCAATTACAGGATAATAAAGTAGCCATGGAGCTTAGCCATCTTCAGGACATTCTCACTCATTGGGGAGATGCTCCTTTTACTATGGTGTGAAGTCCTCCTTCCCTACCTAGGGATAATAGAGCTAATGAAATAAATGTTAGTCCTCTTTTGAAAGGTGGTCACAAACATAGCCAATCTTAGCATTGCTCTCATATAGGCACTTTGTATCAATTTATGTCTTCTCTTGGATGGCAGTGAGGGTGTCATCCCCTGCCTCCTTCCCCTACTAGGCAAGATGGTTGGGGTGTTCATCCTCCTCTTATGCATCTATATGCTTGGGGGGAACCACCTAGAGGTTGAGAAGACATGTTGGATATGTTCCCTAGGATCTCTCTTGCTATTTATCCTACTCAATAATAGGAATATGATAAAAACACTGCTCATGCTTCTATTTGGGAGCCAATTCCATATGTCAATGACTTGCCTAGCTTGAGATGGGGTCTAGATGATATGGATCCTCCACCTTCTAGCCTTACACTATAAACTTAATTATGTTTCCTTTTATTTATTTATTTTTTATAACTCATTCCTAGGTGGGGCCTAGCGATGTTTTTTATTTTTGTGGTGGCTAGTTCCTAGGCTTGGACAAGTTTGGCTTGAGGTGTGCTTCCATAATACCTATTTTATTGTGAATTATTTGTATATTATATATTTTTTTAATATATAGATATATTTCATCAAAAAAATAAAAAAAATAAAAAACCAAACCAATGCATGTCATGTATTTCTAGTTTACACGATTTATTTATAAGTTATTATATATGGTATACTATATATACATGTTTTTAGACACATGCTTCACTATATACATGAGTGAGATGCAGACCATACATTTTTTATATAACATGGTCTTATAAATGTCAGACTTACCTATATCCAAGAACTTCCATTCATACATTTGCGGATGTTTTCACTATAGGCATATTAGTACATATTTTCATAGGTTACATCTTTATATGACCATTTACATTAATCATATAGATTTATTTTACACAAATTACACATGGATTCTCTTATTCATAATTTTTAGAGTGTTATTTCTATGGATACTATATTTTTATATATGTGATGATTATGTATATTGATTATATAGATTAGACATATTTATATATGTATTATCGATGGTAGTGTGTGTTACATGTTATGATCCTCGATTGTGAATTATATTTTGTGACCCTTTCTATATTTTTGACTCATGTGTGTGACTTTGGGTGTTCTTTTTGTTACTCCCTCTATATGTTATACTTTATCTACATGACTATGTGTCTTGGTTACATGACTTTGTTTAATAATGAATCAAATTCTATGTGACATTGAGTGTTCATTATATGAATCTCTACTTTTATTGACTATTTGTGCTCTCATGCATGTTTTCATGATTATTTTTATGTGTCATGTCCATAACATTTTTTAGGACTCTAATTTCTAATTTTGGTTACATCTAGGATTGTCTTTTGATCTTTTGATGTTGTGATTAGTATAATGCATTCTTGTTCTTATGTGCAATGTTATGATATATATCATGTATATTTTATGCATTTTTTACTTATTTATTTAGTGTTCATTGATATATAAACTATATCACTACATTACTTATTGTTATATATATCTTGACATGACACATATTTTAATATACGATCGAATGATTTAATCTTACTATGATGACATAATATGATCTTATTAACATGCCATTATAAATGATCAAATATGTTTATATAAAGCATGATGCACATAAATATTTTATTTTGAGATGAATAATTCATAAGATACATTCCTCACCTTAAAATTGGAACATAATCAATGGTTTGCCTTAGAGGTCTAATTAAGTCTTCACAAAAAAATAATTTAATTTTTTAAAACTAATTCATGTTTACACAAATTACAATAGATTTTAAATGTATTATTATAAGTTTGACACATATTAGGGGCATATGTTATATATGTTACAAAATTATGAGTGAAATTTCACATAATTAATGATATTATTACATATATTGCATGACTAAATTTGCATAGGTTATCATATTGAGGTCATATGCAAATAGTATCACATATATTGTGATACTTTACATAGTTTATATTAATCAAATTACATAAATTATTATATTTTGGGCATATGAAAGGCCTATGTGACACAACCTATATAAAATATTACTCAATCTTACTAATTTATACTCAACTACTCGAATTGAATCATATAATCCATCTACAACAAATGATTTGAAATACTTACTCAAACTCATATTCCTAGATAATAAAATTGATTGGAACCCATGATGGTTCCCATTATCTAAGAATATAGTGAATAACATGGTTTAGGTTTAACATTATAACTTCTAAGCACTTCTCCATCTCCAATGAGGGTTGGGGAATATTTACATCAACCCATGGTTTCAACACTAACATCTCTAAAGGGCATGGTCACCCCATTATCCATTGGATCCATATGGAAACATGGTTCACATACATACATGTATTTCCAATCTTTATTATTTTAATTTCAAATATGTTCAATGTTTTTAATTTTAAATTTTTATCATAAATGAAAACTAATTTCTATATGATTCATTACAAGTTTATCATGGAGCAAGGCTTGGAACTCAACACAAGTCTAACAAAACATACCATCCATGATTACACTTAGGTAAATATATTTATCCTTTACTCTATAAATTATATTAATATAATTAAAATTAAAGAATGTACAGATTCATATTTGGTATTAGACACTTGACAATGTCAGTTTTGATCAAGCCTTCTTATACTTGACTTATGCACACATAACTAACTCTTTCTCACACTTATTATTATCTATTCACTCATTTATGGGATTGACCTTTTGAAATATCCTTTGTTATTAAATAATATTTATATAGTATATATTTTAAAATTTTATTATCATATTCATATTGTCTCTTTATTTCATATCATTTTTTCCTACTTTCTATACCTTTTTATCCTCCTCAAAAGGCTTCAGTATGTTGGATCCATCTACCTTAGCCATAATTATCCCCACACCCTTTAAATTTTAGTTTCCTATATTAAAATACTTCCTATGGGTTATCCCATACATTTTACATGTCGATTTAGATAGAAATTACCTAAATATTCAGCTATATTTAAAAAAATCTAGCCTAAAACTATTCCTATCTAGCATCTATCCATAAATCACCTATCTTATAATCAATAATACATCTTCACATTTATAGTAAATTCACAAGCTATTATAAATATAAAAGTATTCAAAGGATCAAGATCTAAACTAATTATGAAAAAATTGTAAGGTCAAACTCTTAGGTTGTTAAGTGTCAAAATCCATACTAAATATTACACTACATGCTAGTATTACACTAATTTCACAAACATAGAGATCAGGTTGGAGATATACATGTGTTTTGAGACCTCTTAATAGTTTTAAAATGTAGGTACAACTTAGTCTCTAATAAGGGAGTGATTGAGGTCAAATAAAACCATCCTATTAGCCACTTTTTATAGGCCAACCTAGTGTCAATAGTAAAGTTAAGTACCTAAATTAAGGAGATAGAAAATATAACTATTTGTGTATGATCCAAGGCATATAAATACATAATACTCACTTTCAAGCATAGACCTAATGATCCAAAATCTCACAGGTCAACGTAAATCTCTCAAATGACATTATGAATCCCCATACTTGTCCTAACAAGCACACATACTTTATTTCTAGATTTGATTGGCCAAAAACCCATTCAAGAGGTTTATTGATAACAACACCCTATCACAAAATAGAACATAATATAAGAAATTTAATTAACCTATCTCCTAGGTCTTTTCCATAAATATTAAATTGTTATACATTAATCATACTTTGATAGTTCCACTAATATTTGTATGTGCACTATTATATCTTATGAAATATAAATAGTCTATAGTTTTATCTTATTTAGATAACCTAAATCTAAAATTATATAAAATACCATGAACTGTATCCAAAGCATATATGTGAACCAAACAAAACCATACTCTTTTACATAAATATCCATAAATTCTATTAATCAAATATATTTTGATATGGTCAAACCCTTTTATATCAAAATCAATAACACATGAAACACTTGTTTATATATGTTGTGTGTTGAATTTTCGATGCATTATGATGTTTTCAATGTGAATTTTACTTTTCATACTAAAATATTATGCAAGAGTGTGGATAGAAGTTCTACCAAAATCAACAAGAGAAGTTATTCTAGCCATTTTATGTTGAAGACTATATAGATAGTTATTTTTACAAGAAATCAGATTTATAGAGAACATGTAACATTTATGGTGGATTCACAAAATTGAAAAATTATATCCATGAGGAAAGTACACATGGAATTGGATAATAATTAGGCATTTTTAGAAAATAAAAAAATGTGGAATATCTGTTAAAAGATTAAAAGGAATCTAAAAGGTGTGGGCTTATTAAAAAATAAATATTGCTCAAACTTTATAGTAAAATTAGGGAAGAAATTTTGTATGAATATGCAAGGCACAAATGTAGATATCAATCACTTGATTAAAAATTTAATATATGAAAGGATACATTCCTACTTAGTAATATTATTTTAGTAGTCAAATTCATAAATAATTACAAATTACAACAATTAAATGAGGTAGTCACATGACTAAAAATTAGTACATGTTGCCATTTTTGTGTATATAGTGTCCATGCATGCACCAATAGTATAAATAATTAACAAAAATAGTAAAGGTAATCCATTTCCACGTTAGTGATGATTAATCACATTATATAGATTGTATGCAAATTTGTTTTGACTTTTATATGTTGATTTGAGTTAAAGAAACATTACTTTTAATAAATAATATATTTGTGTAGACAATTGCACATCATAATTAAAAAATCATGAATTTTCTATTGTTTGAGTAGGATGCATGTGAATATTGGTGTATAACTTATTTGGAGCTTCACTAAGGTTGCCCATGGAAAGGGTAATCATGACAGTGTAGGAGCATATGTGAAAATAATGATTTAAATATAGGAATTGAAGTTCCAAGATGATGTTTATTTGATTTACACAATATCTATTATTTAATTGTGTACCGAGGTAATTTCATGGTGCTCAATAAAATTGTGTGGTTGATGGACGAATAAAAATTGGGAATTTAAGAGGATTGATGATGATAACAATATTGAGTGAGTTCTACTCATTAATTAAACCAAATACAAGTTTCTTGACACTTTAGAAGAAGTACATAGGATGTTTAATTATAAATAAATGGACTTTACTTAAAACAAGTGTGAGTCACAATAAAGGGAGGATAGATGGAATTTTTGACATTTAAGTCCAATTATCACATATTGGCTTCCAACAACACTACAACCTAGATAAGTGACATAATCAAGTGACCTAGACCGTGCATATGATCTAGTGTGACCATGTACAAGAATTTGTATTTGTAAAATATTAATTCTTTCAATATTTATTTATTATTTTCATTTATATCAACAAAATGTTATATATTTTGATGCAAGACACGTTTTTACATTTATTGTAGATGATAATAATGAGTAGGGAACATAGTACTACTTGTGTAGGTATGTAGAGTAAGATCTTAAATTAACTTTTGCAATCACAAATATGGAAAACCTTGACTATACAACTATATTTTTGGTTTTATTTAGAACTTGGTTCTAATGATATCCTATTAAAAAACATTATGATATATGTTTGTTTGAGTACTGTGAAATAAATAGAAAAATACTTAGCTATACAAATTTGGTTCTTGAAAAAAAAGGTTTGATTGATCAAATACTAGAGAAATTTATATGATAGGGAACTAAATAAGGTTCATTAGTATGACTTTTAAGAAAGGATTTATACTATAAGATTAGAACCAATCCTAGTGGTTTGATGGATTGAATTTCCAAGGTATGTTGGCTTCTCAAATGTAATTGTATTTAATTTTACTAATTTTTTTTAATTTTGTTGATGCTAAATACAAATTATTCAAATTTAGCTATTTGTTGATGTATTTATTATAGGTTATTGGTGCTAAATAAACTTCACCTTTACATGGTTGGTATTGTTAGTAGATAATTTCATATTCTCAAAGTTAAGAGAATCTTAAGAGAAAGTTTTCTTACATATATATATGTTAGTCATGTGAAGATACCATTGAACACAAACCAATATAGGTAGAGATGCATTGTAATTTATTACACTTTCACATGATATTTATATAAATATCCCCAAAACTTATCAAACACACTCAAATTAAGGAGTAATTAGTGGTAAATTTTCTCTTTTATCAAGAGATTGTAAAATGAGTCCAATGTTGCTTATTAGGCCAACAAACTTTTGAATGGCATGCCTAATAGATGATATAACTTTTAGGTCAAATCAATAATGACATATTAACATAATATATACCTTATCCCTATCTTATTTGGCCCTCAAAATTCAAATTTTCATGTTTTTAGATGCATCTCTAAAGAGAAATATGGCATTCTTAATAGGGGGAATATTGTAGTTTTTATAAAATCATTACACATAAATTAGGATGGGTATATACAAACCATAAGTTCCTATTAGGGTATGGAATATACTTATACTTACACTTAGAATTTTCAAAACCCACTCAAATATAGGGTTGATTGGTATAAACTTTTATCTTGCAGCCAAAACATACAACATGATTCCAAAGTTACTTATTAGACCAGAGTAAAATTAAACCACAAGCCAAATCAATGAACAAAAATTATGGTTATTTATGGAATGGAAAATAAATGAAATACAGACTTTATCCTAGTCTTTTTTATCCCTCATATCTCAAAATTAAACATCTTTGGAAGCATCTCTTAAGAGTAACATGTCATTTTTAGGGGGAAAGAGTTGGAACTTTGTGAAACCACTAAATGAATATTTAGATAAGTATAGATGCACCATAAATTATTATGACTAAACATGATAATCCTATAAACATCCCCCATATTTTAAAAACCCACTCACATTGAGGAATAATTGGTGTAAACTTTTCTCTTATACCTAAAATTTGAAAAAATAGTCTGAATTTGCGTCATAGACCAAGAAAATTTTGAACCGCAAAACCAAATGAAAAATTGATTCATAGTCACATATAAAATGGTGTAAAAACACAAGATAGACCTTATCCCTATATTCATTTTTTCCTCAAAATCTAAACTTAATAAAAACACATCATTTTGAGAATCCATTGCACAAAGATTAGGATGGGTAGAGATGCACCATAAATTCCTATGGATATACCTTAGATTCCTATAAAACATCTCTATCATTTCAAAAAGCCACATAAATTGGGGACTAATTAGTAGGAACTTTTATCTTATAACCAAAACTTGTAAAATGAATATAAAGTTGCTTACTAGACAAAGAAAATTTTGAATTGTGCTCCCAATCAATGAATATAATTCACATTCACATATATAACGGTGTATAGAAGTACGATAGACATTCTCCTGGCCTCTATTTTTCCTTAAAATATCACATCTCATTTTACTAGTATCTGATTTTGAAGACACTTGTTAGTGATTAATGTTATATAACATTATAAATGATCATAATATTGATTTATTATTGTGCAATTAAGGATGTTGAAATTTTATTTATGTATTATTTAACATATAATTCTTTGTATCTTAATTTTCATATTGATTGAATTAATTTTAAATTAAATAAATGAATGTTACACAATTACATCGAATAGTTTTCATTAGATATTATCATGTTTTTATTATTTCATATCATATGGATTTGATGTCATGACTTGAATAACATCCTCTCACTCATAATTATTGATGTAGGTGCAACCACATGAAGTGAGTGAGAATATCATCATAGAGAAGGAAATTGATTCATATTATAGGTAGTGGATATAAAATTTATTAAATTATTTTGCATATGTCCTAGTTATATTCTAAACAAGAACACTTGATTTTATTTTTTAGGAACAGATAATGACCACCAAAAGGTGATGAATATGCTTGATTATTATAATCTCATCACCAATAATATATTAATTGACTCTATGTATTTTTTTAGGTCATAACAATTGATAAGGAAATGTGTGTAATTTTTATCATGATAAATGCATAGAATTCCTTGTTCCCTAGTTATTAATCAATTGCATATGATTATTATTAGGTATTATCACACTTGTGCTATTGATTATAGGATTGATTAAAATTGACATAAATAAATTTAGGTTTCATATATAATAGTTTCATTGACCATTGGACCCTACCTTTTATAATCATTCTAACACATCCTTTGTTTATTTAGTTGCTTTACAACCACAATATATCTTTATTTAGGTGTAGTGAGAGATACATATTTATGTCATAGGATTAGGTTTTAAAACCCTTTCCTATAAACACTCATGTTGTAGGTAACCCTATGCTATATCTACATAGTTTATTAGTCTTTACTCAATCATCCAAGTATCATAAGTTTTATTTGATTGACCTTATTTGAGTCATATTCTATTGAGAGAAAGAGGATAAATGTATCTCATCCAAGCCCATGCATACATTTTAATGAACCTGACATGAATATTGTCCTTCAATTGGTTAGATTAGTTTTCATTTTTAACTTTTATATTCTTATAAAAATATTCCAAACCATTATTTCAAACTATATTTTCTAGCTTGATATAATTTTTTGCATGTCTGTGAAAAATATCAACTAGTGCGGTATTGTTCTAATTTTTTCAAGACTGTATTAGCCAACCTAATATATTAATGTGTGGTTGTATACTATTTTTTCCAACTTGATATATTTATGTGTGTCTAATTTCATTTTATTGAATTTTTACCATATTATCAAGACCAATATATTTTTATTTTCTTGTTTAAATTCAATACATGCTATAGATATAACTTTCAACATATTTATTTTTAATTTTCTATGTTTTTTAGAAACTTTGTTATGGAATTTCTAAAACTCATAAGATATGTCATTATGGGTTAAACAGTTGTCATTTTTACTTGTGTTGTGATTTGAGAGGTACTTCCTTAATATTTAATCTATTAGACAATATATATGTATACTTTACTTTCCACATATATCATGATACATTGGAAATACGTAGTGATTCCTTTCTTTGAGCTATAGGAATGAATCCATGTACTTGATTATTTAGTGCACTAGTAAGTAGTTATCCCCATGAAGTTATTCTCAATGTATCTCAGAGATGGGATAGTGTGACCATAGGTATGGTGAAATACTCTATGGTTAGTTCCTTCACAACCATATTTAATATAATACAAATATGGTTATTTATCTTATACCTAAAAATCAATCCAATCATTTTTAGTATACCTCCCTATCTTTATTTTTGAAAACTAATTAACTATTTTTTTTTTTTTTTTTATTTATAGATTATATCTTCTAACCTGGTAACATTCTATGTTATTTTAAATTGCATCAACCAACTTGATACAATTCCATATGTTTGTAAACTACATCATCCAACCTAATATATTTATATGTACTTCCTTACCTACATTGGCATGCCTGATACAGTCAAAAACTTAAATCTAATTACATTAACCAACATATACAATTTATTATCTATTGTATTAGCTTTCTTGATATAATTATTTTACCCATCTACCAATAATTCCACATTTTTTCCTAAATTGCATTGACTACCCTAATACAGTTAGTTTGAGTCCTAAATTACATCAACTAGCTTGATACAGTTTGTTTTCAGATCTAGAAAACTTTTTGTATCATCCTGCATGGTACCATCAATTTCCTATGACTATCCCTTTTTATCCCATATTAGATTTACAATCCATTCATAACCATGAATTCATGTCTTATAATATTCCTTATAAATCTCAATCCATTCATATTTCACATGTGTTGTTCTTTTCTTCCATCTTTTCCCACCATCGAATACAATTATTGGTGTAGTTTATCTCAACATCATTTTTAATATATTTAACTTAATATGTTTGAAATAAACCAAAATAATGATACAAAAGACTCCACCCATTTGATCATAAACCTTGATTATAATACCATCTATACTTCAAATAATAATGGTGGTCTTAACAACATTTTATTGATGGTTAAATTTATCATGTCAAAAAATTAACCCTTTTTCCTATCATGAAGATTAAGATGGAATTGTACCAATCTAATAGTTATGCTCTAAATAGTCTTAAAGGATATAAAATATGTGTGTGTATTTTTATATATTCTAAGAAATAATAATTGTGTCAAAGATCAACAATACTTCATTATAATCTCAGAAATCAAATATCTATTTGAATATGAAGGAAATAGATTATAAAAATATAATCTAACATATCCGACAGAGAAAACCTATTGATTAAATAGTCTCTTGAGGGAAAGTTTTTTTTTTTTTTTTCCTTATAATAGATTTATCTACTTTATCAAATTGTCAATAATATTCTTATGGTCACATTTCACTCAGAATAGATAAAAAGAAAAGAAATAGAAATAAATGAATGGTAAATAAAATAACTAACAATGAATGTCAAAAAATTAAAATGAAATAACAATTGACATAACTAAATAAATAATTACCTTAATAAAGACTACTATGTCTAGAAAGAACACTTAATCGAATAAAAATTAAGAACAACTATAAAAGAAAGCTAAATAAAAAAAACTAAATTTATATCTAAACTAGACTAACACTAAACCAAAATAATACCTAATTCTAAGCAAATAAATAAAGTTAATTACTTCTAAATGTAAACTACTTAATGAAGAACAAACTAGATCAAAAAGTCAAGTAATAACTAAGAATTAAATACATAATCTAATAACTAGAGAATAGAAAATTAAGGACTAATAAATAAATAATTAACTATGAATTAGAATAAGACTTAACTAAATAAATAGTAGTAAAGGAATCGAACACCCCAATCTAAAATACCAACAAAATTTAAACTAACATAAATAAATGAAGTTAAACAAATAATAAAAATAAAATGCAAGTCTTAAAGAAGATTTGTCTTAGAAAATTTAAATGATATTTTATAGAGAAATAATTTTTTAATACATTTTTTCAATATAATAACTAATACAATTTAAATGGATCAACAACATGTCACACATAGTGAAGTATTCATCATTATTAAAGCCAAGAAGTTTTTATTTTGCTCGTGACTAAAAATTTGCAATCATCATAAGATATTAAGCCTGATAGCTTTTATATAATCAATTTACAAATTACATAATAAATATAGGTATAAGCATGTTATTCAACCATTAGAGAATGTGTCATTGTTCTATCTACAAATTTTTTTCTATCTCAGATATGTTGCACATAAAAGAGTATGATGATCAAATTTTAATCAAATCAAAGTCTTCAAGAATACTTGTGTAATGTTCTTCCATTTTATATGTCACCTTGATCTTCTTATATAATCATCCCTTCAAGAGATAGTTAAAAAGTAAGTTATGACTAACTTTAGTTAGTTACTAGTTAATTCTAATTTACTTTTTAATAAATTGAATTAACTTTATAACTAAACTTATATTTAAAACTTAAATAAGTATTTTACTTATCAAAACAAAATTTTAATAGACTTTTTAATTAAAAACTCTAAATAGGTGGGCACCCTTAGACATCACTAACATTTAAAATAATCAGAATGTGTTAAATATTAGTATGAAATAAACAAATTAAATTAAATTAAATATATAACACTAATTCCATATGCATTAATCCATATTCAGTAGGATATGATTAAAAACCAGAAATATATGTATTTCTATAAATGTTTTACCCATTATCACATATAAACAATGAATGAGTATCATCAATAAATTTAACATGAAAAGTATTTGAAAGTATTAAGACAACTGAATTATAAGTCACCCAACCATCCATTCATCATCTATATCTAAGAGCATCTCAATTAAAGGATAACCTTTATCGATTTGATACTTTATATGGTTCATTGACATAGATGAAAACTTAATCAATTTAGTCCCACCTTCATTGTCTTAATCATATACTTCCAGTTTCACCTTCTTGACCATTCTAGTAATGGTAGGTGATGATAAATTGTTGAAATCTCACCTTTTACCTCTTTAAAATCATGTCCTCTCTTGTTCAAGTGGATGCGAAGGGAAATATACAATACTCAACTTAAAACAATGTATAGGTGTATTTATAGGTTTAGAATATGGATTTCTAGTATTCAATGGTATAAGGGATTGAGAGTCTAGTTTGGTAGTCTATTTTAAACCATATGAATGGGTGGACCTTCAATTCTATGGTGAATAGTGAGGAGTAGGACTAGGATGAAATTTCAAAGCTGTGTGCATGTGTTGGGAGGAAGTAATTGGAGTTCCTTGTATGTGAGAATGAGCTCTCCAAGTAGGTCTTCTCCAACCTTGGTTTTCATGGGTATTATTTAGATTAAAAGGAAATGTATTCAAAACATTCCTAAAATTTGGGTAAGATGCATCAAAGTGAATTGACATACAAGTGCCTCAGTTATAAGGTCCAAAAGCAGCCCTACCAGTTTTCCTACATCTAAAGTTATGGCCTATAAAAACAAATATATGAGGGGGTGGATCTTCCATATTCCAATATTGTTTATTCCCCTCATTATATTTTTTAGATTGATAATTAATCTAACCTAACATATTAATGAAAACTAAAACTCTAATTACTATTTGCATTGAAAACTATCCTATGATATATGTGAAAACCAAACAAATTCTAACATCTAATTCTAACAAACATTCATTCATGAAATTCATTATAAGGGATTGAAATATGAATATATAGAAAATATCAACATTCAATACTTGATCAAATAGACTTGTTTTATTTTGATAGTTACAAAACTAAAACATGATTCTGTCATATTATCTGAAAAGTTTTGCATCATGCATTGTTAAACCACATATTCTTAGAAAATTGATATCATTTAAAATATGAACATACATTATTTTGTCTAAAATACAAAATATTAATACAATCATAATAACATATTTGTTCAACATACTTATTACTACAAGTTATTCCATACTTGACATTTTATTGAAATCCAAAACCCTGATTATTATTTGCATTGAAAACTATCCCCTAATATATGTGAAAACCAAACAAATAGAAACATATAATTCTAAAAAAAATTAATTAATGAACATCAATAAAAGTTTTTGAAATTTTAATATATATAAAATATTAAAATTGAATACTTGATCAAACATACTTATTCTATTTCTATAGTTACAAAATTAAAACATGATTCTATCATATTATCTAAAATGTTTAACTACATCAAGCACTATTAAACAGCATATTATTATGAAAATTGATAACGTTTCAAATATGAGAATATCACATTATATCTAAAATCCAAAATATTATGCCAATCACAAGAATATATCCATTCAACATACTTATTGCTGCAAGTTATTCGATACCATAATGAATAAACAATTATCCTCAACCTTTCTGGATATAAAAATATTATTTTTATATTTTGACTACTATCCAAAAAAAAATTTAACTACAAAACCTATCACTTAATAGAATCAAATTGAAGTCATCAAACTATTCTTTTGAATAAGTCCAACCTGACATTTTACTAAAAAACAAAACCCTAATTACTGTTTGCATTGAAAACTTTCCTCTGATATTAATCCAAAAATTTTAAGCTTTGGTTTAAATATAATTCAAGAAACGAGAACAACACAATTATAATAATGTTATCTCTAAGAGGAGATGTTTTATTGATCAAATTTATAGACCCAAACATATGCCTATCTTTTAGAAGAGATGTTTGCTTTCCATTTTGGGTTACATATTCATTTATACATGTTTTGAAGGTAAGAGGAGGATGTGGAAGGTCACAAATATTGAGGGAGATTAAGTGGTTCAACTTCCATGATTTACAACAATACAGAATTCAAGGAATTACTATTTTCAGAAACTTACGATTTTTAGACTGCACTACTAAAATTGAAATTTAGGGCACTTCAATTTGTTTTTTGGGTGTCAAAACCCACCGAGTGGAACTCATTAAATCTCAAGAAGTTCCCCTCATTCTTATCTTTCCAATGGTTCAAATGGGTGGTCAAACGGAGCTATGGTGCAAACGTTATGGCTCCCAGAAGTTCTACCACCAATTGGGGTAGAACAGTTACTTAAATTGTCACCTAAAATAGTGATCAGATCAGATATATGTGAAAACAAAACAAATACCAAAATTTTATTATGACAAACATTCATTCATGAACTTAAATAAAATGGATTAAAATTTTAATATACATCAAATATCAACATTCAATACTTAATCAAATAGACTTTTTCTATTTTATAGTTACAAAATAAAAACATGATTATGCCATATTATTTGAAATGTTTAAGTACATCATACACTATTAAACCACATCTTATTATAAAAATTAATATCATTTAAAATATGAGCATTCACATTTTATCCAAAATCTAAAATATTATTCTAGTCATGAGAATATATATGTTTAACATACTTATTACTACAATTTGTTCCATACCATAATGAATAAACAATTATCCTCAACATTTCCTTATAGACAAATATTTTCTTTAGATTTTGACTTCTATCCCAAAAAAATATTAACTACAAACCCTATCACTTAACAGAATGAAATTGAATTCATCAAACTATCCTTTTCATATCCAAACAACTTCAAACCCTAGAGACTTTTATTTTAAATTATAAAATTTCAAACATTTAAAAACAAACACCTTTGAATAATAGAACTTTACTATTCTATTTATCCTTAATAACTTAGAATAGAACCAATATTTCAATAAACTCTTGATATTATATGTATAATGATAATCACCTAAAAATTACATGTGAGTGCTAAGATCATTATTTGAGACCACCTATCCCAAGCCTAGCCCTAAACCTATCTTAGGGACTAATTGTATGCTTATCCAGCATTTACAAAGGCCATACACATCCCTAGTCATCCTTAAGTCAAACCTAAACCTTCATTCTTATATTTTATCTGTTCATGCCTCAGGGCCTACCACATGGACACTAGCACTATAATAGGGACAATAGCTCCACATAGTTCTAGTGTCCCAATTTTGGTGCTACTCTCATTTCCCTCATTTTTTGACAAATGAATATATTATCAAATCTTAAACCTCCTAGGATTGGCCTAGACCTATTATAGCACCTGAATAATAACCATAACAATATATATACATGATTTTTATCCCTTTATCCACTAAATGGAAATCAAGTGCAAATTACACATAAAAACTAAAAATGATTTGTGCACAATCAATATTATCAATATTTATTCTACCCTACTTATACATAAAACCATATAAATTTTTCTAAGCTCAGATTACTTATATTTCTAGTTATAAAAACATTCAAGGAATTCAAGTAAACCATCATAATAGCTTCACTTGCACTTGCACTTGCACTAGCACATAGGTGGGGAGAACTACATTGGGCTTGATCCCTCTTTAGAGTATTGGTATGTAGGAAACTCTCATCAGGATAAGGTGTTAAAGGTGTCCATCTTACCCCATTAACAAACACACTTTATTACTTGTATCAACTACATTCCCTAACAATATGGATGATTAGGGTTTTCTCATAAAATCAGTCAAAATAGGTCATTTATAGGGTTTCATAACTCATGCATATAGGAATAGGCTTGATAGACCTAGACACAAGGTGTACCTAAAATATCAGAGTAGTCCTGCATATGGGACACTACCACCAAAATAGGCACACTAATACCACACATTGCTACTATCCAATTAGTATGGTACTATCCAGGAGGGGTTTTGATACATGCATCTTATTTGCAACACTCAGACTAGCCTTTATCTTAGTTTTAAACCACCAAATTAGTTGTCTCAATTATTTGTTAGTTAAGTATAATTTACATTATTTATTACTATTTTTAGAAACGTCAAATATAGTCAATTCAATTTTGAATCAATGGTTTTATTTATTGCATACTTATACCCTAGTTTACTAAACTCATCTCTTTAACAACATAGGATTTACATTCATCTAAGTCCTACAAGGTTAAAACATTTGGTGAACCCATCTTACTTCAAATAATATTCAAATCCTAACCCTAGATGCTATTAGGGTTTGTATTCTTATTTTTATTTTTTTCATTGGTTATGTTAAGTTTTTTTAGATTTCATACATCTATTTTAGCAACCTATTTCACTTTGTTTACTATATTCCATCTAAAAAATGTATATCTCTTCCCTTTATAATAAGTGTTAGGCTTAATGGAAATCCTATTGAGCATACTTAGGTTACTTTTGTTTGATCTTATACCATAGACAAGGTACCAATTACAAATCCCATCAATAATCCTTCATACCTTGATTATCTATATTTCAATGATAATGCATCCAAAGATGAGCAATATAATCAAGATCAAGATGATACATAAGATGGGAATCAAAACACTTTCCCTCCACTTAATAATGAAATTCATATTGCCAATAAGTATGAAATTCTATAGATCTTCAAAGATAGACTTCGGGAATATCCCCTTGATCATGCATAGATTTTACAAGCCATAATGAAAATAAAAAACAAATCAAATAATGGTCAATCTTATACTCCACAAGATAAAAACATTGTTACACCTACTTTGGAACCAACTCATCTTGTACAACAACCATTTTTAACTCAACAAATAGCAATGACAACTACACCTCCTATGGATAGTTTCTCCTCTCCATATATACAATCCCTTATGCATGAGGTTCATTATCTATAGGCTAAGGTGTTATATCTTGAGCATGGAGACACTAGGTCTTCACATGCCTTATATTCTCATGTTATTTTACATATTCCTTTGGAACATCAGATAACATCATCTCCTTTACCATCCATATTTTTGGTCCCTAAACTTAGATTATATGATGGTAAGGGTGACCCAAAGTACTATCCTTGAGCTTTCTATATATCATGTTTGGACTATGTGTCCAATGATTTTATTCTCACTAAGTTGTTCCCATAAAACTTAAAGGATTATGCCTTATATTGGATTTATGATATATTGATTCAAACTATCACCACATTAAATCCATTTGTATATATGTTTTTATCACACTTAGTAATAAAAATTAGTGATAAGAGCTCAAGTAACACAGTTGAAACAAAAATCAAATTAATCTTTTTAGAATATATCTAGTAATATAAGACTATATTAGCCAAGTTGATTAGGCCCATGGCATATAGAGAGATCTAAGACATATCTAAACAAATATTTCTACCAGCATTACATGAAATTATATTTTTCAAGAAGTTTCCAACCTTTACATATTTATGCCACACGGTGAAAGAAAGATAAGTCAAGCTTCTATCTATAGGCAAACTAAAATACACAAGTGGATAAAAATCAAATGCTAAGAGTTATAATAAGACTCCATACAAGGTAAGGGCCACTAACAATAAGAGTGATTTAAAGGGCACAATTAATGCATAGTCAGAGCCATCTCCTCACCTGGTTTTATTAGTGCTTACATGTAAAATATTCACCAACCTTATAGAATTGTTAGTACATATTTTACAGTATCTCCTAGAATGAAATGTGATATCTCTCCCTCCTATCAAATAGGTTGATATAACACATCCTCTTCCAAAAATTTATGATTCTAATTCATTCTATGAATATCACAAGGCACTTGGCCATACAACAAATCGATGAATCACATTGAAACATAATATACAATATTTGATAGAGGCTAACATTATTGATGTGGGAACACCCACAAAGGCACCCAAAGTTTAATAGATTTAAGTTAAGGTATTAAAAATATTCTCATATTCATTTATGAATCATATAATAAATAAGGTGGGGAGAAGTTTAGGTGTTCACTATGTGTATCAAGAACATCCACCACTAGCATCTTATCACACTACTATAGAGGATGCATGCCCCTTACACAATATTATTGGTGTGTATAATAAAATAGTACCAAATAGACCACTCACCACTTTCTTAGAGTAGGAGATTATTGATGATGATTAAAATTTATATGAACTCTTTATACAAGATTATATAGATCATCATCCTATTCAGAATGTTATGGTTCACAATGGGTTAAGTAATAACATGTGCACTATCATACTTATACAATATATGAGGTATTTAGAGTAGGATATATCTCCTACAAACATAGTTATTCATGGTTTTAGTGGTCATGTTTAGAGCTCCATCAGGGATATTATACTTCCACTACAAGTTGGACTAGCACATATGGCCACTAGATTCTTAGTAGTACCTAATGTAGGCACATTTGACATGTTATTGGTTAAGCCATGGATAGAATAGCTATGATCCATCTCATCCACCATGCATAGATGTATTAAATATATACATGTAAATTAGGTGATCATAGTTGAGGGTATTTCACATGAGTATCCTCTACCTATCCCATAGGCAGTTATGGTTCAGTTAGCAATTATAGCTTTGACCATAGATCATATTAGTATACCACAGAGTTTAGTGGAACCAACAGTGCAGGTTAAGTTTGCTCTACAGTATTACCATGTAGGCATACTCTCCCATGTATACCATTATTAGAGAGACCCTTACATTAGAGATATGTTATATATCTTAGAGGGCCTCCCTCTACTCATTTTATTTCAGGATCAATATTATTGAGTTCTCAGGGTTCTACGTATATGGCACCCATACCAGCTACAACATCTTATATCATATGGGTCCTTAGGACCCATATAATTCATAAGACACAACAGTTAGTTTAATGTATTCCTATCACCTCTTCACAGGCAATACCAGATATAGATCAGTTAGTACAATATGTTTTAGCACCATATTTACCTTTTCATATAGCATGCATGATCACTGTTCCTTTATTTGGCATAGGCCTCATTAATAGTGAGTCTCCCATGAAACTCAATGGTAATTAATGTTCCTCCAATTCTTTTACATACTTCCTTATTTATTGATGCTTGTATTTAGTTTGATTTTCATATTGATTGTACATAGCTTATATCCATAAAATTCAAAAATAATACAATATTTCAAAAACACAAAAATATTCAAATATTTACTTTGAAAACATAAAATATAAATTATATGTATTGCCATGTTTACATTTATTGTATTTTATAGACATTAAATATGTTAGATATATTAGAATATTCATTTTTATCATACATACATTCTTCACTTATTCTTGTTGAGTGCTTGTAGATTACTTACAGGACTCAGGTCCACTACACCAATCTAGATTTTCCATTATTTAACCACTAGGGAAATATAAACAGATATATGGTTTCTTCATTTGACACATTTACCCATTTGGGGGCACCCTATACATGGTTTTTATTACCAAGTTACATTTTATAAACTCAACATCATATATTTAACATTGTTATATCTTGATATTGATCATGATACACTTAGATTTTTTGACAACTATTAATAATATAAACTCAGCATATGTACCTCATCTCTTCAACAAATTTGTATTACATGTTCATGCATACTTTTATTTTTAATTTTCATATTTTAGATTTGATTTTATATATGTTTTTTCGATTGGAGGGTATTTGAGTATGTCATTGCTCTTTGGTTGTACACCACTTCTTTTCACACTATGTATGCTTTAAGCATGTGCCCATGTCCTTGTGTGTTTTTTATTGATTGTGTATGTGAACATTTGAACATGTTATTCTATATGGATCTAAGACAACTTTTTTATTATTTATGTATGTGTCATGTCCCCTTTTTCATGGACATTGACAGATGTGATGATTGGCCTATTATATGACCTTCGTAGGCTAATAGGATGGATAGAGGGTCATAATGGAGCTTGGATTGACTTTGATTCACAGGATTTCTACATTTGATTTTCATTCGGGCTCTTTCAGACACATTTGGCCTGAGCTCCTACTTTTTAGGGATATTTGATATGCAGCGGAGCACCTTTATTTTGGTATGGTCTTATGCAGAATCACTCCCTGATTCACCTGCTTCGATCGGTTTGAGGATCCGACGTATATTGAGGGAGATATTAATATTTGATTGATTTAATCAAATATTAATTATTTGGTCTCATTAATAATTAATTATTAATTATTAATTATTTGCTCTAATTCTAAATTAGAAACCCTAATGCTAATTTAAGCAAACCCTAATTAGGGCAAGCATATCTTTTGAGGGTATAAGGGTTTCACATGGAGGCCATTGTTCATTTATGCATAGATTATTGATTATTGAAAATTGGAGAAATTCTTCTGTGAAGACTGAGCCAAGGGTTCCAGGATTCCATTGCAGTGAAGAACGTTCCCTCTTCATTGTGTGTGATTTAGAGGCTGTGAGATATCAGCTGATTTATTGCCAAATTGAGAGATAGCTTCATCCAGAAGTTATCACAGAGATACAGATCTGAGAGATAGCTTCAACCAGAAGTTATCACAGAATTCCAGGGTTGAGAGATAACTTCACACAGAAGTTTATCACAGAGCTTTCCAGGTATTTTCTTTATTTAGTTTTGATCTAATAAGTCATACAGAGATAGATCGTGTGTTAGAATCTATACTTGTGAGATCAGGGTATTAAGCTATCAGGGGCTAAGAAGAGACAGGTTGGCGGCCGTACCAAGTCCGTACAGGTTCGTACAGATCAGTGCAGGAACTGACCTCGGCAGACAGAGGGTTTCAGTGACCGACATCGGTCGACTGAAGACCGACGTCGGCATAAATTCGACCGACAGTGACCGACGTCGGCGATATATCGACCGACGACGGCGCCTGTGTGTCGACACAGAAAGGCCGAGACTTCTGGAATTGCAAGTTATTTCCCAGTTTGCATGAATTCAGGGTTTTTAAGACCAGACTTTAATATTCTTTTATTTGTATAACAGAGACTCAATTGTGTAATCGTCCAGAAGAACAAGTAATGTGATCTTTAATTGCTATTGAGAGATTATACTGTGATTTGTGTATGCTTATTTGAATCTATTCTGCAAGTTTGTATCTGTGATCAGAGCTTTATATGTTTCTATATTCCCTGATTGAAGGGGATATTACAGTGGTATCAGAGCTTTGGTCTTTGGTATCATATTTTGTGTCTTTCATATATCTCTATTGGTAGGGGATATTACAGTGGTATCAGAGCTAAATTCCTGCCATCCTGTTGGGCACATCAGAGCTAATGTCTTGCCATCCTGTTGGGTAGCTTGGGTAAAGTATCATGATGACTTCATATACTCAGAGTCGATGGGACTATGATATGAGGAAGTTGAAACTAAGTTTGAAGAGGTTGAATGAATCTCTTTCATATCCTACATCCAAAAACAAACCCGCACGGTATATGACAGCGAATGAGGAGTGGGAGTTAGTACCACCTCAAATTCAGAAGTTGTTGCCTTTTGATCGCTTTGTTAAGCATAGGAGAGAGCACTACAGATCACTTCGACGAGAGAGTAGCATGTCCCATGATTATTATGATTATGAGATAGGAGATAGTGAAGATGAGGATGAGTTTGATGCTTGCACTCAGAGTGTACAGGGGTGCTCAGATGTTAGTGCACTGAGGGTTGATGATCTCTCAACTATGGCAGAGATTGTAGCAGAGTCCCAGGATCCTATTATTGCAGATGATACTCAGGAGAATGCAGTGGACAGTTTTGAGGACTTAGTTTCACCGGTTGTTTCTTTCAGTAGGGAAGAGTTAGACAGTGATGCTATAGTTGTTGATACTCCATCTATTGATATGAGCTTTGACGTTGATCATTTGTATATTGAGGTGGTTGGTGATGAGTACATTCCTATAGTTGTTGCTGAGGAGCATATTGCTGAGGCTGATACACATATACGGGATTTGGATCTTGCTGATTCTGATGAGTTTGAGATACCAGTGGAGTCATGTCTCCAGATTGATTATTCTCACACGGATGACAGTGTGGTACAGTTGGTTGTGCCTCCTTTACAGAGAGATCAGTTGGAGTGTGTGGGGGAGTATGTTGATGCTCCCACATATAATTTCTACTGCACTGAACCATTCATGGAGTATTTGCTGGATAGTGCAGGTGTTCATCTAGACTCACATAAGATGACAGAAGGTGTTCTTGTCCGAGGTTCTAGTGCTATTAGCAGATTGGGTGAGGAGATTTTACGAACCCTTTCTACTATGTTACCTTACAGGGATGTTGAGGTGATGTTTGTTGAGCCGAGATTGGATCCATCCATTGAGTCCCAGTTTGGCAATAGTGTGCCAATAGCAGAGTTTGGGGGTTCTTACCAGCATCATACGGTGAGTTATGCTCCTTATTTTTCTTTGCATCTAGAGATTAGTTTTGGTGTCATTGATTCAGATACCAATAATTGTCATATCCACGATCCAGTTGGATGTGAGTATCAGTCAGATAGGGACTTGAATTTTGACAGAGTTGATATTTTAGTTGGCTTGAGTCCCTCAGAGTGGTTTCTTCTACCGGCATCTACAGTTGGTCTTCAGATAGTTGTTTGGGTGTCGAGTGCAGTTTTTCAGTTGCTAATTTTGATACTGTTGATGCTGTGGATGTTGATGATTTATTCACATGGGTTAATTGGTGACATGATGGATGTTACACAATTTTTTCCTTGGGATCCAGGTGGATCGAGTAGTTCATTGTTCCGAGATTGCTTGGGGACAAGCAATTTTCGGAGGGGCGGATTGTCATGTCCCCTTTTTCATGGACATTGACAGATGTGATGATTGGCCTATTATATGACCTTCGTAGGCTAATAGGATGGATAGAGGGTCATAATGGAGCTTGGATTGACTTTGATTCACAGGATTTCTACATTTGATTTTCATTCGGGCTCTTTCGGACACATTTGGCCTGAGCTCCTACTTTTTAGGGATATTTGATATGCAGCAGAGCGCCTTTATTTTGGTATGGTCTTATGCAAAATCACTCCCTGATTCACCTGCTTCGATCGGTTTGAGGATCCGACGTATATTGAGGGAGATATTAATATTTGATTGATTTAATCAAATATTAATTATTTGGTCTCATTAATAATTAATTATTAATTATTAATTATTTGCTCTAATTCTAAATTAGAAACCCTAATGCTAATTTAAGCAAACCCTAATTAGGGAAAGCATATCTTTTGAGGGTATAAGGGTTTCACATGGAGGCCATTGTTCATTTATGCATAGATTATTGATTATTGAAAATTGGAGAAATTCTTCTGTGAAGACTGAGCCAAGGGTTCCAGGATTCCATTGCAGTGAAGAACGTTCCCTCTTCATTGTGTGTGATTTAGAGGCTGTGAGATATCAGCTGATTTATTGCCAAATTGAGAGATAGCTTCATCCAGAAGTTATCACAGAGATACAGATCTGAGAGATAGCTTCAACCAGAAGTTATCACAGAATTCCAGGGTTGAGAGATAACTTCACATAGAAGTTTATCACAGAGCTTTCCAGGTATTTTCTTTATTTAGTTTTGATCTAATAAGTCATACAGAGATAGATCGTGTGTTAGAATCTATACTTGTGAGATCAGGGTATTAAGCTATCAGGGGCTAAGAAGAGACAGGTTGGCGGCCGTACCAAGTCCGTACAGGTTCATACAGATCAGTGCAGGAACCGACCTCGGCAGACAGAGGGTTTCAGTGACCGACATCGGTCGACTGAAGACCGACGTCGGCATAAATCCGACCGACAGTGACCGACGTCGGCGATATATCGACCGACGACGGCGCCTGTGTGTCGACACAGAAAGGCCGAGACTTCTGGAATTGCAAGTTATTTCCCAGTTTGCATGAATTCAGGGTTTTTAAGACCAGACTTTAATATTCTTTTATTTGTATAACAGAGACTCAATTGTGTAATCATCCAGAAGAACAAGTAATGTGATCTTTAATTGCTATTGAGAGATTATACTGTGATTTGTGTATGCTTATTTGAATCTATTCTGCAAGTTTGTATCTGTGATCAGAGCTTTATATGTTTCTATATTCCCTGATTGAAGGGGATATTACAGTGGTATCAGAGCTTTGGTCTTTGGTATCATATTTTGTGTCTTTCATATATCTCTATTGGTAGGGGATATTACAGTATGTGGATATTTTAACGTGTCCTTATATGTCTTGATTTCTCAGATTTAATGGCATGTGCCCATGGTCATTATATCATGGCCCCTTGGCCTACTTTGTGTGCCTCATGTGTTTTGTATAGATGATTTATAGTATGCATCATGATAATGACACTTATCTCTTACTTGTTAAACACTCTAGTTTTATATTCATTTATGGACCTCATGCATCTCCCCTTCCTACTTGAGTGTCGTGATGGACATCATGTACCATGCCCCTAGGTAGTTACTCCATTCTTACTCATATTTATTGTTACATACATTATTATATCTATCTTGACAGCCTTGTGAATGATAGACATAACATACATCACACATTACAAACTTATGCTCATATTATCTTACATTTAGATGTAATGTATACACATTATATTGGTTTATTACATAGATATCATATATACTCTAACACACATCTTGTAGAGATATTTGTTTTGAGGGTAGTTCTTGTACAGGTTCAAAAAAATAACTCAAAAAAGGCGGAATTCATAGGATTGTTTCATAGAGATCAATCTATCATAATGCATTCATAGTACAATTTTCAGCACACATGCTTAGTTTACAAAAAAATAGTTTTAAGTAAACACAGTTGCACAAAAATTAGAATAGTTAGACTTAGTTCCCAAATTGAGACATTATAACCACTTGGAAATCCTATCCAAGATATGAAAATATTGTTTAATAGCCTCAGTTTTAAAAAATATACATTGGATAGCAAAGTATAGTAAGTATAGTCTACATTTCCATAGATTTGATTACAGATTTATCAATTTAGCTTAGATTCATACTAGTTTTCTCAAATTATGGGCATCATGTGTGTCATGACCATTCCTTTTTTTAGTTCAGATACTTAGATACAGATTATTACAACTCAATCTAAAACCTCTTTTCTCATATATTAGATTTAGGGGCATGTGCATAGCACATTATTTTTGTATGTTCACTTACACACTAGTTGATCAAATGGAATGACATAATACATGTCATTGTATACACTATACACATCACATACCATGTTCTAGGTTACACACTAGATTCATTCCTTCCTCAATCTACAATGTTTGGCATTCTTAACTGGCCTAGAGTCACCTAATATACCTGAGTGGTCATAGAGCTGACATCTCTAGTTAGATGTATCTAGTTAGACATTTCTAGTTACATCACATAGTTTCAATTTTAGATGCATATATTACACATGGGTAGGCAATGATGGAGTCATAGTTTTCTTGAGTTTTTGAGCCACCTACATGAGAGGGTTAGACACACCATCATTCCAATCTAGGTTATTCATAGGTCATGATTCACCAAGCATGGATGGGCAATGATGGAGTGAAAATTGGAGTGAGTTCTTGAGCCACCCAAACATGAGGATTGAGAAATCCATCAATTTATTCAAATTTACTCACTAATTCATCACTATATACATGCACACACATAAGTTGTCACCAAATTTATGCATTGGTTCACATATCCATTGAGGTGTATTCATTTATTTCCTCTCTCTTTACTTAGTTTGATCTCTTTAATTAGTTTCAATTCTTTGTAAAAGCACTATAATGATATATATACATGAATTTTAGTCTTTTATCCACTAGATGAAAATCATATGCAAATTACACATACAAACTTAGAACAAGTTATTCAAAATCAAGTTTATCAATCCTTATTCTTCCCTACTTCTGCTTACAAGCATCACAACACTTCTAAGCTCAGATTACTCAAATTTATATTCCCAATCACATTCAAAGAATTAAATTAAACCATCACAGTATTTTCACTCACACTTTCACCAATGATTAATTGTGGAGAACTACATTGGGCTTTATCCCTCTTTCATAATGGGGTGTTGAGGATGTCTAGCCTACCCCACTAATAGACACACTTTAATGCTTGTATTAATCAGATGTCTTAATAACATGGAGTATTAGGGTTTTATCATAACATAAATAAAAATATGCCATAGATATGGTTTTATAACTCATGCACATAATAATAGGGTTGATATACCTAGACATAAGTGTATCCAAAAGCTTAGAACAATCTTAGAGGACACTACTGCTAAAATAGGGACATTAGCACCACATGGCACTTTATCCAATTAAGGTGTTACTATTAAATACGGTTTTTGACACATAGATCTTGTTTGTGACACTTAGACAATCCTCTTCCTCGATTTTCAACCTCTAGATCATCCATCTCAGCCATTTTCTAGCTAAGTTCTCATTTACATTTTTTATTACTACTTTTAGAAAGGTCAAATTTATTCAATTTTTTAATAAATCAGTGGTTGTATTTATTTCATATTTATACCTTGACTTACTATCATTATCTATTTAAAAATAGATAATTTATATTCATCTAAGTCTAAAAAGGTTAAAATAATAACATGTCACTTTAGTCTAAGCTCAAACACAAAATGTCAATATACAAACTATCAAAATTTTGAGCAAGATATCCCTTTTAACACTACATTTTGTACTTTCACAAGCTCTAAATGAACAAACAAAAATTTGCTTCCAAACTATATAACTTATTTTACTTGAAAATCATAAATTTCATTGAACCTAAAACATTATAACATTTTCCAAATATACAACATATAATGAGAAAACTAAAACTGATGGATTCTATCAAATCCATAACACATTTAGGTTCAAGACCAAACATAATTATGCAATGAACATTAGCATCCCTGAATGATAAAAATATTGTTTCAAAGGATCAATAAATAAATCTTGAATAAATATTCTATACATAATTTTCAACTGAACAACACATTATAAAACAACAAATATCTCCAAAATCATGAATGAAAATAGTAAAAATCATCTCCAAGTTAATAGAATCTATCAGAATCCAAATATCTAAGCATTTTGATCAAAAATAGATATTATATGAAAAAATTTTACAAAACTATAAATATTAACTCAAAACTATTATGTAAAGAGGATCGATACCCAAACTCAAAACCAAAAACCCTTGAAAATGTTTTGGTAATACTAAAATTATCCTTCTCACACAATTTTAAATCATCAGACAACTCTAAAAATCAAAATGTAGATAAATAAGCTTATTTAGAATGGAGAAAAAAATCCCACTGACCTAAATGAAAACCCAAAAAGTATATTTCTAATATGCTAAAGTATTTTTTATCCACAAACTAGTAACATATGTGTTACTAAAAAAGACCCATACTTGTGCAACTGAAGAACAAACCAAAAATATAACTATGTCATCACAATTATTTCATCCACATAATGTAAATTGAAAGCAAAATATATCTCCAATAATAACTCAATCAACTTAAAACCTAGAATGGAGACATACAAATGATCTACCAAACTAAGAGTTCAAAAACAAATATCGAGTAACCCAAAACACATCCAAAAAAACCATATATGTTGAGCCATGAAATAATATCATTACCAACCATATCTTAACATGTAACATATAAATCAAAAATTACATATTTTGGGTATTCAATGAATATTAAATTCATTTATCTTTTAACTTGATAAAGGTCTTACCTCATTTCCAATTCCTTATTTTCCTATATTCTTTCCAGGTTCCTCATGCATGTTAAATGTTGCTTCTACCCGAAGCTTGTGAGAAATGATGAACAAGAATTCACCTTTTTTATTTTTTGAACTTCAATAATTGATTAGTTTACATGTTACATTCCTATTATTTCCCAAGTCTATTGTTAATATTTTTTTTAGCATATCCAACTTGATAAAATAAATTGCCATATTTACCCATAACTAAAACCATTACCAAGTTATGCTGCTAAAAACCAACTATTGATGCATGTACATTGCATCAATTAAAATTGAATATAGATCATTTCAAAAGGATACCCAAATCTCCACCAAATCACTTAACATTATATTATTAAAACCAAATACCATCTTCCATCTATAAAATACTTAAAACTGAAGGTTTGAACCCAAGATTATTAACCATGCCATAGTTTAGGATTTTAATTATTATATGTCTGTCAGCTTAAGTATCTTATTGCCATAAATGTTCTTAGGTTTAATGGACATTAGAACCTTATGTCATAGGTTTAGGAAATATTTAAGTTTAGATATAAGCTAACTTAAATCCAAAGTATAGATATATATTTGATTTTAATAAATTAAAACACCTTTGCCAATTTAATAATAAACCATGCAAGTCAAACCAATATGAATCCTTCAACATATAATCATTAAATCACAAATAATTTTATCAGTAAATACATACATCACAAATCAATTCTTCTAAAAATTAAACCACTAATATCACCTTTTATAATGACAAACATATGATTGGAAGAATCATAATTTTAAGATCAAATCATCTATTTTGAATAATACCACACACTAGTAGTTTTAAATGTTATGACATGAGTCATCAATATCACAAAATTTTGGCTTATTTAAATTTTCATAAAAAGAGGGGTGGTTAAAATAAGGATAACACTAAACACCTTGCTAGCTAATCTTAGTAATAAGATAAGGTATCAAATATTAAATTACCTATTTAAATACAAATCAACAAAGAGTGTGATCCAACCTAATTTTTTTCTCAAACAGCTATACGTGAACCCATTTAATAAGAAAATTCCAAGGGATGAAGTTTTTAGTTAGCATGGCATGAATAATAGGATTGATTTAGACAAAGAATTTTGGGTTAAATATACAATTAAATGCAAAATCCTGAACATAAATTCTAAAAATTAGTAATGATCTCAACTCATTAATAACTAGCTTAGGCTAATATATAAGGAAAGAATTTGAAATAATATCATTTTAAATATGTAACCATCATCGATTACTTATAGTGATATAGTAGTCCCCACTTATTTTTCCTTTGGTATTATGACTACTTCATTGATGTAACCATTATGATCCATTCAAGAGAAAATAACAACAAAAAGAAAAAATGAACAAAAAACAAACAAACAAAACAAAAAGAATAAAAAAAAGAGACATTGATAAAAGTGTTTCAAATCATATCCATTGACTGAGTAAACCAACCAATTTCCATCCATTCTTGAAAGTGGAAAGTATTTTTCCCAAGTATAGTATCAATTTTATATGGTACCAATCAAAGAAAATCAAATTTATGATGTCTTCCTGCAGTTGCCTTAGTTTCATCTAAAGCTAATAATCATTAAGCCTTTATTCAATTAAATTTGTATCTTATGATAAATATTGAAAAGCAATTCTAACGGATGAAATATTTAGATCAATCAGTAATGTAGGTTCAAAATCATAATCTAACATAAAAGGAAAATATCCTATAGCTATTTTAACAATAGTACGATCAGCCCATAATGCTTCAAAAAATTTAAGATGTCAATTTCTTTTATTATCACAGACAATCTTCTTCATTATATAAATCATATTTTTATTTATTAATTTATCTTGTCCATTTCTTTGAGGGTAGTATTTTTTAGAATGACTTGATATAATTGATTAATGTCCTAAGAATTCCAAATATTATTTATAAATAAATTGAGGACTGTTATCTAAAATTATCTCATAAAGAACACCAAACTTAAAGAAAATTGGATTCTCAAAAAGAGAAATGAATTCAGAATTAATAGAACTTTTAAGTGTTATAGCTTTAGGACACTTTGTAAAATAATCTATTGCAGTTAAAATATATCGATGTCTAGCAGAAGAAGATGGATGAATGTCATAAATAGAGTCTATTTGTTATTTTGTGAATGGATTTTCAGGAATAGCAAGATTCAAAGACATTGTTTGTAATCTATCTCTACCAATAAATAATTTACAAGGCATATAAGAGTGTACCAATTTATAAACATCTTGTAATAAGGTAGGCCATTAATAACTTCTGCATAAAATGTTATAATTTGTAGTTTTTATTGTAAAGTGAACACCAAAACTTCCTTTGTGATATCCTTTAATAACCTTTTGGGTTTGATCATGAGTTATACATCTCAATAATAGACTATCTCCATTTCTATAAAACAAAACATTTTCTAATAAACAAAATTTTAAATGTTTAACTCTTAAATATCTTCTTTATCTCTTATCCAAATTATTTGGGTATGCTGATTTTAAATATAATACACTAAAACATGGTATCAATCATCTCTAGCCAACAAACAACCCTAGTAATAGATTTCATGTCCAAACCTTTTTTTTAAGAAAAATCATCAACCTTCATGGAATAAAAATGAGGTTTCACAATCAATGAATCATCAACAAATAAAATCAAAACATTAATACTAGAAAAAAAATTCATCTAAATGTTTTGCTAAGTCATTTCCCTTAATAGTTTTTAAATTTTCAAAATCAATATCAAATTAATGGATTATTGAAATCCACTTTGATAATCTTCCCTGAAGAGTGGGTTTAATTAAAAGATAGGATAAGATAGGTACATTGGATCTTACTATAACCTTATTTACTATTAAAAGATAATGAAGTTTTATTAAACAATAAACTAATGATAAAACAAAATTTATCAATAAGTGGGTACCTTGTTTTTATGTCTTGTATAACATGGCTCATATATCCAATATGTTTTTCATCATTTCACATAAATATAACACCTACAACTTTATTTATTGCATTTACGTAAAGAATAAAAGGTTTAGGTAAATTAGGTTTTGCAAGTATAGGTGCAATTAAAATGGAATTATTAACATTATTAAAATCACAATCAGTTCTTACATCCCACACATATGACTTTTTTTTAGTTAAAAAAATATATAAAGGATTTGACTTATCAGTGAAATATGATATGAACTTATGCACATAATTTGTTTTTCCAAAGAAGACTTAAGACCAAACTGGTCTTTAAGTGGTTGCAACTCCTTAATTACTTTAATGCATTTAGCATCAATTGAAATTCCCTCTTTATAAATTATATGCCCTAATACTTACCTTTTATAACATCAAAAATAGATTTATTTGGATTAATAGAAATATCATATTTTATATATCTTTCAAATACTTTGTGAAGATCATCTAGATGTTTTTTCCTCTTTTTGGAATGAACTATAAGATAATTTAAGTAAACCTAAATGACAATCATATTAAATCATCAAAAGATACATGCATAGATATTTGAAAATTTGTGCCTGCATTCAAGAGACTAAAAGTTATTCTATTAATCAAAAGTTCCTCTTTGGGTTGTGAAGATCATCTTATGTCTCAACTTCTAGATTAACGAATATCTAGTTATAACCTAAAACTCCATCAAGCAAAGATATCATTTAAGATCATTTAACTTGTAGAACCTGATCAATACTTGTAAGAGGTAAATTATGCTTGACACTAGCCTTGTTAAAATCCCTAAAATATATGCATAATCTAATGCAACCATTCCTTTTGTGTGTTGGTAGTAAATTAGCTACCCACTTAAAATAAGTTATAGGAAAAATGACATCACCATCTAACATCTTATCAAACTCTTTATTGATGGTGTCTTCTAGCAAAGGGATTATTCTTTTTATTTTCTATCTAAAAGTTTTAATACCTGGTTTAATAGGAATATCAGTTATTATACAATTCATATTGTGTTCCTTAAGGTCTTTATAAGAATAGGCAAAAATATCAACAAAATATTTAAAAATTTTAATACACTTTACATTTTCATCAAGTGTTCATTGTATTCCTATTAGGACTTGTTCCAAAGTCTTAACGTTAGGTTAGATTTTTGGTAGGAAATAAAGAATTATTGTAAATGGGGCATGCATCTTTTATAAAGAAACCCCCATAAAATAAACTTAGTTTAATTATTAGGTAGTTTTTATGTTTTATGTTTATTAATTAGAATTACTTTACGGGTTGTTTTCCCGTATTTTGTTGGTTATAGGATTAGTTGTTTTTACCGGTCATTGGTAAAAACTATATAAATCTAGGTTTGCATTGTAAAAGGGTTAACGAATTAAAGGCACCCTTATGTACTTGATTTTTTGAATTATTAATAAAATACCTGTGCACTCACACTAAGCGGGGACAAGGTTCAACCTATTTTGATTCTGGAGTTATCAATTCCCAAATAAATAAACTTTGGATCTTCTTCAATTCTAATATTTATTGGAATAGACTCTCTAATAATTCTTATTAAAGGTTACTTAGTCTGGGATATCTTAGGTTGATCATTTGGGGTAAACATCGATTCTAAACTCACCATACTAGCAGGGAACTTATTAGTGTTCAACTACATGTAATCTTCATAATTAAAAATGTAATCATTATTATCAGAGTTATTTTATTGAATAAAAGCATCAATATGCTCAACACAATTAAAAATTAAGCTGATTTTTATTTAAATCGTGAATTTCTGATCTAAATTTGTTTGACAATGAAAAATTTATAATAGGTTCTATTTCACTTAGGAAGAGATTAGAGGAAAAAACAAGAAGACTATTTTCTCAAATAGTGAATTCCCTAATTGTGTGAGTTATATTTAAATGTTCAAAGTATTCAAGTAAGGACCTAACCTTTTGAGTATATTGATGAAGATGAGTCTGATTGGTTTTATAACCCTTCCTTACTTGTCTAATAATCAATTTAGAATCACCAAAGACTTCTAATTATTTAATATTAAGTTATATATTATTTTCTAATCCTAGACACAAGGCTTCAAACTCTGATATATTATTAATGGAATCAAAATATAATTTATAAGCATAAAGATAAAATTTTCCAATAGGAAAAATAAGGCAAACCCCTGCACAATTACCAAGTTATGAACAAACACCGTCAAAGTAAAAATACCAAAATCAAAACCAAAAACCCTTAAAAATGTTTTGATAATAACAAAATCATCCTTCTCATAGAATTTAAAATCATCGAACAACTCAAAAACTCAAAATTAATATAATAAGCTTATTTAGAATGGAATAATTTTCACAAACTTGAATGAAAGACCAAAAATCATATTTCCAATATACTAAAATATTTCACATGCACAAAATGGTAACAAATGTGATATTGAAAAAGACCCATACTAGTGCAACTGAGGAATAAACTAGAAATATAAATATGACGCCATAATTATTTCATACACATAGTCTAAACTGAAACCAATTTATATCTCCAATAATAACTTAATCACCTTAAAACCTTGAATGGAGACATATTAATCATCCACCAAACTTGTATTTCAAAAATAAATACTGAGCAACCCACAACACATCCAAAAAAATTATATATGCTAAACCATGAAATATTATCATTACCAACCATATCTTGACATGAAACATATAACTCAGAAATTCCATATTTTGGGTATTCCATGAATCTTAAATCTATTTATATTTCAAAATGATAAATACCTTACCTCGTATACAATTCCTTAATTTTCTCTATTCTTTCCATGTTCCTAATGTCCATAGAATGTTGCTTCTGCCCAAATATTCTGAGAAATGATGAACAATTGACTGAATTCAAGTTTTATATTTTATCAAACCTCAATAATTTCTTAGTTGAAATGTTACATTCTTTTTGGTTCCCAAGTATATTAGTATTATCTTAGCCTCATATGAAACTTGATAAAATAAATTGACAACTTTAGCCATTACTAAAATCATTACCAAGTTGTCATGTTACAAACCAACTATCAATGCATGTACATTACATTAAATAAAATTGAATATAGATCATGTCAAATGTATACTTAATTCTCTACCAAATCACTTAACAAAATATTCATTATAACCAAATAACATATACCATCTATCAAATGCTTCGAATCAAAGATTTGAACTCAAGATTACTAACCATGCCATAGCTTAGGATTTTAATTATTATATGTTTACCAGCCTAAGTATCTTATTACCACAAATGTTCATAGGTTGAAGGGAAATTATAACCTTATGTCTTAGGTTTAATAAATAAATAGGTTTAGATATAAGCTAACATAAATCCAAAGTATATCTATATATTTGATTTTAATAAATCAAAACACCCTTTCCAATATAACAATAAGCCATGCAATTCAAACAAATAGGAATCCTTCAACATATAATCATTGAATCATAAATCATTTTATCAATAAATCCATACATCACAAATCAATACTTATAAAAATTAAATCACTACATATTACCTTTTATATTGATAAATATATGATTAGAAGAATCCTATTTTTAAGATCAAATGATTTTTTTTTTTAATAATATCACACATCACATATATATTATATGTTATCATTGAATTATCTTATGATTTATAAACCACTTAATATTTTTAGATTAAAACTTCATCAAATGCAATATTCATACTAAAATTCAACATAATAATGAACATTCAAATATAGCAATGAAATAAGACCCCCTCCCCCCCACTAGTAGTTTTAAATGTTACAATGTGAGTCATCAATATAACAAAAAAAATTCTCATTTGAATTTATTATAAAAAATAGGTGGTGCCAAAAATAGGCATAGCACATTCCTTCATATGAAATAATAATTAGGGCAACCAACACTAACACTAGGAATATTCCTCTCAAGACTAATATTGTTAACTCCTATCCAATCCTCCTCCAACTAATTCCAATCAAAATTAACCTCTAGATCCATCTTAATTACTTTCATAAATGGTCCAAAAATGGCCCTTAGGCAATCCTCTACTAGCAACCAAATTCTCTAAATGTAAAATCACATTTTCAAATGGATACTCAACCTCCTCAATTCATCATGAACTAACCAAATCAAAATTATATCCCCCTCCTTTTAGATATACCAATGAAAAAATCATTCTTCAACCACTAACTCATAACAAGATGCTTTAAAACCTTTATCTCCATTCATTGTGTCTATAAGCAACAAAAAAAATTCTCTAATTTTAACATATGATGAGATGAAAGAACCTAATTTTCATCTTAACACCTTTGGAAATATCTATAAGGAATGGCTTCAAACCAACAATTATATTACCATCAAATTTATATCCAAAACCTTCATTGGTGATGTGCTATAGTGGTTCAACCAACCTCCCTAACATTCCATTTTGTAATGAGAGGATTAATTCAATATTCTATTCTAGGAAATCCATCATAATTAACTACTTGAAAATAAGCATAATACCTTCATTCATGCTAATAAATTTCCAAATGATTTTGCACATTCTTCCATCCAATGATGGAAAACCTTAGCACATAAATCGAATCATAACATAAGTGATGATAAATTTTTCAAACCTTTTGTTACCACTCTTAAATGCCCTCTCAAATTCAACAATAGTAAATTTTCCCCCCAAACCTTAGAAGATGATTTCAACTAAGCAAAGTAGAAAGACATCTTTATGGCCCAATTTTAACCTTCTCAAATTCCTAAAAATGAGTCTTTCCAAATTAAAACCAATGTTTTCACCACTAATTCTTCACAAAAAAATATTCTCTAGCCAAAACCAATAACATATAAAATAGATGACCAAGTTTCCTCCCACCCTTATTTTAGTATGCAGGAAATAAATTTATCTCTATCCAAACCATTCATAAATAATACTACTCCCCCACACACACATGGTATGATCCTAACAAGTTTTGTTATTTTCACACTAGCATTGTTCACTCTCATGTGACATGTAATGAAATCCAAACACTTTTGATATATACCATAACCATGATTATATTTCCAAATAATGTCATAATGAATACCTTAAATCCTTTAAAAACTAAACTTACAATATCAAATCTACAAATCCAAAGCCTCAAAAATCATATAAACTATTGGAATCCACTATAAAACATTACACCAAATACACTTGTGTTATTTATATTAAATATCACCATTATTATATCAATTCCCAATGTGTGAATGTGGAAAAGGTTAGCTACCTTTGTAAGCCCACTTACAAATATCCTATTACCAAACCTAAGATAAATTATCTTGAAGATCAAATTATTAAATATACTATGACTACATCATCTTCTAATCCAAAAAATAATGATGATCCCACTTCGATCCTCAATCTAGAGTTTTTATTCCTTTTATTACTATTCCTCCTAAAATTACCATTCCCAATCATGCTAATTCTTGTTATAAATCCAAGAATCTAAATCCTAATGGAATTTACTAGATGAAGTTAATTTTGTGCCTTTCAAAATTTCTTTAATTTGAATCATGAAAACCTCACCTTATCTTCAAAAAATTCTAATGCAACAATTATAAGACATCAAAGATTATGCATATACTAAATTTAAACCACCTAATTAGCATTTCAAAGGCTCTAAACCTAAAGTATGTTCAAGATATTGAAACCATTTCTCAACCATCTTCCTCTAAGAAACTATCCATAGAGTTTCACAAATAATACATGATTAATTATGAAATTAATTTTTTGATCCAAACACCAACCCTATTCATTAATATTATTATCAATAATACCTTAATAAGGAAAGTCTTGGTGGATGAATACACCAATATTAACATTAATTTCCTTTGGTTAATCCAACAACTTGGATATTCCAAAGATGATATTAAACAAAGTTGACTCACATTTCATGGATTTTACAAAACTAATCAAAAGCCTCTTGGTTTCATTTGACCCCCACTCACTATTAGACCCAAAATAGTACACATCAAACTCATGTTTCTAGATCTTCCAATTTCCTAAAATATCCTTTTAGTCATCCTTGGACTCATTGCATGAGAGTTATCACATCTCTTGGTAATCAATTCATTAAGTTCGATCATGATGGCAAACCTTACAAAAAATAAGTATATCCAAACCCATGTGGTCTCAAGCTACCCAATCCTAAAAAATAATATCATGTTTCCACTATTTCACATATCCATATTCCACATCTTCCCAAGTTTTTAAACATTCATCCTATTAGACAAGTCACTCTTATATAATCAAATGATGATGAACCCAATGAGTTTCAAACTATATGTAATATGACCAAACTACCACCTTACATAATGGAATGGCTTCCTCTTCCTTTATTACCATGAGATATAACCATTCCTTTAATATATGGTGATATTTAAATCCCTCTCCCATTAAATTTAAATAAAGCCTCTTACATAGAATATGACTTTCTTTTTAATGATTTTAGGTTGGCCACATTATTTCAGGGTCATCTATCTTTATCCCTTCACAATTTCAATAACATGGGTGTGTTGACCAAATAAACCTCCACTTATGTAACATGTATTTATCATATGATGATGAATACATATAGTCTCCCAAGCCCAATCATAACACTTGGATGTAGTTCATTATTAGAATATTCTAGCCATAATACTACTATATAAACCAAATAAACCTCCACTTATGTAACATATCTTTATCATATGACGATGAATACATATAGTCTCCCAAGCCCAATTATAACACTTGAATGTAGTTCATTATCATAATAGTCTAGTTCCTTCTTATGAATCACTTTAAAGGTCATACAATTAGCATCTCATTTTGTTTATTACAATCATTGGAGATTTTGATGTTGAATTTCAAAATGAATCCATCAGTAGAGTTAATACATCAAGGCCTAATCTTGTTTTTAATTAAGTGGGGGGAGCCACTATGGTCTAAAATTATTAATGAGGCCATAGACATCAATAGTGAGAAGGATAATTCAGAGGAGGAAGGGCATTACAATAAGTCAAATTCTGGGGAAGAGAAAGAAGAATACGATTTAAGGGAATTGGTTGATCATGTATAGAAGGCCTCCAAACCAAATATGGGGAGCCCTACATTCATCCACCCTTTTACTACCAAAGGTAAAAGGGTATTTAGGTTCAATGTTAAAGTGGAGATTGAGAATTCCCTCCAAAAGTTGTATACAAAAATTGTGACCCAAAAATCATTCTGTGAAAAAGTTACTGAGGAGTACAAGAGGATCAAAGGATTCATCTATCTAGATATGGCAGAAAATAATGTTGGAAAATATCTCTTGGTCTACACCCCAAAAGTTAAATCCAACTAGTGAGGAAAAGAGGAGGAAGACACCTAAGATATCGAGGAAGAAAAGGGGGAGTACCAATCTTTAGATCTTAATAGGAAGAGATAGGATAATGGAAAAGATCAATTTTTTGGGAGTTAAACTAAGGGAAAAAATGATAAAAGTGATAATTTTGAGACCAATCACTTGGTATTTTACTTCAAATCAAATTAGCTTGTCGGTCTTTATTTTCTTTTGGTTTTTTGGCTGATAGTTTGTGAAAGTTTGGTGACATGTAGGTTTAGCTATCGAGTTTTATTTTTTATCTCTTTTTCTTTTGTTGCTTTATCCTACTTATCTTTTGGTTGCTTGTTGTAAATGGTATGAGCCCCTTCAGCTCGTATTTTAACTGATTGAATAAAAAAATAATACTCTAGCCAAAATCCATGCCTTAAACAATGATGTTCATTTAGTTCATATTTATTTAGATTATAGTGATGAATAAAATGAGATAAAACCTCAAGGTTAAGTCCTGCTTATTAACCCTCCATTGGAAAAAATCTCATGGGTTCTTCAAAAACTATATGATCTTCCCATCTTATCCAATTACATTATCCAACCTAATATAATTTAGAATGTTTATCTACCTTTAAACTATACCAACTACCCTAATAAATTTTAGCCTTCAATCCATGACTTAATTGGTCAGACACTACCAAGTATTGATATAGTTTATCCAACATCTTCAATCCCAGCTAATTATATCAGCTAGGTAAATATTGTTGGATTGGCCATGATCTTGGATCCTTACATAAAATATTGATCAAATCTATGTATGGAGAAATGAAATAATAGATAATTTTCAAAGGAGGAATAAGATTGTCTTCATACAACAATATTTCAAAATATGACCTACATGCATAAAATCACATTAACTTGTCTAACCTTCTAAAATGGAAAAGTGGGGTACATATAGGAAAAATTAGGGCAACATTAATAAGCCTCTACTTTTCATAATTATATAATTACATTATAATGAAATTATCCTATGTGACCCTTTATAACTAACCTAAGGAAGCTTAATTGACATAGAATGGCCATAAGGTCATGTAGGCAAAACAAAATGGGAAAAATAAAAACACTAATTCCCCCCTTAAGCATAGCTTAGGTGAGATGAGAATTGGGTCCCAACATTGAAATCTTGATGAGGTATCCAAGTACATAGTGAAGATCCTCCATAGGATGAAGAAGAATGTGGAGCATCCCTAACCCACATAAGAGCTCTCAGATAAACAAATTTACTCTCTATGAAGTGCTTGGTTAGAATATCTACAATCTACTCTAATGTTGGCCAATACTGAAGATCAATGACTTGCTTGTTGATAATATCGTTGATGAAGTGCATGTGAATCTCTATGTGTTTGGTCCTTTGATGAAGAACTAGATTCTTAAAAATATGGATAATTTTTTGGTTTTCATAGTAGATGATTGTAGGCTTATGAAACTAGATACCAAACTTAGTGAGAATCCCCTAAATCTAGATTGCCTTAGTGGTGGCATTAATAGCCCCTCTGTATTGTACCTCTATAGATAATAAATTAATTAGATATTGTGTATTGCTTGACTAATTTATTAGACCCAAACCAAGTGAGAAAATATATCTTGAAGTGGACTTTAAAATCTAAATATCTCAATCCCAATATAAATATATGTATCCAATCAAATCAACCTCTATTCTTGCTCCATAGTGTAACCCATAGTTGTGTGAACCCTGAATGTAGTACATAATTCATTTAGATACTTTTTAATTTAATTCATATGGCTCATGCATAAATTGGGAGACCATCCCAACTATATATGATATATTAGGTCTAGTGTGTGTGAGATAGATAAGATTGCCCACAAGTTACCAATATGGAATTTCATCAACCAATAGTGTAAGACAATTAGCCTTGAGATTCACATCAGATAAGAAGGGTGTAAGAACTAGCTTACAATCAACCATGTTAAACCTCATAATAAAATCAATAGAACACTTATATTATGATAAATTTATCCCATAATTTGACTAAATGATTTCAATTCTGAGAAAGTAATGCAATAATCCCATGCCTTTCATTGAAAATATATCTGAAAGTGCAATTTTCACTCCTGAGATGGATGATTGTAAGCTCCCTGTAATCAATAAGTCATCCATAGAAATAACTAAGATCAACAAAGAATCATCCTATTGTAAGATGTAGACATTCAGATTTAAGTGGCATTTGGTAAACCCAACTGTGAGGAGAAAGGAGTCCATCTTGGCATACCATGCCTGAGTGGCTTGTTTGAGTGCATAGATAAATTTTATGATTTTGCAAACCAAGGAGGAATCTTATAAAAATCCTTGTCATTGATCTATATATATATATATATAGATCTTCTTTGAGTTCACCATGTAGAAAAACATTTTTGACATCCATTTGGTGAACATCTCATTGATGTATGACTATGATAGCTAGAGTGTGTCTGATAGACATCATCTTGGATACAAGATTAAATGTCTTGATGTAGTCTATGTTACACACTTGATAAAACCCATTTAAAACTAGGTGAGATTTGTACTTATCAATAGACCCATCTAAACCATACTTATTCCAATAAACCCATTTATAATGGACCACTTTGATTCCTTTAGGAAGAGGGACCAAGTCCCATGTTTTATTCTTGATTAGGGAACTATACTCCTACATAGTGTAATCCTATTTTGGAATTCCAGATGCCTCACAAAAGGTTTATGGATCTGAGGTAATGGATAGGTAGGCATGTGAACTCCTATGAAACTATAAACATGTCTGCCTTGTATCTGATGTATTTCCAACCCATTTCCTAGCACTTTGAAATGTTTGTCTGGCCCAAGTGGGACCAAAATTATATGAGATTAGAGAATCAAGAGGTGAGTCACCATCATCTAAACTATGAGTGTGAGATGGAGGAGGAGAATCCTCATCACTTCTCTCATCACTTGAACTTGAAGAAGAAGAAGAGTCATCCTAATCATTAGGAGGATTTTGAGGTGGATCCAAGTCATTGTTTAAGGTGGAATCAATGTCTAATGAGACTTTTGAAAATTCTAAAGTGGCAGTAGTGAGTTCAAGTGGGCCCTCTTGATACTTGACATTCCTTTTTTTGAATAACTCATGAGTTTTAGGATGTAAGAGAATGTGTCCCTTAGTACCTTCTACATACCCCACAAGGATACAATACTAACTCTGAGGGTCTATTGGCTTGCATTTCATCTTGGGAAAATGGGCCATTTTTGGTGATCCAAACACTTGAAAGTGATCCACCACAGGATTTTGATCATCCCAAGATTCAAAAGGAGTGATTCCTTTCAAGGCTTTGTGTGGAAAATAGTTATGAATGTAGCATGCATAGTTGATTACTTTGACCCAAAATAGAGGAGGATGATACTTTCATTAAATCATGCAGTTGGCCATTTCTTTCAAAGTATAGTATTTACATTCAACCACACCATTCTATTGAGGATAGTATGAAACTATGTGGTACATCTAAATCTGCTCTGATGTGCAAAACTACTCAAATCTATTGTTGACATACTCCTCACCATTATCAGTCCTTAATATCTTTATGGAATAATCTGAATACTTCTCCATGAGTGCCTTGAAGTCCTTGAAGTGATCAAAGACCTCAGACTTATTTTTGAGAAAAAAAAACCTAGGTCTACCTCAGAAATTCATCAATGAATGTGAGCATATATCTGGTCTTATTGAATGAAGGATTTGGAAATGGACCTGCTATGTCATAGTGAATAATTCTATCTTCTATTTAGCTGTCCTTTTTTTGCCCTTGTCATATTTTTCTATTGGATGCTTGCTAAGAATGCAACCATTGCATAGGATATCCAATAATTTGACTTTAGGCAAACCTAAAACCATGTTCTGACTACTAAGTTGCTCCAAGTAATTATAGTTTAAATGCAAAAACCATTCATGCCATATTTTTCTCACTCCATCTTCATGAATAAGTAGTATAGCTAAGGGCTGATCAAGGGCAAATTGTGAGAAGGTATATAGTCTAGCCTAATTATTGGCCTTCCCATAAGCAATTGTGGTGTCATTATGTAGCTCCTTGATAACTACTGAATCAAGGGTGAACTCAACTCACTTCCTTACACCTATGTGAGTGATTTAATACACTGATAGAAGATTGGTGATAGTGAAAGAACACATAGAACATCATTGAATGTCCCATCACTTACTTCAACTAATACTTTACCACAAACTTTTATCGAAGTGTCATCACCCATGACAATTGAAAGCATGGAACATGGATCTATCTCTGGAAATAGATCCTTTGAGGAGGCCATGTGATAGGAAACACCCAATTCAATAACCTAAGTCAAAGGCTAAGATAATACTGTAACAAGTTTCTTTCCCATTTTTTTACACTTTTTATTATCTTTAGACTTTGTAAAATCTTGTGTGGACATGTTATAAGTTAAGGATTCAAGAACACTAATGTTATTCTTCTCAAGCATCTTAGTGAGGATGTCAATCTTATTTTTCATGCACTAAGATTCATCATGCCCAAGTTTCTTACTAAATTTGCATTTGAAGTTCTCCTTCTTAGGTTTCCCTCTTGAGGAAGACTCATTTGATGATGCCTTAGGCTTGGCATCTAATTTTTGATTCTTTTTATGCTCATGATATGGTTTAGATTGTTTCTTCTCCTATTTGGCATTATTATAAGGCTTCTTCTTGTTTTGATTGACAATCAAGGCATGTGAGTTTGAAGACTTAAGTGCATCCATTTGAACCAACTCATCTTACTCCTAAGTCAAATCAATAACAAACTCATCAAATGATGGCATTTTCCAAGTGTATCTAAGTGCATATTTGGTAGCATGAAATTTAGAGATGAAAAATGAATAGTCATGACCTAGTTTTGCAAGCATGAATAGAACCAATTGGTCATCTTTTTTCTTAATGCCACATTGTCTCAACTAGTCTTAGTGATTTAAAATTTGTAAAGAAGTATTTTAGGGTTTCATAGTCACTTGGGCCCAATGTGATGAACTCATTCTCTAGTTCATGGCCCCTCATGATGTCTTACACTCCAAAAATCTTGTTTAGGATAGTCTAGATTTCATTGGTAGTTTTTGTAGATTCAACATGAAATAGTGGTCAGGAAACACTGATAGGCATAAGAACCCATAGGCCTCATCACATCTATTATACCACTTAACCTTTTTTTCATATATATGGATCAATTTCCTCACCCATAGTGATCCAATAGAGTCCTTTACCTCTCAAGGTGACCTGAATTTTATACTTCCACTCGAGATAGTTAAATGGTGTGAGTGGTTCAATGTTTAGATTTATTAGTGTAGATTAGATTGAGATAATTTATAGAATTGAGATGAAAACAAAGAATAGATTTCACATAGTACAAGTACCCCTTGAACTATCAACAAGACCCCCCTTAAATTATAATGTAAAACATGCTCAATATTGGATGTTGAGCACCATTGAGAGTGCATCTATGAGTAATTAGTATGGGAGAGTAAAAGAGGGACATCAATCACAACCGATAATGCATACAAGAAATTTACAAAAGGTTTGAACAGAGTTTTAATCCATTATAACATGAATAAAATGGATGTTTATAGTCATGTAAAATGCAAAATTAGATGACTTAATCTTGACTAATGGTACCTAATCCATAGGTCCTTCTTCTAGCTCACACAACCCTTCTAAGCTATTCTTTCACTAATTCCTAGTCATCTATAGCCTTTTGGACTTAGCTCTTTTAGACCCAAGAAGCCCTTTTAAGCCCAGATCCATCCCCCTAGGTCTCATCCCCTTAGGACAATAGTGCCCAACTTGGATAGGAGCACTAAAATTAGGGTGTCTTAATTTTGGCATTATTGTCCAAGTTCAAAATTTGTCATAATAATCATTTTCTCATGAATCATTATCTTTTTCCCCATTGGCTTCATGTAAATTCACTTAACCCATGATCATTAGTTTCCATATAAAATGTCATTAAAAGTCCATTTAGAAGGGTTGGCACTCATTGATAGGAGAAAAACAAGAATAAAAGCAAGTACACTTAAGCACTCTTTCCTATTCTCTGCATACATCCTTATAGAATCATTTCAAGCCTATTAAAGCATTCATACCAGTCCCTAGACATCTAAAGTACATCCAATTTCACATCTAGTTGCATTCATCATACACAATTGCACCAAACACTTCAATGGGAGAATTGCATTAGTTTGATCCCTCCTGAGAGTATTCATATGTAGGGAATGTTCCCACACATGGGATGTGAAGTGCATCCAACTTATCCTTTACACACTAATCCCTTCTCTTATTTCCATAAGTTTCTATTCAAGTTTAAGCACATAGTGCTCCTATGGTTTTTGAAGATTAAAACAGATGTAAAGGGAGCTTTGCAGGCTTCTAGACCTCAAAAATTTATGGATAGGGTAACATAGACCTATCGAATATAACCCAAAAAACTTATAGCCCCAAGATATCAACACTAGAAAAAGACTACAACACTGGATAGTAGGATGTCCCACTTTTGGTGCTCTTATCCAACTAGAAAACAATGTTTAGGAATCTATTTTAGACACTATCCCAAACCTGCTCCTCTAGTATCAGACCCTATCTCAGTTGGAACAATATATAAAAAGCTAAGTTACATTTATCTTTACTCTTTTACTATTTTTAGAAAGATCAAATTATAGTTCAAATTCACAAATTAGTATCCATAATTAGGAATATTATTTACTGATTTTTCCTACTCAAACGTGTTTGTTAAATAGGAATAAAACTCCATTATTCTTAAAAATAACAAAACATTTGGTGAACTCGACTTACTTTTAATTTTTGAAAAAAAAACCCTAGAAACCCTAGGGATAATTATTTCTAGTTTTTTTCCATAATTTCCTAATTTTATTTCATTTAAAAATAAAAAATCTACAAATTAATTGCATAATTATCATATATTTTGTTAAAATCCTAGGTTGCATATCTAGGTCTTCTTTGCATACAAATGATTTCCAAACACTAAGAAAAATATATTGCTAATTTTAGAAATATTATCTAATTTTTCCTAAATTTTTCAAGCAAAATTATAAAAAAATTCTCTAAAATTTAAATATTATTACACTAATTTTAAAAATTCATGGGAAAATCCTAGTTGCATCAACTAAACTCCCAATTAAGTTCTATTACTTTTCAAATGAATTTCTAAATTTTTAGTTGCATATCAAACTTAGAAAATCAATTTCAAATTCAAAAATTCATAGTATTTTGCACAAATATTTTTTTAAAATCTTTAGTTGCATATATTATCACCTATTTGCTACTTGAGGTATCACCTTACATTTTTGGCAGTTCATTATCCTTTTTGTACAAATTTAAATTCATTATTTTTTGAACATTGCATTTCCTATATTCAATACTTTCCCTTTCTAGAACATTACCTATTAAAACTTATTAGAAAAAATTCAAACACATTTAAAATTGTTTCCCTATTTTAACAATGGCCCAATATACCAATTTTGATAAAATGAATAAAAGAGAGCTTCAAGAGCTATTAACAAAACATATGGATATGCAGGATGAAATGCTTAGAATTATACAATAATAAAAACAAAAGGTTACCAATGGGCTATTCTCAAACAACAAAGCAACCAATTGAAAATGACACTATGGGGGTAACTATCTCTTAATAACCCCCTATATTAGCCCAAGCTTCCTCTATGCCACTAGTTACAGCTATTACATCCCTCTCTCCTAATGTGGTAGCCCTTGTGCAAGAGATAAGATCTCTTCATTCCAAGGTGCAACATCTCGAGCAAGGTACCACTAGACCTACGTAGGTTTTGGATTCTTTTACTCTTCTGAATACACCACTAGCATGTCATATTGCTTCTACACCCTTTCCATTAGGTTTTGTTCAACCCAAGCTCACTCTATATGATGTCAAGGGTGATCTAGAGACACATTTGAGATATTTTCATGTAGTGTGTTTGGATTTTGTACCTAATGACTGGCTACTTACCAAGCTTTTTTCTCAGAGTCTAAAGGATTATGCTTTACAATGGTTTTATAGTCTACCAAATCAGTGGGTTATGACATTCAATACTTTAGAAGACATGTTCCTAACACATTTTAGTATCAACATCGATGATAATGTTTCATATGCACAAATTGGTCAGTAAAAACAATGACCAAATGAGCATCTCACAAACTGTGTTTTGTGGTATAAGACCATCTTGGCTAAGATGACTAGTCCCATGGAATATTAGGAGTTCCAAGACCTCTTCAAATAGAGTCTTCTACTAGCACTTCATGAATAAATCATGTTAAAATTAATCTCTTCCTTCACTGAATTATGTCATACACTCAAGGGAAGAGAAGTCAAGCTAATTTTAATGGGCAAAATTAAGTATGAAAGTACCTCAAACATTACCAATAAGAGTAACATCAAAGTCCCATACAAGGTCATAAAAAATGACAATAAGAATCAAAATCAACCAATAGTCAATGCAAATTCAGAGCCCTCTCAGCATGTAGTTTTATCAGCACCTCCTTGTCGTACATTTTCCAATATACTAGTTTCTCTAGCCAGGGTTTTATAGTAGTTATTAGAATGTAACATCATCACTCTCCCTCTTATCCAAGAAGTAGATCCAATAAATCATATTCCATAGGGATATGATCAACATGCATTCAATGATTTTCATAGGGAACCAAGACACACAACAAACATATGCATCAGTTTGAGACATAAGATACATGAATTGAGAGATGGCAATATACTTGATCTAGGCACTTCAGTTGAGCCTCCAAAGGTAAAACCAACACAAAATAAATCTTTGAAAATATTCTTAGATCCATTTCCATATAATTATAAATAGGATAAAGAGGACACCTCAGGTGTTCACCATACATACCATACACACCCTCTACCAGCTACATACTAGGCACATTTAGTTGAGGTACATCCTTTATAATGTAATATAGGTGTGTATGAGTCCTGAGTCTTAGCCAAAACTTCAATATTTTTTTTAATTAGAATATTTTTAAAGATAATATAGGTTATAATACTCTTTTTATCAGAGAACATATTCATAATTAGCCTATTCATAGTGTACTTATTGATAATGGTTCCAGCCTTAACATGTGTACCTTGACACTACTATAGCATTTGGGTTATTCAGAGAAGTATATCATGCCAACAAACATAGTTATCAGTGCTTTTAGTTGGTATATATAGAGTTCATTGGGTAAGATAGTAATTCCACTATAGGTTAGTCCTATATATCTGGCAAAACCATTCACTATAGTTCCCAGTGCAAAAAGTTTTTAACATACTAATTGGTCAACCATGGATTCAAAAACTCAAGACAATGCCCTCTACAGTTCATATATGCATGAAATTTATTCATGCTAATCAAGTTATAGTAGTAAGTGGAATTACTTATGAGTCACCACTCCCCAATGTAGGGACATCTACTAGCTTACAAACACCAGCTCTAGTTCTTCCACCTATTTCAATTTCTCCTCTAGTTTTAGTTTTGCTTCCACTTCAAACCTAGACACAATTGCAGAATCCATCACTAGTACAAAGGGTTCACACACCTCCATAGTTTCAAGATTATAGATAACTTCTAGCTACAGTGTTCACACCAAGATTAGTAACATTAAGGTCTCATGTCACTAGACAAAAAGCACCTATTTAGAGAGCTTCTTCTACTTTCATATGGGTCACTAAGAGCCCTACAGTTGCCTCCACTTCTCATAGTTATAGGGGGACCCCATATTCAGTTTCCACTTTAGATATTTTAGATAAATTAAAATTTACATCAATTTCATCTTTACAATCTCATACATTCAATCATGCCTCATGATCATGCATGATTTATTTGTTTGATATAGGACATCATGATGGGGAGTCTCATCCAAGACTCATCAATTAGTATCATTTCTTTCCTAGTTTTTTTATTGTACATAGCTTATATCAAAATACAAAAAAAAACAAATATGTCAAAAATATTTAAAATATTTTGATTGTATGCATCATCCATGATTTGTATTACAAGTATCATGCTAGGACTTACATTTTCTACTTCATGCTATTGTATGTCAATTTCTACATTACCATGCTTCACTTGATCTCTTTTGAGTGTGTGAAGTGACATCCAACTACTTGATTTCTTTACTCTACCCATTGAGGTGGAATTCCTACTTATATGTTCGAGACACACATCGATATACATACTCACTGGGAGCACATTCTACATGACTACACCATCCAGGTTATGTCATTCCCACACTACACACTCTAAGTTATCATGATGATGTATATTCCTTTATAGATTACACAAATTACTATATTGACATTTCACTAGTATCTAGCACTTGTGTATTTCTTATAATATACCTAGTTTTATACTACATATGTTTTATATACTTTCACATTTGCTTTGATTAGTTAGATGTGATCTTACCTTTTCATTTATTACATGATTTATCATCTTGCTTAGCGTAGCTTGTGTGATTGCATTTTTAGTTCTTATTTATCTCCTATTTCCACCTTATAACATTTTCTAATGTCCTTTGCTTCTATTCATTGTGTGTGCCTTAAGACATTTGCCAATGTCCTTTTCTTATACTCTTCCACGTCCTTGTGGCCCCTGTGCCAATTTTGCTTGTTTCACTTATATGTGTATGTGGCATTTGAACATGCCTTCTATGTTAGCTTTCTAGTTTAAGTGACATGTGCCCATGTCCCTTATTTGTATTTTTCTTGTTTCTTTCTTGTTTTCTTTATTGCTTGATTGTTTCTCAATATTTGCAATGCCATGATCCCAATCATGCATTTCCCTTGATTTTTTGGATGCCATGATGAACATCATGTTCTATCCCTCCATGCCAGTTAATAACTAATACCTAAAATTACCAATTCTAGTTCAGTATTTACACATGCTTCTACATTGTTATATCTATCTAGGCATACCCCTATTAATCTAGTAATCTATCAATACAAACATTGTTATATCTAGAAGTATCTTGACAAATATCAATGTTATATCATGTATCTATATAACTTAACACACTTGTAGGGCTCTTTCTTTCTAATGGTAGTCATTGTAGGTTAATCATTCCTACCCTTAGAAGAAGGGGAAAAAAATAGGGGTTTTTTCATATAGATCAAAATCTCCTAATAGTTGAAACAACAACATTTAGATCACCTAGTTTAGCATATAGAGATGAAACCGATAAGAACAAAGTAGAAAAATAGTGACAATTCTAGATTAGAAACCAATTTTCACTCAAGACAACAAAATCAAAAAAGGATATTAGAACCAAACATAGGGGTGTTCACATTTTATCACTCTTTTCTAGATAGAAAACACTCGATTTTTCCAAAAATAGGCAAAAAATTTAGTTCAAGGATAGTTTTTGCACATCCAGATTAGTCAAAATTAGTAATTTTAGTATAATTTTCTTGGAGAATCTAGATATAGGGGGTTATCATACATGACATGATGGTTCTCACTTTCAGTTTAGATTAGGTAGTTATCATAACTTCTAGATCAAAATCCATGTTCCAGACATCAGTGATTGGGGGAAATGTGTGTGGCACATCAACCTTATTTTATTTTTGAGTTCAGTTTATTCTACGCATTCTCAGTAGTTTAATGCCTTACACCATATATAATTGCTTAGCATCACTTTCAAGTTAAAATTTCATACAAGTTTAACTTTTTTATTACCTGAGTTCCCAAGTTGGCTTTCACATAATCCTAGTACATCAATTTCAGAGTGGCTTTTATACAAGCCTAACCTCCATCTTTCAAAATGGCCAAGAGTGGCCTAGTTTTTAGCATACATTCATGTTATCCATGCCACATTGTCAGATTTATAGAAAATCCATGGGCTTCATGAGCCATCTCATATGATATTTGTTCTATACTGGTATCACTTCATAGCTTCACGTTATGGGGAAATAATGGAGTCAAATATCTAACTATCCTTTGTATTTTTGAGCCACCTATTCAGAGGGATTGCATACACAGTCTAAACATTGATTAGCACATGTATGATTTATTAACTTCAATTAGTTGGTGATGATGGAGCCAAAGGGCTAACCTTTACATTTTTGATCCACCTTTTGGGGAATTGAGCACTCAGCTCCATTCACAACATTACTCTTGATTCAACACGCTCAACATCAACCATCATAATTTATAATCACAAGTTTTTATTGGTTCAGATACCTAGTGAGGTGTATTCATTCCTTTCTCTTCCACTTACTCATTTTTGTATGTTCTTATTTTAGATATAGTATATCTAGTAATAACTAATCTACTTTATGTTTTCATTTATAGTTTCACACTCCACAACATGCTCTCTCTATGCACATACAATATCACACAACTTCTTGAGCTTCTCCATTAATAGGTAAGTTCCAGTATGCTTTTTACTTTCCTTTATCCTAGTATTTCACTTTGTTGTATCACTAGAATAAAGGGGGTAAATGTAGTCATGTAAAATTAAAAATTAGATGATTTAAGCTTGGCTAATGGTACCCAATCCATAGGTCCTTCTGGCTCACACAACCTTTATAGGCTATTCTTTCATTAATTCCCAATCATCCACAACTTTTTAGACTTAGATCTTTCAGAACTAGGTAGCCCTTTCAGGCCTAGATCCATCCCCTTAGGTCTCATACCCTTAAGAAAACAATGCAAAAATTAGATAGGAGCATTGAAACTTAGGGTGTCATAATTTTGGCAATGTTGTCCAACTTCAAAATTGATCATAATGGTCTTTTTCTCTTGAATCATTATCTTTTTCCCTGTTGGCCTCAAATGAATTCATTTAACCCACAATCATTAGTTTCCCTATAAAAGGCCATTCAAATTACATTTAGAAGGGTTGACATGCATTGATAGGATAAAATCAAGAATATAATCAAGTACACTCAAGCACTCTTCCCTATTCTCTACATATAGCTTTCCATGATCATTTCAAGCCTATTCAAGCATTCATACCAATCCCTAGCCATCCATAGTACATCTAGATTCATATCTAGTTGCATTCATCATACAAAGTTTCACCAAGCACTTTAATAGGAGAACTAAATTAACTTTATCCCTCCTCAAAGTATTGGTATGTAAGCAACGTACCCACACATGGAGTGTAAAGTACATCCAACGTATCTTTTACACACTAAACACTTATGTTCTTTCCCTAAATTTCTATTCAAATTCAAGTATAGAGAGATAATATGGATTTTTAAGATTAAGATATATGCACAAAGAGATCAATAGGGTTTCATACCTCAAAAATTTACTGACAAGGTAACATAGGCCTATCAAACAGAACTTAGAAAACTTCTAGCCTTAGGACAATAGTGCCAAAAAGGACTACAGCACCAAACAACATGGTGTCTTACTTTAGGCACTCCTATTTAACTATAAAATCAACTTTAGGAACCTATTTTTGATACTATCCTAGTCCTACTCCTCTAGTATCAGATCCTATCTCAGTCGAAATAACCTAGAATAAGCTAAGTTACATTTCTCTGTACTCTTTTACTATTTTTAGAAAGTCCAAATTATAGTTAAAATTCACAAATTAGTAGCCATAATTAGGAATGCTATTTATTGATTTTACCTACTTAGAATTTTTTATTAAATAGTAATAAAACACCATTATTCTTTAAAATAACAAAATAATGTTATAAATGACCTAAAATAGTACCACAAATGCGTAGATCTTGAAAAAAATATGCACTTAAAAAAACCCAAATGGAGATACAAATTGAAATTCATATAAGTTACAAGTTATTACTCCCACATATTCCTAGACCCTTTCCAAAATTGGAAAAAAAAATCCACAAAAAAAATAGAAATGGCAAAAATGGCAAAAAATTTGAAGTAGAGGTACCCCGCAACTCCCAGTAGGAATGACCCTTCAAAATTTTATGTCAGTATCAAAAGCGTAATCCAAATTTTCCAAACTTCTTTACTTCCATAATTAATCAACATTGGAAAAATCAAGTAAGATAGTAATGACCCTTAAAAATTTTGAGTCGGTCTCGAAAGAGTAATTTAGAGTTTCCACACTTCTTTACTTCCATAAGTAATCACCCTTCAAAAACTTAAGGCAAAAATGACCCTTCAAAATTTTGGGTTGGTTTATAGTAGTGTAACCTAGGTTTTCAAACCTTACTTTACTTCATTGATTTTCAAGTAAATCAACTCCACATGTTCAATTTGGTCTTCAAGTAAGTAAGCAGACTTATCAAACAACTCAACTTAGAAAAGTGAAATTACTTACCATTAAAAATCTGATTTTCTTTGTTGGCTAAGAAATATCCCTCTAAAATACTAGATTGGTTAGTAGACTCTATAATGCGTGAAACATGAAGCAGATAAACTATAGAGCTGAAGTAATGACCACCTGTAGATTCAAGTAACGTAGAGGTTTAACAACATGTAAATCAAGGCAAGCCAAAAACATCCAAAATACTTTAGAAATGTAAAGTCTACAAGAGACCCATTTGAGATTTTGACCTAAGGAAGAAAACACTAAAGGAATTTATCTAAAGCAACACAAGAAGTATGGATTCTTGCAAAAAAATGAAAAATGAGGCCTTGGGATGTCAAAAAGAAAGGAAAAATTGGTTGTTCTAAAATTAGGTCATATTTACAATTGATTCAAGGGTTTTGGCACCTTTTAAAACTAATAAAATGTCACTTTTTAGATATGAAGATCCAGTAGAAAGTTTTTCATGAATTCTCCAAGAAATCCCATCAAAACCTTCTTTTTTCCAGAATAACGTATGTATCAAGATTTCACCATAAAGATTGCTACAATACTAGCAAAAATGGCTCTAATACCATGTCAGATTAGCCATGATCTTAGATCTTTGCACAAAATATTGTAAAATTTATGTATGGAGTAATGAAATCATAGATAAATTGCAAAGGAGGAAGAAGCGTGTCTTTACACAATAATATTGCAAAAAATGACTTGCTTGCATAAAATTGCATTAACTTGTTTAACCTTCCAAAATAGAAAAGTGGTGTACATATAGGGAAAATTAGAGAAACATGAGGAAGCCTCTAATTTTATTAATTAGATAATTACATTAAAATTAAATTATCCTATGTGACCCTTTTATAACTAACCTAAGGAATCTTAATTAACATAGAATGGCCATAAGACATTGTAGGCAAAACCCAATGAGGAAAAGTAATACACTAACAAATACAATCAAAATCAATCATGTTTCTAATAATTATACCATACACGCCAATAACATTTAACCTATTCATTTTGTACCTAATTGTATCAACTGCATCGATACCATATATTCAAAATATTTAGTTCATATTCAAAATCTAGTCAGAAGCTTTAGTTGTTACTCAAAATCCCAACATTATCATGGATGCAATAGCCACTGCTATAAGATAAATAATTTATAAGATTGACACTAAATTAAATAATATTTTGGATCTTGAAGTAGATGTTGAATATTATAGTCCTTTACTTACACTTCCTAATATTAAAGTTATCCTATAATTACTCCAAGTAAGAGAACCTCAACTTCCTCTCCAAAATAAAAAGATTGGATTTTTTTAGAAAAGGCCTCCTCACTTCAATAATATTTTGCCTAGTGTAAATCCAAACATGGATCTTATTTTCAATCTTCTTTCAATTCCTTATCATTTTCAATATGGAAATGTTGTGTTTTATTATTTTTTATAAATTAGATGTTTAATTCCTAAATAATAAATAGGTCTAAATATATAAAATCAATAAATAATATTCAATAATTAGGCTACTAATTTATGACATTTGACTGTAGTTAGGGATTTTCTAAAAATAGTAGTTAGAGAGAAAATTAAACTTATCTAATTCTATGTTGTTCTAACTAAGACCAAATATAGAAATCTATGTGCATACTTTGGAGACTATCAAAAATAAGAATCTGGAGTTCATTTCTTGATTGGATAGGACTACCAAAAATAGGACACCCTAGAGTCTAGCATTTTAGTCCTTGTCTTGCTATTGATGTCTAAACTGCTCGTAGAGATATGATTTTTCTAGGTTTTGCTCACAGTGTCTATGTGAGCTTGTGTACCAAAATTTAGAACTTCTATATCAACAAAACACCTTATAGAGTTGATTATTAGTTTTTTTGTGTCTTCTATTAAATTGAATGGAACTTTGGTAAATAGGTAAAAGGGGTTAGTGTGTGTAATATTCACTAAACATGCTTCACACCCCATGTGTAGGCACATTGCCTACATACCAATACTCTGAACAGGGATCAGGCCATATATAGTTCTCCTATTAAAGTGTGTCTTACAATAGTGTGATTAAAATGCAATTAAATGCAAAATTTGGTATACTTGAGATGGATAGGGACTAGTACAAAGGTTTGAATAAGATTGAAATACTATTAGATGGTTGTATGCAGATAATAGGGAAGAGTGCTTGAGTTGTCTTGCTTGGATTCTTGCTTCGCTCTTGTAAATGAGTGCCAAGCCTTCTAAATGGAATTTTATAGGGGATTTAATGATCATGGGTTAGAAGAATTCATGTTAGGCTGAAATGAATTAGGATAATGAATCATTAAAATATGACCTTTAGGACCAAAAGTACACTTAGAAAATAGTGCCAAAAGCATGACACCCTAGGTTTTAGCACTGTAGTCAAAGTTTGGGCATGGTTGTCCAAAGGGAATGAGACTTGGGGGGATATATTAAGCTTAGGAAGAGTAGTTTGGGTCTGTAAGGGTTCAATATGGAAGACTATAGATGACTAGGAATCAGTGAAAACATGCCTAAGAGGGTCAAGAGAGAAAGCCAAATAGACCTATGGATTGGGTGTTATTAGCCACACTTAAGTTACCAAAATTTGCATTTTATATGACTACATTTTCCTAACATTTATTTTAGTGATGCAACAAAGTGAAATACTAGGATAAAGGAAAAATGGAAAGCATATCTAAACTTACTTTTAAAGGTGAAGCTCATGAAGCTATGTGATATTGGATGTGCATAGAGAAATCATGGTGTGTAATGTGAATCTGCAGTGAAAAATATAGAGTATATGAGTCCTTACAAGATACATTATATCTAAAATGAGAACTTACAAAATCTTAGTAAGAGAGAGAGGAAGAGAAAATAATGAATACACCTCACTGGATATGTGAACCAATATAAAACCTATTATGATGTTGAATTTTGATGGGTGTGTGCTATACCAAAAGTAATATCATGAACAAAGTTGAGTGTTTAATTCCCTAGAAAGTGGATCAAGAATAAAAAGGTTGGCCTTCTGGCTCCATCATCACCTACTAAGTGAAGCTAATGAAACATGCATGTGTCAATCAATGTTTGGACTGTGTGACCAATCCCTTTGAATAAGTGGCTAAAGAATAAAAAGTCTATCCCTTTGGTTCCATCATTTCCTACTAAGTAAAGCAAGGATGATCATTCATGTGTTGATCGATGTTTAGACTATGTGTCTAATCCCTCTAAATAGGTGGCTCAATAATACAAAGGCTGGCCCTTTGGATCAATTGGACCCTTGTGAAGTGAATCTATTAAGTAATATTAGTATGGAATAAATGTCATATGTGATGGCTCCTAAATCCCATGAATGTACTATGATTTAACAATGTTGGTGTGGATAGTTGAATGTGTGTTGGAAACTAGGCCACTCTTGGCCATTTCAAAAGATGGATATTTGGCTTGTATTAAAGCCACTCCAAAACTAATGCAATAGGCTTACATGAAAGATAACTCATGAAATCAAAAACTTGAGAAGTTAAGCTTGTATGAAAGCCCAACTTGAAAAGGATGCCAACCACCTACAGATGGAGTAAGGCATGCAACTGCTGAGAAAATCTTGGAAATAAAATGAACTCAAAAGGAGGGGAGGATCAATGTGTCACACACAATGCCACCAATCACTAGTGTTTGGAACATGGATTTTGATCTAGTAAGTTATATCAATTGTTTAATCTAAACTAGAAGTGAGAGACATCATGCCACACATGATTCCCCCTATATCTGGATTCTATAAGTGAAAACTATACTAAAACATGCTAAATCTAGACTATGTTGTACTAACAAACCTGTGACTGACCTCACTTTTCTGTCTATTTCTACAAAACTAATTTTTTGTTACTTAGACAGGAGTGCCAAGAACAAGAAACCCTAATATGTAACACTATAGTCCAACTTTGGCACTGTTATTTAGAGATAAATATGATGACTGTTATGGATTCTTTGATGTCTGCCTAGTCTATTCTTCTTGGTCTAATTTCTATATTTTGTTCTTAGTGTTCTAAAAATTATTATTTTAACCACTGGGAGCTTTGATCTCTATGACAAAACCCCTATTTGTTATGGAATGAAGACCCTAAAATGAATACCCTCAAAATAGATAGCCCTACAAGATTCTTATGTTGGATGGATATATGATATAGTAATGATATTTTGACAAGATATCTTGAGATATAGCAATATTTCTATTGAGAAATTATTAGATCAAAAGGGGTATGCCTATATAGATATAACATTGAAAAAGCATGTCCAAAGTACTGAATTGGAATTGAAAGTGTTAGTTGTCAAGGAGGGATGGATCATGATGTCTATCATGGCATCCAAGAAAGTAAGATAAATTCATGATATAGATCACAACATTGCAAACAAGGACAAACAATCAAGAAAACAAGCATATTAAAAAGAAGCATACAATAGTGGCCAAGAAAACAAGGGATATGTGCACATGTCACTCATACTATAAAATAAACATACAAGGCATGTTTAAATGCCACATACACATATCATAGAATAAATAATATTGGCATGAGGTCCACAGGCACATAAAGAGTATAAATAAGGGACATTGGTAAATGTCCAAAGGTTCACACATAAGAAAAAAACTGGAACTAGAAATGCAATCCAATCAAGCTACACTAATAAAAAAGAGAAAACATGTAATAAATGGAAAAATAAAATCACACTTAACTAATCAAAGCAAGAGTGAAAGTATGCAAGACATGTTAGTACAAGATTAGGATATGCTAATAAATACACAAATACTAGATACTAGTGAGTGTTGATATGATAATCTATGTAAACTAATAAGTAATGTATGTCAACATGATAAATAGAGTTTGTGGTGTAATAATGGCATAACTTGGATGGTGTGGTCATGTAGAGTGTTACCCCAATGGGAAGATGTATCGATATTCATCTTGAATGTATAATTAGGATGCCCCCTCAATGGGTAGAGTGAAGTATTCAAGGATCTGGATGTCACTACACACACTCAAATAAAATCAAGTTAAACATGGTAATGTAGATAAATCAACATACAATAACATGAAACAACAAATGTAAGTCCTAGCATAGCAGTAGGGATGTAAATCATGGATGATGCATACAATCAAAATGTGTTTATTTTTGTTGTATTTGAATGTTTTTGAATTTTGAAATGTTATATTGTTTTTGTATTTTTGAAATAAGATGTGTATAGGAAAGAGTAATAATAAATGATACTAACCAATGAGTCTTTGATGAGACTCCCTTTCATGGTGTCCTGTATCAAACAAGTGTATCGTGTGTGATTGAGAAGAACGATGGAAAGCATGGGACTGTGATTCTAAAATTTATGTACATTTTAAATATTCTAAAATAGCTAAAGTAGAAACTAACTACGAGGTTCCTTTATAACTCTAAGAAGTGGATGTGACTATAGGGATCTTAGGGACCAATCTGGAAGTAGGAGAAGTTCTCTAAACATGTGCTTTATGTGTAGATACATGAGATCTCAATGAAATTGCTCTGGGTGTGAATACTATAGCTAGAAGTTGTCCCTCTATATTGGTGATGGATGCTTCAACTATGCCATAATGTGTATTGGAAGAATAACTAAAAACTAGAGGCAAAACCAAAAGTGGTGGTGAAACTGTAACTAGTTGTTAAGGTGTGGAGCCTAAAAGCTTCACCAAGGAGCACACTAAACAGTTCTGGGTTTACACAGTCACTGGCATCAGTCACGAGCGACCGACATCAGTCAGGAGCAGTTAGAGGAACGCCAGCATTAGCAGAGGATTGGCTGATGATGGTCACATGCAGACTGGAAGGAACCGGCGTCGGTTACCTGTGTGTTCAGAATGTTATTTCTGATGACAGAAGCGAGTGTTTGCATGATCAATTTAAGCCTGTCTTAAGTTCGTGTTTCTATTATTAGCAAGATTGTTTTTAGAGCCCTTGTTCAAGAGGCTTAATTGTTTTTTGTAAGTGCATGCTCAAGTTTCCTAATTCTATATGTAGGAAAGATCTTCTTAGTTATTGTGTGAGTATGAGTAGGACATTGTGAATGTTTGAAGGATAGTACAGAGTTGTAATCAATCTAGGTTGTTGGAATTGATTGTACTTGAGAGAGAGAGCTCTTAAGGAATAGAGATCTAGTGAGAGATCTTGTGCATCTGAGAGAGGTGTGGAAGAAAGAAGTTTCTTCAATTGTATTCCTTTTGTAAAGAGTTTTAATATAAGTTTTCAGGGTGTTTTCTTGTATCTCTTGTTCTGTGCTATTTATCATTCTAGTTACTCATCTATCTAATTTATTTCTACGTTTATTGCTTTCACAAGTGTAATCATTGTTGGTTGATCCCCAACAAGTGGTATCAGAGTTCAGGTTCACTAACAGGTGGTGTAGATCTGTGTAGTGTGTTTGGATTACAGGTTACTCATAGGGGTTTCTGCAGGGATTTCTGTTTGAGTGGGAGAAGCAATGGCAGAAGAAAGTAAGTTGAGAATGGAAAAGTTTAATGGAAAGAACTATCAACATTGGAGAATGCAGATAGAGGACTATCTGTATCAGAAAGATCTTTACTTACCGTTAGGTGGGATTGCAAAGAAGCCCAAGGACATGGAGGATGAAAAATGGGAAGTTCTTGACAGAAAGGCTTTGGGGTCTATAAGACTGAGCCTAGGATCCACTGTGATATCTAATTTATCACAGGCAAAAACAACGGTAGAGTTAATGACTACCTTAGCAAATTTGTATGAAAAACCCTCAGCTTCTAATAAGGTATATCTTATGAAGCAGTTATTTAATTTGCATATGCAAGAAGGTGGATCTGTATCTAATCACCTGAATGATTTCCATGGAATTGTTAATCAATTAAGTTCAGTCAATATTGTATTTGATGATGAAATAAAAGCTCTTTTAATATTATGTTCTTTGCCTGAAAGCTGGCATGGCTTGGTAATGGCAGTTTCTAATACTGCTTCTGCTTCGAATATTTTAAAAGTAGAGGATGTTGTTAGTGCTATCTTGAATGAGGAAATTCGCAGGAAAAGCACAGAAGAGACATCTGGGAACGCTTTAAATCTCGAGAGCAGGGGAAGGCAAAAAGAAAGGAGCAAGAGGAGATCAAGATCTAAGTCTAAGGGAAGAGGCAGATCCAAATCCAGAAATGGCAGAAGGCCACAATGCTGGAACTGTGGAAAGTTGGGGCACATAAGCAGAGATTACTGGTCAAAGCCTAAGGAGGACAATCAGTATGAAGGAAAGGAAGAGGCAAAGGTTGCAGGTATTCCACAAGATGCTCTAATTTTCTCTTTGCATAATAATATAGAATCTTAGGTATTAGATTCTGGTGCATCTTTCCATGCTACCCCTAACAAATAATATTTCAGTGACTATATCCATGGAGATTTTGGAATAGTGTATCTAGGGGATGATGAGCCTTGTAAGATTATTAGCAAAGATAAAGTGCAGCTGAAGATGCAGAATGGCAACACATGGGTGTTGAGAGATGTGATGCATGTTCCTAGCTTGAAGAGAAATTTGATTTTTGCAAGAAAGTTAGGAGATGAGGGTTGTATAGTAACTCTCACAGCAGAATCTTGGAAGGTGACCAAGGGTGCACTTGTTATGGCCAGAGGTAAGAGAGAAGGTACTCTCTATTTGTGTAATTGTGTTACTAACAAATCTCCTTCTGTATTATCTACTTCAGATGTGGATGCTAAATTGTGGCACTCAAGGCTTGGCCACATGAGTGAGAAGGGGATGTCAATTCTTAAGTCTAAAGGTATGCTTTCAGATTTGAAAATTATGGATCTAGAATTTTGTGAGCATTGTGTATTTGGAAAATAGAAAAGGGTTAGTTTTATCAAGACTGGGTCTACTAAGAAAAGGCATAAGTTGCAGCTTGTTCACACAGACATGTGGGGACCGGCTCAGGTAGCCTGTATTGGAGGATCACGGTACTATGTTACGTTCATAGATGATGCTACAAGAAAGGTATGGATCTACTGTATTAGAAAGAAATCTGATGTTTTTGAGACTTTTAAGATTTGGAAAGCTATGGTTGAGAATGAAACAGGCAGAAGATTGAAGTGCTTGAGATTCAACAATGGCGATGAGTTCTGCAGTCTTAAGTTTAATTGGTATTGTTACACACACAAAATCCATAGGCAAAGGATGGTTCCAAGGACACCTCGGTAGAATGGAATTGCTGAAAGGATGAATAGAACAATCATGGATCATGCAAGATGTATGAGATTGCATGTTGGGTTGCCCTTAGAGTTTTGGGTAGAAGCTGTTGACACCGCAGTGTACCTGATTAACAGAGGACCCTCTACAGCTCTGAATGGTGGAATTCCAAAAGAGGCATGGACAGGTAAAAAGGTAGATCTCTCATATCTCAAAGTTTTTGGTTGTGAAGCCTTTGTGCACATAGATAAGGAAAATAGAAAGAAGCTTGATGCTAAGTCTATGAGGTGCACTTTTATTGGCTATGGCTTAGATGATTTTCATTTCAGATTTTGGAATCTAGGAACTAACAAGGTAATTAGGAGCCGTGATGTTGTTTTCAATGAAAAAGTGATGTATAGTGATCAGATAAGGAAGCTAAATCAATCTGGGTAGAGCAATGGAGAATTGGACAAAGTGATGGTCCAAAATGAGCTCACGGGAAAAAGAAATAATCACTTACAGGAAAACACAGAGACCGACGTCGACAGGTTAGGAACTGACGTCGATAGTACAAAAACCGATGTCGGTCATACAGAGATCGATGTCAGTAGAACAGGCACTGACATCGGCCAGGAAGAATCGGCATCGGCCAGTAACAGGTCTACAGGTGGCCGAGGTTGGTCACTGTCAGAGAATTTGGGTGGACAGCGTGTTGAGAACAAGTCCAAGACACCCATTAGGAGGTCAGAAAGGGTAAGTAAGCCTCCAATTAGATATTCTCCTTCTTTATACTATTTATTGCTAACTGATGGTGGAGAACCAGAGAGTTTTGAAGAAGCATTACAGGTGGAGTCCAAGAGTCAGTGGGAGTGTGGCATGGTTGAGGAGATGGAGTCCTTAAGAGAGAACCAAACATGGGATTTGGTTGAGCTGCCAGCTGGTAAGAGAACACTGAAGAACAGATAGACTTACAGGTTGAAGAAAGGTGAGGATGGACAGATGAGATATAAGGCCAGATTGGTAGTGAAAGGATTTGCACAAAAGCCGGGTATTGATTTTGGTGAGATTTTTTCTCCTGTTGTTAAGATGACTTCTATACGGGTTGTATTGTCTTTGGTTGCTTTTGAGGATTTGCATCTTGAGTAGCTAGATGTTAAGACAGTGTTTCTTCATGGAGATTTGGATGAGGAAATATACATGGAACAACTAGAAGGATTTGAGGTCAAGGGTAAGGAGAAGTTGGTGTGCAGGTTGAAGAAAAGCTTGTATGGCCTCAAGCAAGCTCCTAGACAGTGGTATTTGAAATTTGACAGGTTTATGACTGAGCATGGCTATAGTAGGTGTCAATCTGACCATTGTGTATATTTCAAGAGATTTGATAATGGTAGATATATTATTCTATTGTTGTATGTAGATGATATGCTGGTTGCAGGATCACACATGCAGGATATCTTTGAGCTTAAGGTGAAATTAGCTCAAACGTTTGCTATGAAGGATTTGGGAGCAGCAAAGAAAATCCTTGGCATGAGCATTAAGAGAGACAAGAAAAATCACAGGTTGATATTGTCTCAAGAGGATTATGTGGACAAGGTGTTGAAACGGTTCAATATGCAGGATGCTAAACTGGTAAGCACACCTTTGGCTGGACATTTTAAGTTGAGTAAAGAACAATGTCCTAATTCACATGATGAGGTAGAGTACATGATTAAGGTTCCATATTCTTCTGCAGTAGGGAGTTTGATGTATGCAATGGTGTGTACTAGACCGGATATTGCCCAAGCAGTGGGAGTTGTAAGTATATGGCCAATCCAGGTAAGGAACATTGGAAAGCAGTTTAATGGATCCTTAGATATCTGAGAGGAACCAGCAGTAGGCACTTGTGCTATGGAGGTTCAGATACTTCTCTACATGGTTATGTAGATTCAGATATGGCAGGTGATTTGGATGGCAGGAGGAGCACCACAGGTTATGTTTTTACTGTAGGTGGAACGGTGATTAGCTGGATATCTAAGTTGCAGAAGGTTGTTGCCTTGTCAACTACAGAAGCAGAGTATATTGCAGCCACAAAAGCTAGCAAGGAGATGATATGGATGACACGGTTCATAGAAGAGCTTGGAAGGGAGCATGGAAGTTGCATATTGTATAGTGACAGTCAGAGTGCAATCCATTTGGCTAAGAATTCAGCCTTTCATTCAAGAACCAAGCACATATAGCTAAGGTACCACTTCATATGGCAAGTATTGAAAGATGGTGAGTTGAAGCTGGAGAAGATCCATACAGATAGGAATCCTACTGATATGTTAACCAAGCCGGTTACAAAGGAGAAGTTGAATCTTCATTCAACTTTTATTGGTCTTCATGATTGAGTTAAAGATGGAGGAGCTAGAAGATGTTACTGTACAGGTACTGGTGCAGCTATTTATCTCCAAGTGGGAGATTGTTAAGGTGTGGAGCCTAAAAGCTTCACCAAGGAGCACACTAAACAGTTTTGGGTTTACACAGTCACCGATGCTGGTCAGGAGCGACCGACGTCAGTCAGGAGCAGTTAGAGGAACGTCGGCGTCGGTAGAGGATCGGCCGACGACGGTCACATGCAGACTGGAAGGAACTGGCATCGGTTACCTGTGTGTCCAAAATGCTATTTCTAAGGACAGAAGCGAGTGTTTGCATGATGAGTTTAAGCCTTAGTCTTAAGTTCACGTTTCTATTATTAGCAAGATTGTTTTCAGAGCCCTTGTTCAAGAGGCTTAACTGTTTGTTGTAAGTGCATGCTCAAGTTTCCTAATTCTATATGTAGGAAAGATCTTCTTAGCTATTGTGTGAGTATGAGTAGAACATTGTGAATGTTTGAAGGACAGTACAGAGTTGTAATCAATCCAGGTTGTTGGAATTGATTGTACTTGAGAGAGAGAGCTCTTAAGGAATAGAGATCTAGTGAGAGATCTTGTGCATCTGAGAGAGGTGTGGAAGAAAGAAGTTTCTTCAATTGTATTCCTTTTGTAAAGAGTTTTAATACAAGTTTTCAGGGTGTTTTCTTGTATCTCTTGTTTTGTGCTATTTATCATTCTAGTTACTCATCTATCTGATTTATTTCCGCGTTTATTGCTTTCACAAGTGTAATCATTGTTGGTTGATCCCCAACACTAGTGACTGCAAAGTAGATAATGGATCTAAAGTGGGGAGTGGTAACTTATATGAAAATCCACTAACTATATTAACCTAATTATCATTAATTTATTTAATCCACATATGAACTATATAAGTTACTATTCAGTTTTTGAATCCATGGTAGATGATGTAACATATCAAAAAATCTTATGCTAGGAACTATAGTGAATGGTGTGGCCACTTATGTAGGACCAACCTCCAAATGAAGTACTATCTATCTCACCCAATGAACTATGTATATGCCCACTGAAACCAATGATAATTATGTTTATTGGAGTGATATCCTAATCTAAATAACCTAAATGTTGTAGTAGAGTGAAGGTGCACATGTTAAGACTGGAACCATTGTCAATAAGCACAATACGGATATGTTGATTATGAATATGAGCTCTAATAAAGAGTGCATGATAATTTAAATCATCCTTGATGATCTCTTAATATAAGGAGATTAAAGGTCTAGTTATAACTTTGGAATTATACACATCGATCATGTTTCTCAAAGGATGTAACTCCACTGAAGGTACCCTGTATGTATTTGGTGGTGGATGTGCATGATATGCATGGTGAACCTCTGATGTGTCCCCTATATCCTATTTTGAATGTTGTGGAAATGAATTTGATAAGACTTTCAAAACTTTATCCTATGTTGGATTAGCTTGTGGAGGATTAACTGGAGTGCCAAGATCAAGTAGGTTGTCATCTATCAAGTCCTGTATCTTATGTCTCAAACTTGTGTATCTATTTATGGTGTGGCCTGATGCCTTGTGAAAATCACAAAATTCATGCTAATCATATTGTCATGAAAGAGGCTTTGCTAGGTCAAATTCCTAAATATAAGGGAGAGATATGACATTACATTCCAATAACTATTGTAAAACTCTGATTGGAGAAAACAATACATTGGTAAATAAACACCAAGGAGGTGTTGATAAAACCACATGTTGAGGGGGCTCTAAAGCCACATTGACTATTGGTTGACTCTGATTCTTTTTATCATTAACTTTGACCATGTATGAGGCTTTCATATTACTCTTATTTTTTGTGTTTGGGATGATTATATACTTGAGTTTGCCCATTGAAATGAGTTCTACTTCTCTTTCCTTTAGTGTATAACAAAATTCAGTGAAGGAATATAATCTTTAGAACATAATATATTCATGCAATGTTGGTAGAAGGCTTTATTTGAAAAGATCCTATAACCCCTGATCTGCCATGGTGCTAGTCATCCTATCCAAGATGGTCTTATATAAAAGCACATAATCTATGAGATGTTCATTTGATTTCAGTTTATGTTGTGCTATTTAAGCATAAGAGACCTTATCACCAATGTTGATAGTGAATTATGCTATGAAAATGTTGGATAAAGTATTGAATGTATTGACTGACTAATTTAGTAAGCTATAGAACCATTGTAAAGAATAATCCTTTAGGCTCCATGAGAAAAGCTTTGTAAGTAGCCAATCATTTGGTACATAATCCAAACATACTATGTGAAAAGCTCTCAAATGTGTCTCTGAATCACCCTTGCCATCATAAAGAATAATCTTAGGTTGAATAAAAATTTATGGTAAAAGTGTATAAATAATATGACATGCCAATGGTGTATGTAGAAGAGCAAAAGAATCCAAAACCTACATAAGTCTAGTGACACCTTACTTAAGATTTAGCACCTTGTATTGAAGAGATCTTATCTCTTGCACAAGGGTTTCCACATCAAGAGATGGGGATGTACTAGTTGTAACTGGTGGTATTGAGGCATGTTGGGATGTTATAGGGGGTTTTTAAGACATAGTTGCCCTTGTAGTGTCATTTTCAATTGGTTGCTCTATGGTTTGAGAAGATTGACCATTGTTTGTTCTTTATTGTTCCACTTGTAATATTTTAAGCATGTCATCTTGCATGTTAGGGTGTTTGGTTAAGAGTTATTTAAGTTCTATCTTATCAGATTCATCAAATCTAGTGTATCAAGCCATTTTTAAACTAGGAAAATAATTTGAGAAGTGTTTGAATTATTTGAAATAATGTTTTATAGGCCAAGTGCTAGAAAAGGAAAATACAGAATATTGGAAATGTAAGATCCTAAAAATAGTTAACTGGAAATTACATGAAAAGGATAGAAAGTATGCAAACATGTAAAGTGATACTTCAAGAAGTACAACATGAGCTAGTATATGCAACTAGGGATTTTGAAAAATACTATGAATTTTTAAAATTAATATTGAATTTCTAAGCTAACTAAGCAAGATAAATTTCATAAATCTATGGGAAAGATTATGATTTAATGGGACCTAGTAGATGCAAATATGGTTTGGAAATTTTTATTTTTTTTTAAATTACTATGAATTTTTTAATCAAATTTGTGGTTTATAAATGAAAGTAAAAAATCAAAAAATTATTGGATTAATGTTGGGAAATTACTGGGAGGTAGTTGATGCAACCAAGGTTTGAAATAAATTTATTTTAAAATTTACTAAAAAATTTTAAAATTTGAGAGGAATTTTTTATTTTAATATTCAATAAAAAAAACCAAAAATTATTGGGAAAAATTAGCTAGGAATTTACCTTAGGGTTTATAGGTTTTTAATGCAAAATTCAAAGTAAGTCAGGTTCACCCAAAAAAATTTATTTTTGAAAAATTAGATGTTTAATTCCTAGATAATATAAACATGTCTAAGTATATAAAATCAGTAAGTAATATTCAATAATTAGGCTACTGATTTGTGAAATTTGAATGTATTTAGGACTTTTCTAAAAATAGTATTAAGAGATAAAATTAAACTTATCTAATTTTGTGTTATTCCAAATGAGACTAGATCTATAAATTTGTGTGAAAGCTTGGGATACTATCACAAAAAATAATATGTAGTTCATTTCTTGATTGGATAGGATTTCCACAAATAGGACACCCTAGTGTTCAGTGATGTAGTCTTGGTCTTGTTGGTATTGTCCAAACTATTCATCTTACCTTCACACCTTAGATATACTCAATTGAAAATGTATGGTTATCTTACATCATAATAATCAATATAAATATTGCATAGCTAAACAATATAAAATTAAATTCAAAGTTATCACTTTTGATGTCTTAGACTTAGTCCTCAAACTAGATCACACCCATGATAAAAATAAAAAGTACATCCAAAAGTGTGTTGATGCATAAATGTGTATCATAGGTACCTAGAGTGTTTAAGAAACACTTATCATTTTATAATTCCTAAGAAATCAATGTATTAGTTTCTAGTTATGATAATCTTGTTATCTTTGATGGAATAGATGCAGAACAAGTGACTATTTCACAATATTTATAATGTTTGGTGGTTGGTAAGCCATGGTCAAATATCAGATCTTATGCAAAATATAAATTATCTATGCTAAGAACAATGAATTATAAGCAAGAACTAATATAATAACTAATATAAGATGGATATTTACAATGGCAATTAAACTAAGGTTATTGGTTAAAAAAAGAAGTGAAAAGAAGGGTAGGGCATAAAAAAATGTTGTTGATCTTTATTCCAAAAATCATGACAAAGTTCAGATTTGATCTAGGCATGCACTTAACCAATATGTGGCATGAAGTAGCATAGACTCAAATCCTATCACACATCAGACAAGTTTATAAGGAAGATGGAAACAATGCAAATAAAAACCAAGTTCACTTTAAAGATTTGACCCCTGCAAGCAAATAACATTAGCCCAAATTCAAGAAGAGTAAATAAAATGAAATTAACCTAAGAACTTACAACCAACCTAGCATTGGCACAAGTTTACAACTCTACATTTAAAGGTGCATGACAAGAATTCATAAGAACCATTCAAATCTAGTAATAAAAATAAGAAAATGTGAGACAAGCCATGATAATAAACACACTGATAAATACTAGACAATATTTGCAAAATTCTTTACTTGTATTATTTACCCCAAGTTTACAAAGTAATTTTGGCTCAAAGAACTCTCCATTTATTTATAATTTATACTGTTCCTTTTATAAGATGCCAATAATCATGTCAGTCAGTCCTAACCAATGAAAAAATTACAAGTGTAGGGGAAATTGTCCTTTCCACAAATGTTTTATAAATATACTAGAATCTCCTAATAGATTGATCCATAAGAAGTGTGTCTTACAAACCACACATGCCTTTACAAACAAAATATTCCAATTTTAAAATGAATATAAGGTTTAACCATAGGAGGAATATTCTAACTTTGAGAACCCTCTAGATGATGAAGTGATTTTTTACTATTGTAGGGTCTTCATTGCTTTCTGATGCTACCCAATACATTCACTATCATATCTTTAAGTTATTTAAGGATATATGAGAGATCCCTCATTATTGTTGTAAATCCTTTTAAACCACTCATTAATGGACTCTAGCTTGACTTATTTTTACATAAGTGATAATTCATCTCCCTTTGGGTCAATAATAACACTCATAGGGTTTAGTTATGGTATGTACCTCACCAAGATAGTCCTACAAGTTATAATAGTGCTCAAATGATAGCCATGAGCTCAAGAATAGTGATCTTAGATCCCTACCTTTACATTACCAAGTATACAAGGTCTCTGATTTGGCACACTTCACTCACATGGCTTTGATGTGGCATTTTTATGGCATCCTTGTGGCATTTTGCTCATCACTATTCAAAATATCACCATTTCTTTTGAATAAGGATCCAATAATTTATCTTAAAATTGACATCTGCATATCTATCATTTGACATAAGCATGAACATCTTTGACTAGCAGTTGATTCACAATCAAATATACTTCTCTTAAACAAAATGAACAAGGAGAGTTACCATATACCTATACTTTTTACTTCATTTAAATGTTAACCCAAGGATGTAGACTTAATAAGATGATGTCACTATATGTCTACACTTAATCTTCTAATTTGACTTTTTGTTTATTATAATCTAGGATGTTAAAGCCATGCAGTAAATGTAATGTTGTAATTAAACATGACCATAATACTTGTGAAATAAATGTTTACACTATTGGAAGCTTCCTTAAACAATTCCTTGCAAGAATGTAAATCACATAATTTAGAAATAAAATGCATATTACATAAAGAAACTAAATAACATTCTTAACTATTTAAATGGGTTGAATTTTTGATACAAGAATTCCAAATGGGGGTCTTCCTTCTGACTCTAAATTCAATCCTTCCTCTTACAACACTAATTTGGAATCAAAAATGTTTGTTCATATTAAACAAAATGTAATACTGAACTTCTGCAAGAAATTACAATAACTACTACTTGTCAAAATGTATGTCTAATAATTCTCTAATTGATATCTACTACCCTATCAACCCTATCATTACATATATACACATAGTATGGGATATTGTTTTATATAAAACAATATATATTCTAATATAATAAACATTTGACTTAGGATAACTGAAAGTGGTTCCTTTTGCTAAAGTCACTTTTCATGCAAATTCTGCAATATTGCTTTAGGACAAACAAAATTATTTCATTCTTCAACTGCATCCTTATGTTGATCCATGGAGGTTATAGTTATTTTTTTGATTCATTTGAACTAGGAATCACAATCTGTTTGTTTGTAGCTTTGGTCATGCAGTGGCTGCAGGATACGTCTACATGATAAGATTCCTTTGTTGTAAGATGTTCTATGCTATATACCTATTACTCCAAAACATATTTAAAACACATTATATAAAAAACATATTATATAAAAATATAACTATTATATACTTTATTTCAATACATAGTTCTAACTATTTAAAGAGTAAAGAAGCATAATGCTATTTACAATATTATAGATATTTGAGGAAGGAAACTTTATGGAAAGTACTCAAAAGCATGGTAAACAAGAAATATGAGTACAACAGATGAGGATAATAACATGAAATTTCTAGGTCTCATCACACCCCCTAACTTAAGACCATGCTCAACCATGAGCAATAAGCTTGTTCATTTTCATTTCATAAAGAGTTATGAAATCCATAGGGTCTATGGCACCACTAGAAAGGTAAGCATAAAATCCATGCCTCTATTCAAATAGTTTCCAAATTTTGACCTCCCTAGCTTCATCCAATGGGGCTTTATCTTTCCAATCTGGAATAGGATACCAAAATAGAGGTGGCTAGAATTTGAGGCTCAACAATTGAGATCTCATTTCACCTCCAAGCATAATATATTTATCCTATTAAATGTTGCCCTTAAGTTAAAAGGGGAATATGGATCTCTCTTTCTAAGTGTGGAAGTGATCTCATTCCATCATTCAATGTAGGATTTTTGTATTGCAGGACCAAAAAAAGTTCTCAATCCCAAGTAGAAATCTTGGGCTTCATCACAATTCTTGGCAAACCAAGTTTTAACTTCCTTCTTTAGCATGATATTATCCCATTTTGTTAATATGATGTCAGGTGCCATTGATTCTCTTTTGATAAGTAGTTGGCTTTAATTTTCATTTTTCCTATATTCAACTACCTCTCTTCTTCTTCTTTCCTCATTTAAAAGATATGGTTAAAATACCTTTATAAGGACATATCCAACATATAGGTTAGGTTTCCATTCCCTATCATAAAGCACAACATAGTTCTGAAGATAGAACTCACATAATTGTGCTTGTTCTTCCTATGAGCTCTCTTTATAGATTTGAAAGAAGGAGACAAGATCAATTACTTCATAAGGCATGTCATAGTGAATTCTCATAAATTTAAACTTATGCCATTTCTCCTCAAGATAAACTAAATATAATCTTGTAGGAGGCCTATAACTGATAAGGTCTTGAGTAAGACAAGCCATATATTTAATTTTATGTTGTAGTTTGGAAATTATTTCTTCCTTCAACCTAACCTCTTATTTAAATTTTTTGTTCTCTTTTGTTAATTCCTTAAGACTTTTAGACTGACTATATATCCAATTAATCAATTTAGAAGATATCACAAATGAGGAATTATACTAACATCTTCAGTAGTTATAGGTTTTTCATACAAATTTTTTGCTACAAAAGGTTGTGAAATAATGACTGCAAGATGGTCTTCGATAAAGGGATGCAACTAAAAAGCTATTGTAGCAAGAACATCCAATACTCCTCTAGACTGATCCTATAGCTTATTTATTAGTTGCTCAATTTCTTATAGGGATTGATCTAAAGTAGGAAATTCCACTTGTATGGCAAGTTACTCCATTTGTTCTATTTTTTCCTACATTGATTCCTCTTGTAATTCTTCAAGACTGTGTTTTACTTATTCTACCTCCTTATTTTATTCTTGAGAACATTTTTCCTTGTTAGTTTTAAAGCTAAATGCATCTAGTAATTCATCACTACTAGAAGTTTGTTTTTATCTAGATTCCTCATTAATTTCAATAATAGAAGAAGGTTTAATTTTCATCTTCCTTCTTAATCTGTGGGATCTATGAGGAGTAGAGGTTACCTTAGCCTTTTTAGGAGATAGTGGAAGTTCTTCCTCAGATTCCTTAGAATCAAGTTGGAGAATGAGTTTCTTCCTTCTTTTGGATTCCTTGCTTGTGGAAGCCCCTTATTCAATATTTATCCTTCATACAGGTTCTTGTGTTGCTGTAGGAAGATCTTCTTCTATAGGTTATTATGTGGCTTCAAGAAGGTCTTATTTTTTCCTCTGTTCTTCTACCTCAATTTCCTATTTTATTTCATTTCCCTCTCTATCAAATTTTGTATTTCTAAGTACTGGGAGAAAATCTTCCCAAATTATGTTGGGTCCATCCTTTGAAAATAGTGTTAAACAATCAACTAGATTAAACAAAGATGGGAAAGAACTTTTGAATTGCCTCTTTGAATTGATTCTACCATTTTTTTAATCATGTTGAGCAAGAACTTGGGGACATTTATCTCTATACTATGCCATAAATGATTCATGAATTTGAAGTGAATGCCATGCAATATGGAATACCTCCATTCACAAGTGAAATATCTATAGATGAACTCAGTAGCTTTAGCCCATCTTCCTGGTAAAGATAACCATATTGTGACCCATTTTGAATTTTCTAGGATTTCATTTCCTCCAATGAATTTTTACCTCTTTACCTCGACATCAATTTTTTCTTTCCATGCTTCCCTTATTCATGGTAATCCCATTACTATACTAATGATGTTTTTTGTTAGTTTTATTTCCATTCCCATTACTATTTCCAAGTTATTATACAATGAGCCAATGAATTCTCTTGCAATTCCTTGATCTAGAGCCTATATTCTCTCAAAATATTGTACCCATCCTAAATTTTGGAATAGGGCCAGGATGTCTGGGTTATTGGTAAAAGGAGTGATATCAAGTGGTTCATGTTTAAACAATTCCCCTCCCATATTGTGAGATGAAATTTGAGTTGTAGGGTCTATATTCTTGTAGAAAGGGATTTTTAGCTTTGGCTAAATGTTTAGAAATTTTTTACTTTGGAAGTGAGATAATACATTTGAATTATGGGAAATCCCCCAACTTAAATGGTCACTTGTCCTTAATAGATGAAGCTAAAATGTACAAACGGTTCATGATAATAATAAGGAGTGGTGGTAACAGTGTGTTAATGGTCATGTCAATCGATGAAGGAGAAGATATCATGAGATGGTGTGATAAAGAGAAGATATGGTGATGTTTTAATAGCATTAAGATCTATCATCTTAGTAATAATTAGACTTATGGCATAAAATAAATATAAGACAATTATCATAGTACGTGTAAGAATACCTTTCATTAATGCATAAATGATGATTCAATGTGGCAGAGTGAGGTGTACTAACATGTGTTATCATTTGATTGGGAGCAAAATTATTTGCAAGAATGTAATTTAGGATGGAATTACAAGAATACATTTTATAGTAAGAAATGTTTCCTATAGCAACAAAAAGTGTCCTATAATAACAAAAACATATCCTACAGCAACAAGATTGTCATCCTGTAGCAAAGAGGAAAGTGTATTTTTGCTCAAAGGGAATGAATATTCAAGAAAAAAAATATGAAAAACAAAAAAAAAATTGGTGTCCCTCTTTTTTTCTTTATAATGAATGTTAATCAGTTATTGACCTAGTTTTCTAAGACAATGTCTGTTAGCAATGATTGAAGGTTTTCATTGGTGAATTTTTTGATTTTTTTTAGATTTTATAGTCTCAACTCAACTAGAACTACAACAATATAGGAGGTAGGATTCTATTCAACCTGAACCAAACCATTGTGAATGTATTTTTATTGGCTATAAGAAGCTTTATTGTTCTTTTTAAATATTAGAAAAGGGTTGACAAAAATACCTTTCAGCTATAAGAATAGGTTGATTTGCTTCATGAAGAAGAGATGGATGTTGTTCTTCAAGAATTTGATGAGTGAGAGTTTCCTTGGAAAATGGTTTCTTATATAACTTGAGTCTACAGCCATTAACAAGCATTTAAAATTGATAGAGTCAATGGTCATGATATTTATAACTCCATTGTTAAAAACTTATTTAATCTCATAAGGCCCAAGCCATCTGTACTATAGCTTTCCTTTATGATCCTTGTATTTAGAATCAAAAAAGAGTGCCTAGTCTCTAGGTTTGAAATTATTAGTCTTGATGTTTTTGTCATGCCAACCCATATGTTGTCTTTATATTATTTCAATGTGATGAAGTGCTTTCTTTCTTAGTTCATCAAGTGTATTTAGCTGCATGATCCTATCTTTTTGAGATTGGTAAAGATCCAAACCCAAATCAAGTGATGTCATTAATGTTTTATGATCAAACTCAATGTGAATAACATTATTCTTACAATAAAATATCTCATATAGATTGAAACTAGTTGTGGTTTTCCAAGTGATTCTATAAGATAAGTTGACCAATACTTTCTATACAGGCTGACAATCTTAGTGAGGATATTTTATAAATCTCTATTTGTCACTTCCACCTAACCATTTGATTGAGGATGGTAAGGGGTAGACTTTTTTAATCCAATTTCGTATTCCTTTCCCAAGATGACTGTGAGATCTGATGTGAACTGTGGGCCTTGGTCTATGACTATTTCTCTTGGTACTCCATAATGGGTGAAGATTTATTCGTATATGAACTCAGCTACTTTGTCATCTCAAGCATGGGTTAAGGCCTTGACCTTAGCCCATTTTTTGACATAATAAGTGCACACCAGTATATATTCCTTATTTTTATAATTAGGATTAATGGGACTTACAAAATACAATCACCATTTGTCAAAGGGTTCCATAATTAGTTGTGGATGTAGTGGAATTTCATTAGAGTGAGTGGGTTTTCCCATGCGCTATCATTGATCACATCTGTATGTATACATCTTGGCATCCTTATGCAAATAAGGCCAATAATATTTGGTAGTAAGTATTTTCATACCAATTTTTTTGGTAGCAAAATGACCCCCACAAGGTTCATCATGGCAGGCTCTGAGAATGTCGTAAGCTTCATCTTCTCAGATACATCTTCTCATAACTGAATCTAGTGTAGTGATAAAAAGATATCTTACAATCCATTAATAATGTCTACTCTTTTAGATTTGATGTTATTTTTCTCTAGTTGAGAAATGTTGTGGTAGTGATCCTGTAATAAGGTAGTTGGCAATATTTGTGGACCAGGAAGATTGAATAGTTATTGAAAATAAATGCTCATCAAGAAAATAATCATCAACAATAGGACTATGCTCATCATTTTTCAAACAAGATAGAAAATATTCTACTAAATTATCCTTACCTAGCCTATCCATAATATAAATATCAAACTCCTATAGCAAAAACAACTATCAAATTATCCTACCTGTTATAGTGGGTTTGTTCATTAAATACTTGATTGATGCATAATATGTGTGGATGAACACTTGGTAACCTATAATGTAGTGTCAAAATTTATTGATGGCATAGATGACAACAAAAATTCCTTCTCTATTATAATGTAGTTTATTTCAAGCCCTTGAAGATTATTGTTGATAAAATAGATTGCATAACTTAAAGATTCATATTTTTGACCAAGGATAACTCCTAAAGTGGTGTCAAATGCATCTGTGTGGATGTGAAAAGGCTTTTTCCAATCAGGCCCTCTTAGAATAGGAGTTGTTATGAGAATGTTTTTTAGTTTCTAAAAAGTAGTTTGACAATCATTAGTACATGTAAATTCAACATCCTTAGTAAGCAATCCAAACAATGGGGTGGGAACTTTACTAAAATCTTTGTTGAATCATCTATAATAACCAACATGTCCTAAAAATCTTCTAATATATTTCTTCTTCTTTGGTGTGGGTAGATATTTAATAATACTTATCTTTATTGATTCTAATTTAATTCTAGCAGGGGATATGTGATACCCCAACACAATCCCTTCAATCATAAGCACATAACACTTTTCATTGCTCAAAGACAAATGGTTGTCTTGGTAGTGTTGAAGAACTTTCTCTAGTTTGGTAAGTGTTTCATAGAATTTTTGCCCATAGACAATGACATCATTAATGTATATTTCAACATAGTCATGGGAGATATTAAAAAATATTCTCAAAATAGCAATTTAAAAAGTAGTTGGGGCACTACAAAGATCATGGAAAGATACCATAGGCATAGGTTCCCCAAGGAAAATTAAAAGTGGTTTTATCTTGGTCTTGTGAAGCAATTCATATCTATTTATAACCACTATAGGCATCTAGGAAGGAAAGGAATTTTTTCCCTACTAATGTATACAACACTTGATCAATAAATGGAAGGGGAAAGTGGTCCTTCTTGGTAGTAGCATTCAAATCTTGATAGTCAACACAAATACATCTTTTTCCCCCTTTATTAGGGATAATGACCAGGGGAGAGACCCACTGGATATCCAAAATAGGATAAACAAATCCTACATCCAATATTTTTTGCAACTTAGTTTTGACAATGTCTTTAACTACAAGATTCATTTATCATTGGGGTTGCTGAATAAGTTTGTATTATTCTTTAATTTAAATGCAATGCATGAATAAATTTGGGGGTATTCATCTCATCTCATGGTAATCTAAGGAAAATGTATTTGTGTGCTTTCTTAGCATTATAAGTAACTGAATTTCTTACTGGGTGTTAAGGAGGTGCTAATGTTGAGAGGTTTATTTGGCAGAATGTCTACTTGGTTTGTTAGAGAAAGTATGGTTTCTACGTTGGTAACTAAAAGAGCATAACTACATTGATGGGGAATAAATTGAGGGAATTTCCAAATGTCTCTTCTAATTTCATAAATATCATTCTCAAGAAAATTATTCTTAAGAGGGCATGGTGTACATTCCAACATGTTTGTGGCTATAGGATCTTATCAATAGGTATTTTGCAGGATACTAGTAAGGACAATGTCTTCTTCTTGTGCCTATAGAGCTAGACTCTGGTCAATGTTTTAGAGAGTTTACAAGGAGACAACTTCCTCAAAGTCATCAATCTAAGGGGTTGGTCCATCATTCTGGGAAGGCTGGGTTGGTAAATAAAGAAGTAGTTTTTTGGTGTCATTTCCATTAGAAATTAGCATTTTTCCTAACATATAGATAATAAAAGCATCGGTGATAGCCAACCATGAGCGACAAAGGATGAGAGGATAAACTCCCAAGTTTATTTTTGGGTACAGTATAATAAATTCTATTGGATATTACTAGGAGTCCATAGTGATAATCAGGTCCTCAATAATCCCTTCAAGCTTAATAGTTGATATGTTGACCATCTAGAGGATTGTGGGTGTTAGACGGGGAGTTGTAAGTTTCAGTAGTTTCATAGTCCCCATGGTCATCACATTTATGGTTGCACCTAAGTCAATTAAATTGTTAGATATGGGTTGGATGTGGATGCTAACATTAACTACATGACTTTCAAGATCAAAACATTTTGGAGGAACTATATTTCCTAGCATAATATCTGCTAGTTGTCCAATGACTTGGACTATTTTAGGATCCTTCTTCTTTCTTCTCAATGTTTTAAAACATTTATCTCTAATAACCTTATTATAGATAAGAGAATCCTTTATTACATGAAAGATTGGGATTTTTATGCACACATTCTTGAGTTATCCTAGGATATCAAATTTGGGCTCAAGTCCAGGATGTGATATGTTTAATCTCTCTGAAAAAGGAGGATTGTTAGATTCTTTTTGATTTTCTAATGGACTTGGCTCAAGATTAGCCATGGGTGGATGTGGATTAGTATGGAGAGGAGATGGTTCTCAAAAGTGTTTTGTAATTATGGGTGAGGTGGGTTGTGTAGGATCACATCTTGAGTGAAGTTGGACTTAATTAATATCCAAGGTGTATGTTGTATATTATAATATTTCAGTGGATTCTGTTGGTTGAACCAACTTATTGGCAGAATTGGAGATGGGCTGACTAGGCAATTGAGTGGTTATAATAGGTTTTTGAGTGTTTTTCATTAAGGTCTATTATTGTTTTGGTTATTGTATTTGTTGGGGAAAGCCTTTATTACCTCTCCATTATTATTGCCATGGATTAAAGGGAAAGAACCATTGTTTGTTTTGGAATTACCCAGGTTGAGTTTATTGTCCATTTTATTACATCCATAACTAATTCTAGGGTAGCTACTAATTTGGTTGGGTATATTCATCCAAGAACCATATTGAGGATTATTTGAGAATTGGGAATTTGTAAACATAGAATTTGATGGCATACTTGATATTTATACCCATGTTTTTTATTAAGCCATGAAAAATACTTGATTCTCATCTTATCTTATGGCATGTAGCTCCACTAATTTAGGATTATCCTTAGTTATGTTGGTTACATGAGCTTTCTTATAATGGCATGTGCAATCCACCTTATTTTTATGCATTTAGGCCAATAGGTAGCTAAGGGTTTATCAGTTTATTATTTCTTCCTCTATGTATGTAATGTATCAAGTTGAGTATCTAGGTGGCTGATAATGTCCTGATTCATGTCCTATAACAAGTTTTTAACTTCACCTTTAGATAGTCTTATTGCATATGTTGCAAGGGTTATACTCCTACTTTTGTTCATTGTTAATTTGGAGTAGTTTTTACATAGAACTATTAGTTTATTAGATGACAATGTAGAAACATCACCACTAGAGGCTACTAATTTCATGGCAAGTTCCTTATCTTAAGATTAAAATAATGGGTTAAAATATCCTTAGGCATTTTAATATTATAAAAACTAATATAATTTGGGTTATTATAAATTGGGTCACTCGTAAAAACCATGTTTGTCTCTACCTCTGCCTCATAAGACATGTCACTTTCAACATCGCTAAAGTTATTATTGAAAAAATATACCTTCAATCATTTTTGGATCAAAATTGAGACTAAAAACATGTATAGGGTGGTGGATAACATATAGTAACACATTATTTTCCTCCCATCATGCCCGATCGAGAGACCACTACCTATTTTAAACTCAAGAACACCCTTCCCAAAACAAGAAAAATATAGTTTTTTAGCCTGACTTCAAGCATGTGTATAGTGAAAATTATAATTCATTGGCATAAAATTAAATAACATTCCTGTGTTTTTTTAATACCTCTAATTTCACAGTAGATTATGTCAATATAACCTTCCAGACCAATCTATGGCACAAGTTACAATGATAGGTCCATAAATGCAACTTTTTTGTAGTGAAGAGATAAGTGTTTGTCCTTCAACTGAAATTTTCACCTCTAAGATCTCCAAGTGAAAATTCATAACTTCAATCACATCTATATATACAAATCACATATTCTCTAATGACCATGACATCTAAATTTACATAAGTGCATGTTTTCACTAATGTTTAGGAGCATGGAAACACTAACAACAAATATTGTCAAAGTTAAAGTTGAAGTTGGATAAGTCCTCTTATGATGATTTATGGCTATAAACTAGTAATACCAAAAAAAATTGGTCATTTATATCATTTAGGACCATATTATTATCCTCATATCATGCTCGATTGAGTGACCCGCCACCCATTCTAGCCTTAAGAATGGCCTTCCCAAAATAATAAAAATGTAGATTTTTATTCTAACTTCAGGCATGCATAAAATGGAAATCATAAGTCATTGGCATGAACCAAAATAACACTCATGCACATTAATATCCCTCTTATTTCACCTCATATCAAGTAAACATAACCTTTTATGATAATCTTTGGCACAAATTTTAGTGATGAGTCTTGAAATGCAACTTTTTGCAGTGAAGAGATAAGTGTTTATCCTCCAACTGACATTTCTACCTCCGAGTGAAAATATGTCACCTAAATCATGTATAGATAGTAAAATAATATTTTATCCCATAAAAATTATGTTTAAATCCACCCAAATTCATGTTTTCACTATTGTTCATGATCTGGGAAACACTTACAATAAATATTATCAAAGTTGAAGTTGTGATTGTACAAATATGCTTCCAATGCTTCATGGATCAAAAATGGCACTGAAAACATGTCCTGGGTGGTCGAAAACATCTATTAACATGTTCTTGGCCTCCCATCATGCCTGATCAATGGATCCATCATCCATTTTGACCTCAAGAATCCCATTCCCAATATAATAAAATGTAGTTTTTAGCCTAACTTCAGGCATGCATAAAAATTAAACCATAAGTTTTTAGCATGAAACAAAATAAACCTCATGTACATGTTTAATCCATATAATTTACCCCATATAATTTTAATGCAACGTTCTAGAATAATTTGTGGCACAATTTGTAGTGGCAGGTCCTAAAATACATTTTTTTATAGTGAAGAGACAATTACTTGTCCTCCAACAGACATTTCCACCTTTAGGACCTATCAGTGAAAATAAATCACTTAAAAAACATATATGTATGAACATAAGATGTAATCCCATGACCATTATTTCTAAATCCACCCAAATTCATGTTTCGACTATTGTTCAAGAACATGGAAACACTAACAATAAATATTGTCAAAGTGGAAGCTGTAGTTGGAAAACTCTGCTTTCAGTACCTTTTGGATCAAAACCAATGCTACCAATAATTTTTTGGGTGGTGTATAATTTCAAAAACCATGTTTCTATCCTCCCATCATACCTGGTTGAGAGACATGCTACCCATTCTAAACTCAAGAATGTCCTTCTCAAAACAAGAAAAAATGTAGTTTTTTAGTCTGACTTCAAGTGTGTGTAAAATGGAAACTGTAAGTCATTATAATAAATAAAAATAACCATATTATTCATGTAAAATGCCTATAATATCACCATATATTATTTTTATTTAATATTCTAAAGAATATTTTGGCACAAGTTATAGTGACGAGTCTTGAAATGTAACTTTTTTATAGTGAAGAGACAAGTGCCTATCATCCAACTAACATTTCCACCTCTGGGATCTCCAAGTTAAAATACATAAATGTTATCACATTTGTATATTCAAATCACATGTTCTCCATTTAACATCACATACAAATATACCTAGATGTATGTTTTCCCTATTGTTCAGGAGCATGGAAACACTGACAATAAATGTTGTCAAAGTTAAAGTTACAGTTGGAGAACTCCACTTCAGGTGATTCATGGCTCAAAAATAAAACTTCCAAAACATCTAAGGTGGTGTATAACATATAATACCATGATATTATCCTACATTCACACTCATTTTATATACAACCACCCATTCCAACCTCAAGAATGACCATCCCAATACAATAAAAATACATTTTTTAGCATGATTGTAGGCATGCATAAAATATAAACTATAACTCATTAGTAGGAATATAAAGAACCATATTATGAATTTATAATACATATAATTTAACCTTGTATCACATTAATTAAACCTTTTGGACCAATCTATGGTACAAGGTGCAATGACTGGTCCTAAAATGCAACTTTTTGTAGTGAAGAGACAAGTGTTTATCCTCTAATTGGCATTTCTTACTCTAGGATCTCCAAATGAAAAAATATCACTTTAGGAAAATATATATATTAAAATCACACACTATCCCATAACCAAGACATAAAAATCCACAAAGACACATGTTTTCACTATTACTCAAGAGCGTGGAAACACTAATAATAAATGTTGTCAAAGTTGAAGCTTTAGTTGTAGAACTCCACTTCTAGTGCTTCGTCACTCGAAAATGGTGATTATAAAATGTTAGGGATGGTGAATAAAATCTAGGACCACAATCTTATCCTTCCATCATGCTCATTTGGGATACCCACCACCTATTCCAACCTCAATATATTTTTAGCTTGACTTAAGTCTCATAAAATATAAATCATAAATCATTGGAACAAATCAAAAGAACCCACCCGTGCATGTAAAATACTTATAATTTCAATCTATATAATGTCAAAGAAACATTCTAGACTAGTATTTGGCACAAGTTACAATAATGGGTCATGATTAATTATATTAAACTTATCTTAGCTTTAAGAATATGCAATTCTTTATTAACAGTGCCAACTATGTGAAGTTGGAAATTATTTGGTACCACTAACCTAAAAAAAATTAATAAGTAATTAAAAATGAAATTTATATGTACTACCTAAAAAATTAATAAAAATTGGTAAAATTAGATACATTTATCGAACCACTAAGATATGCTCTAATCTTTATAATAGCAAGAATAACTCCATGGTCTAACTCACAAACTTTCAATAGATTCTTGTTTAATGGACTCCCATGATATTTGACCAATTGAATATTTTTTGATAGTGTAGTATCTTCCTATGTGTTTCAAAGTCTTCAAACAACCATACATCTAATTATTTTGTAGGATATCATCAAATCCAATTTCTAGTTGTATGTAATAGGAATTCAAGGGAAAAAATGCATAAGTCATTTGTTATTAGAATAAACATAAAAAACAATCTTAAGACAAAACATTCCCAATAATAGATACTTGGGGGAGAAATATAACAAGATCAAACCCAATACAATGATAAAATAAAGTATAACTTGCCTTCACCTTGCTTGCAATGAAAGCTTTCTTGTTGGCATAAAGTTGATTTGTGCTCAGCTTGGGTCAAAATGGAGTCTTTATAGATGCTCTTATTTTATGGGAAACACCTCCTCTTTGTTCACTTTGGTTTTGGCTTTGGCATGTATTGGAAATGAATCTTTATCTTCAATAATTTCACATTATAAGTTTGGATTTAAGAGATTATTTGAAGGTGTTCTTGCATAATAACATTACATAAGAAAGCTTTTTGGAAGTAAGTGTGAAACCTTGTATTTATATGTTCTAGAATAATCCCAACCTAGGTATGATTAGGTTTAGTATAACCTATAATTAGGCTTGGAAGTCCAAATGCAATAGATGTTGCCTTTATTTATGCATTTATGGAAGGAGTCATGGTTTAACATTTCTAATTTTTATGGCATTTATGTTGATATTTTGTAATTCTTGACATTGAGGATGATGACATCATCATGACCTCATTTTTTATTAAATTTTAATTTTTAGAAATTATCAATTCACTAATTCAACATGGATCATTTAAATAATCATTTAATTTTATTTACATTTTTTATTAATTTTTCTTAGGCTTTTGGTCACTTCAAGAATTGGGTTAAGTGTCCCATTTAATTGGTCAAAAATGTTAGTTTGTTTGGTCGCAAGCTAACTGGGGATGAATCTATGAGAGGTTATCATTATGTATAGAGTAATACCCAAAATAAGAATGCTTTGACATAATTTTTGGAAATTACATCTAATGTGTAGATGAATTTATGATGTTCAGTGATTTTTAGGCTTAATTTACATAGTTTGATAGAAACCAGTCTAAAGCCTGTTTAGACATGAAAGTGGATGAAAAAGAGTGTCTACCTTTTTACCCTATTTCTATAGGCATTTTAAGACATATGCACAATAACATCTTATCAAATAATTAAAAAATTGTTATGTTGAAAATGTTAATGCTTTGTAAAAAGTGATGTGTTAACAACCATATGTTGTTATGAGCTATCAGTCATAGGTTGATGCCCTAGAGAACACTTGATGAGCCCTAAATTCCCCCTCAAGGGATCAAGTAGAAAGTAGTGCCATTGAATAGACCCTTGAAAAGAATAAATTACATGGTCTGGTGATAATGGTGATTAAAATACTAATTTTCCCAAAGATAGTTATAATCACTGGCATGGTGATTTGCCCCTATAGGATAGATGGGTCAAAATAATGATTTAACCAAAGGTGGTTCGAATCATTAGTATAGTGATTTTACCTAGTAGGACAGATGGGTAAAAATAATGATTTTCCCAAAAGTAGTTCAAATCACTAGTGCAATGATTTACCCTAGTAGTATAGATGGGTTAAAAAATGATTTCCCCAAAGGTGGTTTGAATCATTAACATAGTGATTTACCCCAGTAGGGTATATTGCTCATGTTATAAAAGTATTTTTTCCCTAGTAAGGTAGAATATATCATTAATCAGTCAAAATAATTTATTATGTCCAAGAAAATGGGCAAAGGGAGTTAATGAAATAAATTTGTAATACAGATTAATGATGAGTTGGCATAGAATAACAACATGAGTCTAGAAGACCTACTAGTGTGAAGATGCACATTCTAACTATCATGTGGTATGACTAAGAATAGTGCTATTAAATGAGTCTCTAGATAGGCCCAATGGCATGGTTTGGTGATTAAAATAGTCAAAAAATAATGAATGTAAAAATGAACGATGTGAAAAACGGACCACATAGTCAAAAATAAGACCCCCTAAAATGAATGGACTTAACCTTAGGCACTAAGAGGGGTGAAAAAATAAAATTTAAAACTATATATTCACCCCATGGGGTGAAAAAAAATCATTTTCACCCAAACTATTTGTAAATTAGAGATCTAACCTAGAAAGAGAAAGGTGATGAAAAATGGTGTGTGGATGAGGACGGAGGCATGTGAGCGATTGGGTGAGGAAGTATAGGTGACCACTACATGATGGGACACTAATAATTCATTTCATTTGAGATTTTTATTCAATAATTATGTAATAAATGTTACGTTTAAGATAAAAATGGTGAATTCATTATTTTCATGGTAACGCAAACAATGGCTTCGCCCTCTACTAAATGGTGACATCACCAAAAATTGGTGTAAATCACCATTTTGGTGATTTCACCAAATATACATGAAGTCATTTTCATAAAAAATGAAAATGGTAACTTTGCCAAAAATACTTTGAAAATATTAAATCAATGAATTCACTTAAAAAAGGTGAAATTGCCATTTTTTTACAAAATGAAAACAACGAATTTGCCATAGTTCCAAGGGAAAATGGTGAGTTTATAAAAAAATAGTAATTAGGAAAACTTTAGGGTGAAAAATAATTATGTAGGTACTTATTAGACAATAGCATAGGCTAATTTAGAGTTATCTATGGTTACAAGATTTACTCAAGGTACTAACAAAATGTTAGTGGTGTTCACATTATTTACAGATGCCACAAATTTAAATAGAGGACATGGTAGAATTTTTGCACATTTGGATCTATTAGACATAGCTCAGATTCTCATGGTTAGACTGGATTGAACCTATTTAAGTACAATAGTAAAGCGATCACACTTTAATACTTATACATTCCACATGTCGATAGAAGTTATATTGATTCTTAAGGATACCTGGCATATCCTCAAGCTACCTATGAGAGGTTAGATGTTATTTTGAATGGATCTTATATAGTTATAGGCTGTGTTGGATGATTTGACCAGTTATATAGACATTCCCATGGCACATGGGAAGGTTGTGATTGATCTACTATAAATACATACTGATATTCAGCCACATGACCTAGCCCTAGAGGACTTGTCATCACCAACACTGATTGAAAGAGATGTCATCATTTTTATGTTTATTTTTAGTGGCATACTACTAATTAACAAGAGAAATTGATTATTTCACAAGGGCTTAGGTGGAATGATCCTAACTATGATGGATGATATAACCAGGTTTGCTTAGGGGCTAGTAGTATTGTCCTAATTGTATAAATACTTGCATATTATGACCTACTGAGGAGGCTAGAGTATTGGTACTTCTACTTTACTCCAAGTCTGGGGATGGGAACATATAGACATTGAGCATGTATTTGGATAAATACGGGTATGAGGTCTATAGGATCCATGGCATATGGTTGGGTTTATACATGTACATGTTATAGAGGACATTGTAGGGAGCTATATTTCTATTAGTGCATGTAAGATGAGTTGATAGATGAGTTCTTCATTTAGTGGCCCTACTTACCATATCAACTGCAGTGGCCATAATAAAATTGTTGCATGATGTTCATGACTTCCTAATACTTCCTAACATGTAGATAGGCCCATATTATCAAGGAGTACAAGCCTAATCAAATGTTATGATATTTTGGTATGTTAAATGATGTCCCTATTGAATTGAGATGATTTTCACATAATACACAAGAGATTAGTCATGTGACTCCACTAATTATTAGGATAATGGATGTGAAAATTCATGAAGGAGTTCTATGGATTCTATGGGCCTATGTTGGTGGCTTGATAGATACAAGAGTGATGTCAACTTATGTTTTATATTAGGCACATGTTTGTCTTATAAGACTGACAACACCATTACAAGCATCAAGATAGGTTTAGGATGGATAGGTACAGGCTAGATGGGTTTAGTCTTGTTAGGTATAGGCTAGGTAGGTACATGATGGGTAGGTATAGGTTGGGGGTGTAGTGATCAGATAGACATAGATTAGGAAATCAAGATCAAGGCTGAGATGAGTAGTGGTATCAGTAATATCAGTAGTAGTTGTCATAAAGTGGGGTCTGTAATGGTGATGATGGGGGTGATGGGGGTGATGAAGGGAATGATACATAGGTTATGATGGTATACCCATTCTTAGTAGGTATAACAAGTAAGTCTATAGAGGCAATCCAGGTAAGGCCATCTAATACAACTAGAGTAGCTAGGGATATTGTCATGCTTGAGGAGGAGATCATGGCCAGGGAAGGTGAGATTCAATGCCTAGTGATGCGAGTTGGCTAGCTATAGGCTTAGGTGACCCATATAGATGGTTAAATTTCTTCCATTTAGTCATATATTGACCAACTAAAGGTAGAGGTGGCCTATATGACATAGGCATAGTCATAGATATAATTATCTAAAGAATAGACCATACTAGAGAGGGATCAGGTCTTGGAAGATGTTTAGATGTTCTAGTTTGAGAGGGATGAGGTAGGAGGTGCTAGCTCACATGTAAGGTTTTTGAGGATGTCTTTTGAGAGCCTTTAGGCTAAGGATAAGACCTAATACTATCTCCGGGTTTATGAAATCTTGAGATATCAATAGATTCTTACTTTTCAAGTATGGGATGCAAAAAAGTCTAGTAGTATGTCATCTTGATCTAAGACTAGGACACATGGTATAACAACACCATGTTCGATCAATACAGTAGCCATGACCACTACCACCACCAAGACCACCTCTTAAAGGACCTATGGACTCATAGAGTTAGAGCTAATGTTATATAGATTTATGGTATTTTTATATTTTGACATTATGACATGTATATAATCATGATGTATATGACATTATTTTTTGAGATATATGACATTCATATTTTGTCTATGGACTTATAAATGGACTATTATTCTTTTATTATATATGTGATGCTTTATTATTTACTTTATCAAGATTGGCCATAGATCCATGATTAGATGTGATTAATTTGTAATGTTGATGTTTATTTCCATTTAAACATGTATGTTCCTCCATTCACTGTGTCCCATGCATATAAGATGTTAGACTCTAATGCAATAGGTAATTAGATGTTGCCCACATAGTCCCATGGACATGAGTTCCAACATAGACTTCAAGACAAATGTAATTCTCTTAGGATGTGGGATAGGATAAAATTGATGACAAATAAAAGATATTGATCATAGAGGAAATTAAGAATGTGCTCGCAAAATGGAAAGAGTGTGAAATTAAAGAGGTTGACACTAATGATTATGATAACATCTAGCATAAAAACATCATAAAATTGTAAGAGCATAATTTATGATGAAACCACACTAAAATATAAAAGGTGAGTTTTCATAAATGATTTTGGTTGATAATTTAGAATGTTCACTATGTCTAAGGCTTAGAATGAGAATCAGATCAAAAAATGATAATCACATAAATGAATTTCAAAATTATGAGAGAGTTAGACATCTAGGGTGCATTAGTGCATTAATTTCAAATTCATAAATACCCACAAAAGTGACTTGTAAAATGGTGAGAGCGTGACTTAAGTTGATCTCAAAATAAGGAGAATGTGGGATTAGGTTGTTCATAAAATAGTGAGATAATTTAATTAAGTTGATCATAAAATGGAAAGAGCATTGGTTTAAGTTGTTCAAAAAATGGGGAGATCATGTCAAAAAGGTGGCTAATCTAACCTTAGAAAATGTTAAGCATTGACTACATAGTCCAAATAGACCTCAAGCCACTGTAGTTTGCCCTACAATGAGGAATCCGAATAAGTAACATCTTCATAAATAATCAAATGGTAGGGTATAAAATAATTGTAAGGCAAGGCATGGTAAAAGGTTATTCCTAGGCTATAGGATACAATGACATAGGTAGGTTTCCCCTAGGCTATAGGGAATAATGACATAGGTAGGTGATATAGAACATTTACTAAAATGAAGGATGCAATTGCTAAACCACTGTCATACTTCCCCTTTGTGAAAGAATGCACTCAATGAGTCATAAGACTGAATCAACCACTAAAATTATACTTGAATCCAACTATTGAAGATGTATACAGTATCAATGAATCAAAACCAAGGTTAAAATGGTAATAGGGGAGTTAAAACAAAACTTTGGCTAATAGGGAGGGTACGGGAGGAAAGGTATATAGCATGGTATAAAGAATGTGATGTTATAACACAACCTAAATAATCCTCATAGACAAGACTTTGGTTAACTCAAGAAAAAAAGTGCTTGAGATGTATTTTTCATTGGTTCATCTCCTTCTAGCATAGCCAACATGTATGCTTCAGATTCATAGTTATAAATAATCACATAACTTCCCAACTAATTAGGCTTAAATTTTCCCTTTTTCTTACATTTGATATTGATGTTATTCTAATTTTATTTTAGTACAAGATCACCAAGCTTGAATTCTTGATCTTTCACATTCCTATTATATTCACCACACAATTGATTTTTCTATGCTTGGAGAGTATTCATAGCTACCATGCATTTTTTGTCTAGTAGTTATAGTTCATGCAAAATATCTAATCTATAATCCTCGTCATCATGGATATGTTTCAATAAAATACATAGAGAAGGCAACTTGACCTTGATAGGAAGAATGGCCTTAATACTATAAGTTAGGGAATAGTGTGTGCCTCCCATTGAAGTATAAAAATTGGTTTGGTAAGCCCATAGGGCATGAAATATTTGAAAGTGATAATCATGGCCAGCATCATTGATAATTTTATTAATAATCTTTATAATGGTTTTTTTATATGGCTCTATTTGGCCATTACCTTGTGAGTAATATATAGTGAAAAAAATTTGGGTAATATTATATTCAACATAAAGGGATTTGACATAATTATTTTTTAATGAACCATCATTATCATATATAATGTCAAGGAGACACCATAGTGGCAGATGAGGTGATAAAAAATGAATTTGGATATTTGATAGCCTATTGAATAAGAGAGGGTAATGGCTTCTACCCACTTAGTGAAGTACTCAATGGCGATAAGGATATGTATATGGCCATTTGAGGAAGTAGGGTTAATCTTTCCTACAAGGTCGAGTCCCCATGTTGGAAATGACCATGGCATAGTCATTGGTTTGAGTCTTTGGTATGGAGCACGTATCAAATTGGCATACTTTTGGCATTATTTACACCTTTTAACATAAGCAATTGCATTTGCTTCCATGGTTGGCCAATAATTACCAATACACATTAACTTTTTAGCAAGGATAACCCTACTAGTGTGGGACCCATAAACCCCTTCATGAACTTCCCTAAAAAATAATCTAGATTCTATCAAGGTTAAACAACATTAGAGTTACATCAAAGCTTTTATAATAGAGTGTAGGTCTAAACAATGTATAATGAGAGGCTTGGTGGGTGAGTTTTTTTCTTTTTAAGAGATAGGTCAGGTGGGAGGACTTGGTCATGAAGTTAATTATATAGTTTGGAATACCATGTATGACTGGGACCAATAATATCATATATCATCTCAACAACTAAGGGTTCATGAGCAGGTGATATAATATGTTCAATGAGGAACTGATGATAGCTTGCCTTATTTTTGATGCAGATCATAGAATCGATTGTAGATGTAGCCTAAAATTTGATCTTATCGATTAAACTATCTAATTTAATCCCTAAAACTTTAAACCACTAAGTAAAGTCTAGAGCCATTAGAACCTAATGCAATTGGATGAACAAACTATTCAAAATAGCATTACATTTCTAAATCTAAATGATCCAAACCATGATCAAACAGATGAAAAATGAAAAGGATTGGGATGGGAATTACCTTAGACTCAATAGTTTAACATTATGATGGCATGATAATAGATTGTTGATAAAGGATGCAAGGATTGTTTTGCATTGAAGACTCTATAAATTTCCAAGCTTGCTAATTGGACATGGATATGGCATGAGAATTCAAGTTTTCCTACCATGGAGGAATGGAGTTACTTATATAGAAGAGGGAGGGAAAGATCAATGGTGGAGATTCAAAGTTGGTTTGAGGATATCAAAGTTGGAGGATTAAAAGGAATTTAAAATACCTTAGAAGCCTATAGATTAAGAGGCTTCTAGAGAGGAGGGGTGAGAATAGAGAAGATTCTAGAATCCTCTAATTCTCTAATCTTCTTAGGGATTAATTAGGCTTAGGTATGGATTAGATAGGTATTAGGTGGGTGATTAGGGACTAGGGTTGCAGGAGAGCCTAGGAATAGGCTAGTTGGTGGGTTGGTGGGTCATGAGAATTTATAATTCCTAAATAATAGGTAAGTGGGGTTAGATTAAGATAAAGAGATGATTAGGTGAATTAATGATGAAGTGAGATATAATAAGGTTAGTAGATGAAGAAATATTGAGAGGGAACATTAGATAGATGACTAAAAAGGGGGATAAATTAGAAAGATTAAAATGGGATAAATTAGATAAATAGAATTAGTGTAGATTGATAATAATATTAGTAACAATAATTAAGTGAGTGAATTTAGATACATATAGTATCCATGGAATTTATTATCTATTATTGGCCTAAGGTATTTCTTTAAACTGAAGATGGGTAATATGTTGCTTTATAGTGTCCACCATGGATTTATAAAGTACAAGCTTCTCATCCTTGGTATATAATTTGTCTATGACCTATTTAATGATAAGTTGTGAATCTCCGTAAACTAGAAGATGTTAAATGTTCCTTTTTATCACTAAATAAATCCCTACAATGAGCACTTCATACTCAACCATGTTATTGTTATAAAGAAAGTTGATACGAAAGGACTTGGGAATGAGATATCCCTATGGTTTTATGAAAAAAAATCCTTATACTGACCTATGGATGAGAAATAACCATAAAAAAAAGTTTACATTACTGCTTTTCAAGAGGTGTTTTTGCTATGGTCATGATGGACTCATCTAGAAACCCAAATATGAGTGTTTGAGTGTTAGTAAGAGAAGATTAAGTGACCTATTATGTAATTATTTTTCCATTGATGTCCTTTTGGTTATAATATTCAATTTCTATATTTATTATAATCATAATCCATTTATCCATACAACCCTATAAAACTATTTTTGAAAGTAGATACTTAAGCGGATCTACTTTGGCAATGACAACGGTCTTATTATTTAGCATAAAAAGGCACAACTTCTATGTCATAAAGACCATAGTTAAACAAAATTTATTGATTGGCATATAATTGTGTTCATATGTAACCAATGTGTATCTTAAATAATAGAAAACATGTTCCTTCTCTTGTTCATCATACTAGGATAACAGTTCCCCTAAGGCATTTTTAATTGTAGATAGATATATTAGTAATGGTTTCTCTATTATAGGTGGAAATAAAATAGGTGGATTAGCCAAGTATTCTTTCAATTGGTTAAAGTCCTTTTTGGAATCTTAATTCTATGATAAAGTAGTACCCTTATTCAACAAATAGGTAAATAGATGGCACTTTTCATCCACTTATGATATGATGCCTCTGATTGATTGTATATTTCCCTTCGAACTACAAGTCTAATTCAAAGTGGACAATAATGACATATTGATAATGGACTTGAATTTGGTTGGAAAAAATTTAATACACCTATGAGATATAATTATTCCTAGTAATTTAGTAGAAGTTACACCAAAAATGCACTTTTTAGGATTGAGTCTAACCTTGTATTCCTAAAAACATTCAAATGTATTTCGAAGCATAGCTGGATATTTGACATAGGTCTTGGATTTACCCAAGATTTCATCAACATAGTCATCAACTAAAGCATGCATCATATCATGGAAAATTACCATCATGGTCCATTGTTACATTGCCCCTACATTCTTGAGGATGAAAGGCAATGACCCGATAGTAAAACATTCACCAAGGAGTGGTGAATGTTATCTTGTTTTTCTCTTCAAGTGTGATCTTAATTTTGTTGTATCCTAAAAAACCATTCATAAGAGAGATAAGCTCATAGCTAGATGTGGAATCAATAATAATGTCGATATTTAATATATAAAAGTCATCCTTTAGGCAAGCCTTGTTAGTGTCACAAAAATTAGTACACAATATCATACCTTATAGTTTTTTCTTGACTAGCACAATATTGGAGACCCACTTTAATTAATCAATAGTAAAAATGCATCATGAATCTAAGAGTTTCACCTATTTTTTATTGGTTAAGATGATGATACGAGGATGTATTTTCATTAATTTACACTTGGTTGGATTGGCATTAGGATGTATAATAATACTATGTACAACCAATGTGGGTCCAAACTAGGCATGTCAGAATAAGCCCATGAAAAAATGTCAATGAACTATCTAAGAAGGGATGTAAGGACTTCACACTCCTCTTCAGTAAGGGATGTGCCTAGTTCGATCCACTTTATATCATTTGGTGTTCTAATGCTGAACTCATAAGTGTCCTCCATGAGGAGTTTATAACCATAGCCTAGGAGAGTTGACAAAGAAGTGAATTAGTTAGAAATATCAAATTTGTATGGTTAGACTAGCTCATCAAATTCCCCTAAATAGGATGACTCAAAATCACCCAATGGTTATAAGGGCCATGTAATAAATACTTCTATACATTCTTGGATAATATGTTCAAAGGCTCATTGTTCTTCTTCACTAATTGCAGACACAAATGTGATTGTAGCATTGGTGGCATCCTGAGCTTTATCTGATGAAGGGTGAACATCCCTATCTAATGGCACCTCAAATAAGTTTTCACTAAGAGATTGGAATTTTTATTTACTTTTACCTTGGTCCAAAATCACCTCAAAGAGGTTTTTGCTTTTGATCCTCAATGTTTGATTTTGTTTTTCTTTTTAGAAAATTAAGTTCACATGCTCTCTAAAAGAGGCATTAGGATCCAATCTAATAGAAAACAAATTGTTTATGATCACTAAGAGTAATATGGTCTCTTAGACTCAGAAAGTTGAAAATAACCTCATCATTTTTGAACTCATCAAGTGACACTATGGATTCTTGTTCATCCCAGTCAATGAGTTGTGGATGATGAAGTAAAAGTGGGAAAGGATGAATGACAAGTGTAATGATACATAAAACATTAGGGTTAAACATGTTGGTATTGACTAATTTCTTATATACACTATAATTAGACTCTGCATCAATTTTGGCATCATCGTTGCTATTCATTGGTGTAAGAACATAGACACAATATGTGGGGTCACCCCTAGGTGGTTTAAATCTAATATTGTAAGTTATCTTGTGCTTGGTTATGGAAATTGGATAAAATGTACCTTATTGATTTTTCCTTGGGCCTATATCTTCATAAGCTTGATTATCCATGATTTGGTTAGGTATGGGATACCTTTTTCTTTAGTAACAATCATCCAAGTCATTATTCTAAAGCTATGAATCATCTTCGACAAGTGGGTCTTGTTCTTGGCTAGTTTTCATTTTGAAAATAATAGGCTCTAGGGTATTGAACTTGCCTTTATATAACTATTCCATGTGAATGCCTTGTATTTGGGTCTTCCATAGCATTTAAGGGCCTGTGGAAGGTTAGCTACATGGAATGAATTATGCAAGAGGTATTTTCTTGGGCCTTGGTTAGAGATGGTAAAATGATTAGATATCTCAGGAGGGGGCATAAAGGAAGTAGAGGCAAGGCTATTAGGGTCTTTATAATTAGAATATGGAAATTCAACAAGTATGTCTTTGTCCTTAGGTTTAAGGTATATGAAAAAATGGTAATTATAACTTTTATACTTGGCCTCCAAGTGTTTACATAATTGGTATGGTTGTAGGTCTGCAATAATAGTTGCCTCCATCCCATGATGGGGGAACTTGATACATTGGTGTAATGAAAAAGGTATTTGTCAAATTTCATGTATCCATGGTTGACCCAAAAGTAGTTTGTATGATAAATCTAGATCCAATACATGGTAAAGTGTGTCATGGGTTAAGAGCCCAACAAAAATTGGCAAACAGATTATTCCCTATGAATATCATTCTTAATTATCATAGACCTTAATGGTAATGGTATTTGGTTGAAGGTCAGTTATTTTGTATCTTAGATGCTTGACTTACTATAGAGACACAATATTGTGGCCTGATCCATTATCTATGAAGACACACTTAACTTTATTTCATGCTATGACAACTTCAATATACAATGGGTTATTATGGAAAGGGCCCAAAAATGACATATCACTTTATTCAAAGGTTAATTATTGACCAAGAGCTAGGTGTCTAACCAAAGCTTAGAATTTATCTAGTGTAATGTCATTTGGTATTTAGGATTGGCTAAAGAGTTATGTAAGGATATTTTTGTGGATAGCATGGGTATGAAACTAATCTAAAATAGAGATTTGTGTAGGCATACTTTACAGTTACTCCACAATATCATATGTTATCTCCTTAGCATTGGTAATTGGCTTACTCTTAGTTGGTATGGTGAATTAAATGGGCTCATTGATAGATGGTGGTTGTGGATCTAGAATGATGAATTTAGTCCATCAAGTTATGATTATGCAATCTGGATTAGTTAAAGGGCCATTATAACCAAAGGAAGGAGAAGGCCCTAAGATGATAATACTTGGTTGTTTTTGTATTTGGATATAGTCACAAGTCAAAGGAGGATTACCAGCATAAGGAGGTTAATAGGCATTGTTAGGCAATGGCCATGTTAACTAGAAATTGGTTTGGGTTTGATGGTAATGGTGGATATATGACCACCTATAATACAATCTATAACTTTATTATAGTCATATGTTATGAAATGATAGGCCTCTTAGTTAGATGGATTATTTTGACCTTGATTCAAATCATTGTATCACTTTTAATGTCATTTTGATTACTATTGTTGATGTTGTTATTATTTTTTATATTGTTGTTGTTTTTTTTGTTTTTGTTGTGGAGGTGGCCTTTATTTTTTTTTTTTCTGGTTATTATCATTGTGTTGTGGAAAAAGATCCTGATAAATACCCATGTTTTGATAGGAAGCAGAAGCCCTATTATCCAACTCTATATCTCCATTTTCCAACATGTTTTGAATGAGTGGCCTTAATTACAAACATCAATGTATGGAATTCCTTTTGACTTAGTGATAGTCATATAATTCATGCTCTTTATACAAATTAAGGAAAGGAAAACCTTTAGGGAATGACTTTGAAATGGACCAATTAACTATATTGGCAATGGATAATTTTCAAAATACTAACTCAATTGGTTCTCCAAGATCACTAAAGATTATATCATTAGGTCTTCTTCTTGGAGGATGTGTTTTCGACTAAGGAGGTGGGAGTGATTGCATACATGGAATTGGTTACATTTATAGAGATGGTTGTGTTTGTAAAATTGGCTATGTATATGGATTTGGTTGCTTAGATGATGTTTGAACCATTTGGACATGGCATGATTTGATAACTCTATTACTAAAAACATTCTTATTATAGTTATAGGATTTGGGTTTTTTTAAAAGTATTGGCCTAAGGTGGCATAGGAGTCGCTATCTAAATTAGATTTTGGGTTTCATTTGGTCTTGATTATGGTTTTGGCTTTGGTTTTGATTCTGGATTTGATTAAGATAAGATAATTTGATTATCCCATTATTGATAAGGGCCTTCTCAATTTTTATACCATTTTCAATGATCTTCTCAAATGTGTGAGCACACTAAAGCTCAAGGTGGTAAGATATCTCAATGTGCAAGTTATTGGTAAATATAGTTGTCAACTATTTATCAAGTAAATTGTGTGTGAAACAACTACCAAGTGCTCTCCACCATTGCAAGTAACTTGCAAAGCTCTTAACAATCCTTTGTCTATCTTGACCTAGACCAACCATAGTAATCATGTATTTGAGATTATAGGAGAAATTTTATATAGTTTTTTGTTGAAAGGTCATCAAAGTTAGATATAGAATTATTTAGAATTTTGAGAAGACACTCCAAGCCTTGTCTAGCTAAACTTATAAGAAAAAAATAGAAGCTTGTAGATAACACTATAGGCTATTGGCTAGCAAGTAATAAATAAATACTTCAAATGCTCCTTGGGGCCACCCTTGCCCTTATATTTATCATAATTTGGTGGCTCATAACCCAGAGGAAATGGTATTTGAAGGTACTCCATATTGAAGGGATATGACTAAACCTTGTCCAGTTTAAAGTTATTTGTTTGCTTCCCAATCTGATTAGTTGTAAATACATTCTTCATTTATTATAGTTATTGGCTTGCTTGAACAAATGACTTGGAATACATATCCTTTGGTAATGATTATATTACTAATATGTACATGTTATTTCTTAATATTCTATATAAATGTATTAATATGACTTTGGTCTGGAGGGAACTATAGCTATGATTGAGGTATTTATTTTTTTAGAATGTAATGTGCATGCTAGGTTTGAATAGGAACATGTTGTTGACTAGTCAAACCCTGTTGTATAGAATGTATTTGTTGTTGGTTAAAGATATATTATTGAAGCTTTTGCATATTAGGCCCTTATTTAATGTGATTTATTTTTTGGGCAAGATGGAATGATTGCATAGTGGGGTTAATCCCCTATTATAGGGTTAACACTTGTTAAATGTCTGGTACTTGTTAAATGTGTTGCACTTATTGAATGTTTGGTAATTATTATTTACTAACTACAAATTATTGTTGAATAATAAGGATACATTATTGATTAGACAACATTTTTAATGGATTTACCACTTATTGTGGTGGCACATTAGTCTATATCTATTTTCATGAGATGTTAGTTGCCACTTATTGGGATGGAATAGTGTTCGAAACCTATTGACGTAGAAGATTGGTCACCCCATGTTTGGGTGGAATGTTTGCCTATGTTTGGTCAATTTATACCTAAGATGTAGTTGAGGAAGTGGCCAGTGGATTAGTCATACATTCAATTTGTGAACTAGATGTTCCTGCCCCCTATTTTTGTGAACCACATAAGGTATTTGTAGGGGAAACTTGTTGTGAATTGATCCATTATACATGTGACCCAACTTGGTATGGATTTGGGTACACTTGTGTGTTATCCACCATGTTTTGAAAAGGGTCTTGTTTAGTAGCCACATTTTTTTCTCAATAACCGAGACATTAAACATCTCCCTAACTTGGGTATTTTACATGAATGTCCATGTTTGTATTGGTATATCCTGGTGGGTTAGTTCACACCCAAGTTGAAAAAGTTAACTCTATGAGTGGAATATTAGAAATGGCCATGGAATTTAAAATCCTAGCCAAGTTAAGGTATGTTTGGTATTCTAGTTGCATTTGTGCTATTTGATCAATAGATTGACCCTTTCCATTTACAATCACAACAAGCTCTTGGTTGTGCATTGGTACAAGGGCCTCGCTATGGATAGATGATTACTTATTGAATGGTCTAATAGAAGGAACACTACTAAGATTTCTAACTAAACTAGGTAAATTTTCATGTGTAAAGTTAGCTAGGAATTTATCACCTACCTCTACCATTAAAACAAGGATTTTTTCTCTATTCTCTAAGATATGGTGATAAAAAAAGTAAGGATCATAAGTGGTATCAGTTGGAGTAGTCACATAGTAAGGATGTTTTTATTGGACATGTTCCATGTTATGTGGTATACTATCACGGTATTGAGTATTTTGGTTTTGTTCTTACCCTATATAAGAAGGTGTGTTGGAAAAATAATGTGATAATATATCTTGATCTTGTTCTTTATATTGGGTATCATATGTGGGATACAGATCCATCTCATATGTTATGTCATATCCATAAGGCTCTTGATCAAAAGGTCACTTATGACAATGTTTTCATGTTCTGAATTATACATGGTTTGGCTACGTGTATAGTGAGGCATGGTTGAAGCAATGGTAAGTGTCCTAAAAAAATATTGGTATATCATTGTAAATTCTTGAAACTTGGCCTAAAATGAAAATTGAAAAATGTGTTTATGGTCTAAAACTATCACAAAAAACACACTTAGCTCTTGGAAAAGGTCTACACTAAGTATATGGAAAATTTGGAATGAAAACGTGAAACCAATATTTGAAAAAGGTCTTGAACTATCTAAAGGTAAAACAAACTTGGTCTATGTCTAAGAATTAAATTATGTTAGGTCTTTGGCAAAAGCCACAAATCTAGTCTTAGAACTAAAAATATACTAGGTCTTTGACAAAAGTCTTCAAAGCTAATTTTGGAAATGAACTTTATCTAGGAACAAAACTTAAAATAAACTTAAATTTAAGGTAATTCATTTGAAACAAAAAGTGCACTTGGTCGAGGTAAACTTGGAAACTAGGTCAAAAGTGCACTTGGTCTAAAAGAAACCTCCAATAAAAAAATGAAGGTCTAAACGTGTTCTAGGCAAATGTCTTAAACCAATTAGAAATCCAACTCAAGTATCACAAACTAAGTGAAAAAATTAAAAAATTCAAGCCCAATTAGGAAGCAAGACTCAAATGTAAACTATTTTTACTTAGATAGATACTTGGAAGTGGTTTTCAGACTTGGTTTGAGAAAGCAACTTAACTCTTGGAAAAAAAGTTATAAGTCTATGTGAATGACATAACCACACCAGATTTAAAATTGGATACATGTTTTTAGGATGCTTGAAACTTGGTCAAAAATAAATCCAAATTATTTGTTCAAAAATGTTTAGTGTAACAGAGCTACTTAGAAATAAGGGCATAAATGGTTTTCATCTCATTTTAAACAAGGCAAATAGTTTGGCATAATTTTCGCAATGTAACACTTGTTTGTGCAAAGTGGTGTGTGTAACATGTGTTTGTTTGAAATTATAATTTGTTTGATTTAGAAAAGTGATTTTGGACTCAAATAATACAAGTAAAATATGAAGTATCACCTAAATGCATGTTCTTACGCTAAAACTGACATAAGGTGTGCATAATATCTGCCAAAACTTCCACCGATATACCAATCTTGAAAATAATTTATTGTTAATCCAAAAATAAAGATCATATGTAGGTATATTTTTTTAATCCCCCCTCTATCTCTCAAGAACCGATACATGGCAAGGAAATTAGAGTGCCAAAGCAACTTAGCATTTGTTAGGATAATCTACGATAAATGGGGTTAATTAATCTAAATTTCTAAATTAGCTTATCTAGATGCTTTGAAAGTGCCTAAAAACACTTGGACACAAAAAATAAATAATAATGGATTCAAAACACCTAGCTTGTTATACAAGTAAATTATCCCTTCCACAACAACTTCAATCATGTACTACTTAGTAAAGTATGATGTCTAGATTGTTGCTTGACTCAAATCCTCTTTTATCTAGTCAGGTTAACCACTCAACCATTATTCCATCCATTTAGCATGCTTAATTTATATACCCCACCAAATAAGTGGGATTGGAATAATGAACCTAGGTTAAATTCCACATAAAGAACACATGAGGAGGAGATGAACTTCCACTCATAAGCCATAAAAAATTAAAAATAAATGAAGAACTAAGTTGTTTCTAAGTCACCCAAGTCTTTAGTAATAATGGGAGGGCATACACAAAATTTATTCAGGTTTGACTCAATAAAACAAGTAAAACAATGCATTTTTGGTCACCCAAGTTCCGTAAAAGGGAGAAGGGGAGAGCATACATGCAAGGCTTTAATAAAATAAAATGATTTTAAGAAATAAAACTAAGTGCTTTGCAAAAGATGAACAAAAATTAAAGTGCTCTTAAGATAACTAAGTCTAAATGAAATAGTTATTTTTAAATACCTATTTGAAGTGTGATTGAAGTTTGGCCTTTGTTGAAATTTTGAAATGACAAAAAGTTATTTCCAAAAGTTTTTAAACACCAAAAGACAAGTGCAATGAATATGTTAGCATGTAAACCCTTTTATATTTTGTTTAATTACATGTAAAAAATGTTAGAGGATTGATTTGTGTTTTTTGAGATTACCATAACATAGAAAATTTTCAAACTTTTAAGGTCTTAGGTTTTGGTCTCAAGGTGAAGTCATCGTTTACCAAACAAGGCAAAGTTCATAAGTCATCATTTACCAAACAAGGCAAAGTTGATATTTTCCTTATAAACACAAAATACATAATAATTGGCAAAGTCACTGATTAACAAACATAAATTCACTAATTAAAAAATTTAAAGTCATTAATTTTCATTAAAAAGTGACTAAGTCATTGAATACGTAATAAACTATTACCTAGTAAAGTCATTAATTTTTAAGGTCCAAGTTGTCGATTTCCTCTATTAAAGTCATTGATTCCCAAAAGAAGAAATTTGAAAGTCAAAATCATCATTTTAAGGAAAAGTCATTATTTTTCATCAAAGTCACTAATGCATAGTATTGAAGTCTCTTATATCCTTTCAAATGTAATAACACATAGAATGTAAAAAAATTGTGAAGTCACTAATTTCTTAGGTCAAAGTTTTTGATTAGCTATAAATTAAAAAGACAAGAATTTGAAGGAAAAATTCTAAAACTAAGATCTAAAATGAGTTTTTATTGGTTCCTAGAGTTGATCATTATTCCTTTTGTTGAGGTTTGGCATTGATGTTGTTATTGATGTCAAAGGTTTTTGAGAAAGGTCTTCATGAGGTCATTAAAAAATGTAGCAATGAGAGAGGATATTGATCAGTATTGTAGTGATTCTGAGAATGTAAGACATGTTTGGTATATTTTTTTATGTTTTGTATTGTAGTGATGTGAAGGTCAACATGGAAGGTACCTTTTTTCAAATTTTTCAAGTGCTTGGACATAATAAGAGACTTGAGAAGGTATGTGCATAGGTTACCTAGTATTGTGCATGAAGGGTCATGATGGCTCGGTGAGATGGATGCATAGAGGCATAAGAGGTTGTATAAGGTTTCTTGAGCATGAATATTAGGCATTTAAGTACTTAGGATATTTTCAAGGTGATCTTATAGGAGTAATGCCTTAATTCCAAGTCTACAACTAGACCAATTCTAGACCTTGCTTAACCTAATGAAGTGTCATAAGGTATTGTCAAGACCTATGAAGGATGTAAAGTTATGTTTGAACATGATAGAGGTTTTTTGAGTTTGATAATGAGGTGGAGAGTGTATGGAAAGAGGCATTAAGGTTATTTTCAAGGTTTAATATGATTTGCACGTCAAGGTTTAAGAGAGAAAATAGAGATATGGTGGCCAAATGAGGTATGAAATTCAAATTTAAAGATAATAATGAGCATGTGATCATTTCAAGTGGTGTTATATATTTTAACAGGTGTGTTGATCAAGTATAAGGTCAAAATTTTCAAGAAAATACATGAAAAGTCATGTTGATGTCTCTTAGGTTCATAAAATAAAGGGTTCTCAACCAAAGAAGGACTTTCAAGTGTTCATTGGCATGTGTAACCTATAAATGGGAACCTAATCCTTTAATGGTAAATGGGGAAGGGTCCTATCTCAAAATTATAGGCATTAGTTTTTGGTTTAATGGGATATACTTTATGAATGATCTTTTAGACTCAAATATGGTTTAAACCCTCAAAGCACCCTAATAGTGACCCGATATGAAATAAATTATTCTAAAGTGCTCAAAATGGATTGGTATGTCAAGTTAATTTATTGGAGGTTGTATTAAACTCTTCCAAGAATCTCTAGGTGTGATTGGTTTGTTAGGTGTGTAATAAGACCCTATAAAAAAATTCTAGTTTCTCAGCAGTCAAATTTGACCACGTTAAAGTTTCTAAAAGGATGGAGGAAAAAGTTTGAGACTTTTAGTTTGTGTCCATGGTGGTTTATAGATAGTTTATATCACTCATGGATGATAAAGTGGTCATCCAAGTTGACCATATTATATTTATATATTATAATGGTATAATTATCTAATAAAATCATACACATTCATTAGGAGTCCATTTAAATGGTCATATAGGTGTTGAAGGTCAAAATCACCATGATTGGTCTTTAAAGAAAACTGGCAGTTCTGAGTGAGCAAATTGCAAGAATGTTGTTGAGTCCTTTTTCCCTATGTAATGAAGTCTAATGCACTGGGTGAAGTTTTTTACGTCTTCAAGGTTTGTTTATATGTTTTGTTTTCATATTTTTGTGTCCAAACATTGTTTATCTTCAATTTTTAAGATAGTCATTTTGGATATGCACAGGCCTAATTATGAACAGTTTTAATGGCGTGCTTTAAGTGGTCATTAGAGATAAAAGGTGCCATGGAAAAAATATGAGCTTATTATGGGTATATTTAAGTGTCACATGAATTTTTCCTACCATATATGAATTTTTAAAGTGCTCCAAGAAGATTAGGGGTAATGTGTGCTAATGAAGGCCTAATTAAATTAGGTCTCCTTAAGGCCTAAAAGAGGTTTTTATCCTATATGCTATGACCAACATATTTTAATGTTTGATGCATGATTTTGGAATGTCATAAGGCCTATTTTATGGAAAATATAAGTGTTATATTGTGTATATTTGACCAATAGGTGTATGAGCAAGAGCCTAGTATAAGAACAAGGCCTAATTAGCCTATTTGACTAGTTAGAGTATGAGTTAACTGAAATGAAAGATATATCACTTTGATGGGATAAAGGATGTATTATAGACCATAATAAGGTGTAGAGAAACTATTATGAATATATATTAGTGGTAATTTATATGGTTATCAAGGTCAAATGACCTAATATATCTTGAAGAAACCTAGTTGAGCGAAGGAGCCTAAAAGGTAGTTTGTGAAGGCTAAGAGTGTGAAGAGCTAAAGAGGTGGTCATCATCAGTTAGTTAACAAGAAAGGTGCATTGAAGGTGATAAAATCAATCAGATGGCTGAGTTGGTGCTAATTCATCTAGTGGGTTGGTGCCTCCCTGCAAGTAGGTACTTATTAAAGCCTAGTCAAGTGGGTGATTGGCTAGTTGGAGTTAGTGCTCCATCTATAGTTGGTGTTTAACTAAATATTTAGGCTTGTCTTATAATAATGTATTCCATTTGAATATATCAGTGGGTTTCTTCCCCTTGAGGGTTTTCCACTCAAATAATTATTTTATGTGTTATGTTCTTGTCTAATGCTCATATAAATGGTTCTTAATGTGTTTCTAGTTCACTATATTACTTTGATAGTTCATGAATGATAAATTAAAGTTGTAAAAGTTTTTGAAGACTTATTCACCCCCCCCCCACCTCAGTCATTATGATTCAAACAATTGGTATAAAAACCTAGTCCTTTGAGACAAGTCTAATAGTTTGAAGGTGATCCTAAGAAACACAAGAATTCTTGTGATCAATAGGAAGAATAAAAAATGTATGATGAAGAAGTCTATCATGATAGTGAAGAAGGAGAAGTTGAATTATATATTGAATTTGAGATCATAAGTGACCTTGATGATTTGAAGCATCAAAAGAAGACTATCAAGGATCTCAAGAGTTAGTTAGAAGGTTTCAACACAAGGTTTAAGTCAAAGGAAGTTGAGTATGACCAATTGAAGACAGAGCTAGATTCCTCAAAGATTGAGAATGAGTAGCTCATAGAAAATAAGAACAAGTTTGAGAGAGAGCATGAGAATTTAGAACAAGTAAATAGTACCAACATGAAAATACCAATCAAGCAGCTCAATGCAATAAAGGATAAGTCATCATGAGACCATGGGAAAAAGGTTTAATAAGTCAAGAGGTAAGTATAAAAATATTGTTTGCTACATCTATCATAATATAGGATACATTTTAATATTCTACTATAATAGATTTATAAAGACCTCAAGATTAAAAAAGACATATGAAGCTCATATAATAATAATAATAATAATAATAATAATAATAATAATAAAACATTGGTATGGAAGCCAAATCAAGTTAGGACTGATCATATTGATCTCAAGGGCCAAGATGGACTATTTGCCAAGGAGGAACAAAAGACCAAAGAGCATTCTATGCTAGCTTAGACTACCTTGCACATTCAATATGAAGGCATGAAATGGTATATAAATAGTGGTTACTCAAGCCACATGATAGGATATATAAATAAGTTCATCTCATTAAAAAATAATTCCACAATAATAGTGAGGTTTGGAGACAACACAACTACCAATATAGTTGGCAAGGGTGTCTTGAGTTTGGACAATGGGAAGACCAAGACATAAAATGTGTTGTATGTGGAAGGTTTGAAACATAACCTACTTAGTGTAAGTCAAATGTGAAATCAAGGAAACACATTAAACTTTCATGACAGAGGGTGTGAGATAACGAGAGACAAATCATGAAGGCTAATTACCAATGTTAAGAAGACTGAGAACAATCTATATGTCTTGAATAATATCAAGAAGGAGAGATGCTTCATGATCAAGATAGATGAAAGTTGGATATGGAACATAAGGTTAGGTCACCTAAACTTTGACAATATGGTCAAGAATAATACTAAGAAGATTGTGAAGAACATATCTAATATCACAAAACCTACAAACATACTTTGTAAGGCTTGTCAACATGGTAAGAAGACTAGAATAAGGATCAAGACCAAGGATTAATCTACTAAAAACCCTTTGGAGTTAATACATACTGATTTCTATTTACCTATTGATGTGATCAACATACCCCCATTTCTAAAAATAGGGATCTTTATTTCAAAGCATGCAAATTTATGCTCTAAAATTGAAAACCAAGAGGATCAGGTGTAGATGACTTTCAAACTAAATATATCTAACCAAATGAGATCTTAAATTTGAAGATCATCCACCCCTAGTTCTCACCCAGATTTATTTCTCATATTTTTCATAATCCTTGTTAATTTTCCCCTTCCAAAATTTTTAACATTGTTTATTGTATTGCAGGTTCAATGGAATCTCATTTGGGAATGAACATGTTTAGGGTTTTGTGCCTTAAATGTTAAACTACCCATTTTACTAGCCTTTGGTTTATAATTGATTAATTATTCTAATTGTTAAAACCCTAGCCTAATGTTTTAACCTGGGTATCTTTTGAAATAAATTCAAATTATGTGGGAACTAATTATGTAGGGACGCTTCAACTAAAACAATAAACTTAGTTTAATTTTTATACTAAGGCTTAGTCATGTTTTTCAACACAACCAAACCTTAGTATAAAAATATTATGCTTTGTACCTCTATGTCCCATGACCCCTTGGTATATTTTGTTATTGGCATGATATAACTAACACATGATCCCTTTGTTATAAATTTTAGCCTAAAACCTCACCCTAAGGTTTATCATATTTATTAATACAATAAAAAACCTTAAGATAAGACTTTATGTTATGTCTTTTATTCCATGAGGTCCCCTTTAATATTTTTTAAACTTAGCTTAAGACTTTAGCCTAAAGTGTTATTTGTATTTATTAATATGAATAAAAACCTTGGTTTAAGACTTTAGCATTAAGTTTTATATTATTCCCAAGTTCTAACTCTAATATTTCCTATTATCTATAGCAGTTAATTATGTTTGACTGTCTAGATCACAATCTATGGTGCATATTCAATCGAATGGGAAAGATCTGATAGTGGGAGATCAATGTTGAAAAGTCCAAGATCAAAACCCAAACAAGTTTCAAATGATCAATGGTACGTGATGCAGTGTACATAATCCAATCAATAGTATAAGTTGAGTCAAGACTTCAACTAAGCACCAGGATAAGCGATAAGGTGACAAGTGTCACCATATTGATGAAATAATATCAATAATCTAATGGCATTTCACCCCTAAGATCACAATCTAACAGAGCATGTTTGCTCACCAAAAGAAGATCTGATGGTGAAAATCAAAGTTTGAAAATTCAAAGACCTTATAGATGAATGTAAAAATGACAAGTGGCATAACTTTATGCCACAAATTAAAGCTTGATCATATTTTAGAGATTGATGATATGCATCAAAGCATACATGTTCGAATCAATGATCTATGGTGCAAGGACATAATCTAGTGAAGCATACACATTCCAATCAATGATCTACGGAGTAGGGAAATAATCTAGTGATCATGATCCAATGCTGTGCATCCATTAAGAGTAAATTAATCCAATTGTGTGAGATCTATGTGGACTTTTCAATGAAGTTAGGATTAATGCATCAGTGACAAGTGTCATAACCATAGTAAATGTTGTAAGATAGCCAATGGAATTCAAGTCTTAGGATCAATATCAATGAACCACATTGATTCATGTAGGATAATCAAATGGTTCTTGACAAAGCTAAACTTTTGAAAATTAATGGTTATAATTTGAACATTGATGAGTAGGATATCATGGGGATGCCACAAGGATTTCATGGAGGTGACACATCAGAGCCACATAAGTATAAAAGACAAACTTGAGGATTTTATAGACTTAGGAAATCCAAAGGTATAAAGGTATACAACATGAAGCTCACAATGTTTGAACTAGTTTCCACCATTAGAGAATCGATAAGACCTTTAAAAGACCCTAAACATGTATATAAGCCCTGGTTCAACCCTGTATTCACCATAATCAAGAAAGAGAAGTTGAATTATCACCTGTGTGAAGATAATGTGATCCAAATTCCACTAATGAACAATTCAATAGAATTTTCAGCCATGGTAGCTTGAAAAGGTGTTTCTAGAGAAGATGTGGAGTTTTACCCAACAAGATAAATTAATGAAGAGCGTAGTCACTCAATGGTAGAATTTAAGGGATAAAATGGAAAGAATTGACCTACATCCTGATGGAAGATCAAATCCCTATTTTTTGAACCATTAGCCTGACTCATCTAAAACACAGTCATGGGATTACTTGTAAACAAAGTCAAAATCTTGAACACATGGTACGAGAAACTAGAAAGTCTCCTTAAAGATGACAAGCAATTGTAAAAAAAGATGGAATAATTACTTAGGACCATAATCACCAAGCCAAATGCACTCAAACCTCATCACTGATGAGAAGTATAATAAAAGATCTTCCCATTTTATGAAAGGGGTAAGGCACCAAAGCATAGACAAGGTTGTTACTAGTAAATATAGGACCATAGATATGATTCTAACTACAAAGGAAACAATCAGTGAATTTAGAAGCATTAGGGAGACCTTAATAAGGGTAGATAAAGACCACAAGAGCTTATTAGATCAAATGAAGGATCTCTTCATGAAACCAATTGTTGGCCTTGAGCTAATTGAAGAGGACCATTATAGAATGAAATATCCTACTAGAGAGATAAAAACTGTAATAGGGGACTTCAGCGGAACAAGAGTCCCAAATTTAGTTGAATTAAGAATATCCTTCTTATAGTGAAGCATTATATAATTTTTAAAAAGGAATATTATTTATTAAAGGTATGTACATCTTGTAAAACACATTACCTTTAGGTCATTCCATTAGGGAAGGTCTAGTGCATTTTAGAACATTTGAAGAAAGGATAGTTGTCCTAACACTTGCACTTTTGTAATTAGATATGACTGACCTACATACTTCCTTGCATTATATAGAAGGAGTATTTTCAATTGTAAAAAGAGAGGGATTTCTTAGATCCAAAACCAATTTGCAACTTTTGAGCAAAAATAATATAAATGAGTTATACAAAGTTTGTCCATATTTGCTTGTGTGAATTGTTATATGGCTTTTCTCTCAATTGTTTGGTTTAATTTCCATATATGAATTGTTATTATGAATTTTTGATGTGCACCTTTGAATTTAGAGTTTTTAACTTGTGTCAATGATAGGTTAATTTAAATTTCTTAGGTTCATTTCATTTTATTTACCAATCTTGCATTTGGGCTAATGATTTTTTCTTGTAAGAGTAAAATTTTAAAGTGAATATGATTCCTATTTGCATAATTTCACACTATCCTTAGTTGTTTTCTTGATGTGTGATAGGATTTGATCTTATACTACTTCATATCATACACTGGTTAAGTGCATATCTAGATGTAATTTGAACTTTATGATGATGTTTGGATTAAAGATTAACAACATATTTATTCTTTGCCCTACCCCTCCTTTTGCCCCCTTTTTTAATCAATTCACTCTAATTTAATTGTCACTGTAAATAGCCACCTTATATTAGTTCTTAGATTAGAATTTGATCATAATTCACCATTATTAGCATAACATACTTTATATTCTACATAGATCAACTATTTGGCCATGGTGGCTCCCAACCACCAAACATTATAAATATTGTGAAATAGTCCACTTACTTTACCTCTATTCCATCAATAGATAAAAAAATTATCACAACTTGAAACTCATGCACTGAATTCTTATAATTCTAAAATGAGATGTGTTTTTGAACACTATAGGCATCTATGATACATATTGAGGCATCAACAGGATGAGTTCCATTGGCACTATAAGGAGGGCCCTTAGATACATCTTTGTGAATTTATAGGATCTTTGCTAAGTTTAGGGTATTTTGATCAAATATTGGTGTAATCTCTACAAAATTGTGTAATTATTTGCTCAATTGTGAAAATTTCATTGATTTTTATGGTCTTAGACCAATCTTTGTGTTTCCTTCAGACAAAGATCGATGTTGTTTGAAGGTTTATGGTTAATTATGGTAAAAAGTGCTTAAGCTTTGTCAACTCAATAGGTTTAATGTTAATAATAGTTGTTTTGATCAAATATTGATAAATCCTTTAAAATTTTGATTTTATTTGAGCTTAAATATGTAAATATCAATCATAGTTATGTGTTTGGATACATCTTCGAGTAAGCTTATTTAAATATTGTTGTCTTTTATCATCCTTTATAAAAACATTTGAAAATTTTACTTAATGTGTAGTTTAAATCATTGTTCCTAGCAAAGATAATACTAATACATCATATTTAAAACATGATTCAATCCCATAACCTTTAATTACCAAGAATCAAGCAAAGGTCACGTTCAGAGACTAGAAAACATCTGCCTTCATTAAAAGTTCATATGAGAGCTAGGTGATACAAAAGTAAGCATAGAGTTTCAAAATCTTTTCCAAATTCACCTATTTAGGGTGCTCTTATGTTCGATCCATATCAAGGTATGGCTTGGATAGGTGGTTCTTTGATCATTGTGCTAAGTTGGTACATAACCTTCTTCGTAATCCTAAAAAGTATTGGCCAACATTTAGTCCTAGTGAAATTGTAACCATTAAAGAACACATTAATATTTTCAAATATTTTTTAAGACTACTAAATGTGATTGATGAAGATGTATCATGTATAATATTCCTTTTTAATTTCAAATATGTTGCATATGAATGATTTCTCAACATTCTTGACAACTACATTACCATTTGGGTTGATTTTAACAATGTTTTCATTGATCATTTTGGTAAGATCATTAGTCCTTGTGTCCTATAGCATCAATTCACCATAATTAGAAGAGATGAAAATGAGCTCATAAGATCCTTCAATGCTAGATTCCATAATATGTTTAGTATAACCATAGCTCCTTACATATCTAATGAGACTTTAGCTTTAGAAATCTATAAGGATGTCTTGGACCCCATGACTTTTGTGTTTTTAAAGAGAGATATTGGGCCCATGAATACATTAGCCTTAGATTATACCAAGGTTATGATAATTAATGACCAGATACAACCCCATGTATAACTGGCATACTCTATTCCTAATGTCAATCCACATTTACTTATTTTTAATGTTATTCATAATGCCAACTAGAATATGTCTGCCTTGAAGCAAATTCCAGTCTTGAACCAACTACCTTTGAGTCATGCACACACTACTCAAAAATTGGGATTCCTAAAGAATGCTTCTAATGGATCTCATCCACAAGATCAAAAAACTTTGATGCCTATAGCTAATGTTAATACTTGAGTTCATAATTCTGAGGTACTAAGGAATGAGAGTGACTCTATCCTAAAAATGGTTCAAAATCTTAGAACTACCTTCCTTCAGTTTCAAAAGTAAGTAGGTAATATTGGAGAGAGATCTAGTAGGAATTTCTCCTTTCAAAGGTTCAATAGGCCCACTATTATATTTTAGAATGATAGTTACCATGACAACAAGAACAATGAGCCATATACCAGTAAGAATGTGCCTGATATAAATCTTGATGATGTTGCTTTACCTAACTATTGTAGAATTCATTATACTTATAAGCATATGTAAATAGATTGTGTTAAATTTTTTAATGGTTTTAAAGCCTTCAAAAAGAGTTAGATACTTTTGAAGCTGTATCTAATAAGGATTGTGATGTAGGTACATCTAGTTCTTTAAGGTCATCTAGATTGTCTGATTCAACTCTCATGGTGGAGATAGTTGATTTACCTTTCCAAGAGGACAATGAGCCTAAGGACATTCCTGAAATATTCATTCTTTTCAAAAAAAATTGAAGAAGACTTATCCTCTAATAAATAGGGGGTATAATAAACCATTGACCACTTCAACTCCTCCAAATAACTTTGACACTCCTCTTCATAATACCTCAAATAATAATTCAGATCCTCCTAAAAGAAGTACTTCTAAGCATAATACTTATACATATAATTATTCCAATAGGACGGGATATAATATTTTAGAGGACATGAAAAGTATTAAGGCTAAAAATGCATTAAATGAATTGGCATATATTACTGAAAAAAGGATTTGTTGTTGGAGCCTGAGTAAGAAACATGGTAAACCATAAAAGACTGCACATGCCAATATTTCAATACACAAGAACAAAGTAGATATCCCATCTTTCTTGTTAACAATTAGAATCTTGGGTAAAAACTTGCATAATTATTTACTATATTTAGGTGTATTTACAAACATCATCCCTACAGGTATATTCAAGTAACTTGGTTTGACTCCAATTAAATCTGATAGAGTTGTAACTCGGATAGATAAGTCAAGAGACAAAGTAATTAGTGAGTTTTTAAATGTTCACATGTGGATTGCCTCAGAGCTAAGGATCTAATAGTTTATTGATATCTAAGTGGTGGACATCTTTGATGCTTATGGGATGTTGTTGAGCAAAGACTAGACTAAGAGTTTGCATGTTTATATGTCAACATATTTCTCACACATGTGGTTACCTTCGAAGGGAGTCCCCAACCAAATCAAGATAGAAAGAGATCCTAAAATTAAGTACATGATCACTAAGTGTAATGTTGTCAATGAAATGTTTAACATGGTAGACTCTGATTTAGGAGTGTACACTCTTGAAACTACTAGGGTATGTGACTCTAAAGTTTATCATATTGTGCCTAGACTGTGGAAGTTACATTTTGATGGTGTTAGGTGTAACTCTATATCTAAAGTAGGAATTGTTATACTAACCCTATTGGTAAAGAATACCATTATTCTTATAGACTTTAGTTTTTTTGCATAACAATCTTAAAGAATATGAAATTTTAATATTAGGATTGCAATGTACCATCAAGTATAAATTCAAGGAACTGCTAGTATATGGTGACCCAAAGCTAGTGGTCAATCAAATAAGAAGTAAGTACTAATGCAACTTGTCATACCTAAAAAATATAAGTTTAGATATTGGGACTTCATTATATCTTTTTATGCTTTTAACATTGTTTCCATCCCTGGGGAAGAGAACAAGGATGTTGATGAGCTTGCCTTGATAGTTGTCAATCTTATGCTAAGCCAATATTCCTAGAGCCTTATTATTGATATGGTTCCATGCCCTTAAGTCCCTAATAATGTAAACCATCTGTAGGCATTTTGTGATGACCAACATATCATGTATTTCATGACTAGATTAGTAGCATTTGAATCTCATTCCATATATGAAGTTAATGAAGATACTCTTCAAAAAGTTGAAAAAGTTGATGACAAGGTCATTCAGTTGAATGATAATAAGATCCCAAAAATTATGATTATTAATTAACACAGACAGACTAGTTGAGAGTGTCAAAACTCCTAAAGTAAGTGAGAAAGATTATAATGCAATTGATCTTAGACTTCAAGGTTAACCTCAACTGGTTAATATTGGTACAACATGTACAAGCATTGAATCCAAAAGAGCTAAAGAATTGCTGACCAAATATAAAGATATCATAGTATGGCCCTATGATGACCTAAAGATATTTGATCCAAAGGTTGTAACACATATCATACCCTTAAAGGAAAACTACAAACCCTTTAGACAAAAGCATAGTCTTGTCAACCTAGTCTTAGAACCACTAATATACAAAGAGGTCAAGAAACTCTTAGATACTAAGACTGTGTTTCCCATTAGGCACTCCATTTGGGTAGCTAACTTAGTACTAGTTAGGAAGAAGAATGGTGAAATCATATTTTGTGTGGACTTTAGAAATCTCAATAGGGCATCTAAAAAGGATAACTATCCTCTACCTTATCTTGAGCAAGTGATCCAAATTATATCTGGTTCTGCTATGATGTCTTTTCTTGATGGTTTTTTAGGGTATAACTAGGTGTTGGTGAACCAAAAAGATAGGATGAAAACATCATTTACTACTAAGTTGGGTACCTTTTCCTACAAAAAAATGCCATTTGGACTTATAAATGTAGGATCCACTTTCCAAAGGGATATCGATCATGCTTTCCAAGGTCTTATAGGTAAGTGCATTATTATATATATGGATGATATGACTATCTTTTGTAAAAATACATAGGATCATATTATACACCTACAATAGGTATTTGAATGATGCAGAAGGTATGGGATTTACCTCAACCCAAATAAAAGTATTTTTTATGTTATTAAGGGAAAACTATTAGGACATGTTATCACTAAGGAGTGAATATTTATAGACCCTAATAGAATAGATGTAATATTTAATTTAGAGACCCCTAATAGTAGGAAGTAATTGAAATCTTTCTTTGGTAAAATAAACATTGTAAGAAAGTTAATTTCTAGTTTTGAAAAAATTGTGAAGCCACTGAATGATATGCTGAAGAAAGATGTCAAAATCACATGGAATGAAGAGATCAAGAAACCTTTTAAAGACATTAAAGAGACAAGTGGATAAGCTCTAGTCTTGATAATTCCAAACTTTACTAAAGTTTTTTATCTTTACTCCTCTGCTTCAAATCATATAATAGTTGTAGTTCTAACTCAGAGGATAGATGGATGTGACCATCCAATAGATTTTATGAGAACTAACCTTTAAAATGTTGAGTTGAGATACTCTTTGATTGACAAAGAAGCATGTGATTTGGTTAAAGTAGTGAAAAATTTTAGGCACTGTATTCTTAGAAATAAGGTGCATGCAATCCTACCAGACCCTACCACTAATCTCATGATAATTAAAAATGAACTAGGAGAAAGGAGAGGTAAGTGAGTGTACATGATCCAATAATATGGCAATGAGATGAAGATTGCCAAATTAGTAAGGTGACAAGGTTTAATTTAGTTGATTGCCAATACTAATCCTAAGCTAAGTGTTATGTAGGTAGAGTAACAAATTTTCAATCCCAATGATTGCTATGATAATTATTTTGATAAATGTGTTTAGACAAGGATACTTATTTTTTATTTGGGACAAGGCATATGAGCCTAAGGGTAAATATGGGAAGTTCACACCTTTATGGATAGGTCCTTATCAGATTGTTGAGATACTTAGAGACAACACATTTAAACTAAAATATTTATAGGGAGCAGAGTTCACACTTCCAACCAATGGGAAGTACTTTAAGCACTAATTCTCTACTATCCCACCTGGGGTATTCATGGAGTAAACTATAAGACTATCTAGAGTTAGTATAGGTAGGCTACATCAGTTTATTTATGTTCTTTCCTTCCTATCCCTTGTTTGTACATATGTTTGTATATATTTATTTGCTTGTTGTTTGTTTATTTAGTGTGTTTGATCTTTATTCTTTGTTCCTTGCTTTTAGTAAGTCCTTTTTGAAAATCCTCAGCTCAAAATCCACCTAATTGTTCAAGAACCTCACCAATCAAAAATGCAAGTATGATCCTCAAGCATCTATTGATCATGGATCTAAAATATGAGCTAGATGTTATGGTTTGCAAAAACTAGTAAAGACTAGTAGATATGTTAATTTTTCCTTGATATTTTGAGCATTATTCTGATCTAAGCTTGGTTTTAAGAAGGCTTACACATGTTGAATTAAATCTTGAATTATTAGGATATAGTCATGTTTTTACTTAATAAACATTATTGCCTAAGATAAAGTTACAAGCAAGAATGATTGTTTAAAAATCAAACACTTGGCCAAATCCCTAAACCTGCCTAACAAGGTTCCCAACCTTTACTATAAAGTCAAAATGATCTAAAAAATAAAAAAATAAGAACTTATTATAAAATTTAATAACTTTATAAGAAAATGTGATTATGGTAATCTCCATCAGGGATATGGAGACTTAACTGGCATTGGAACAAGGCCTTAAGTAGATCCAAAGGCATCTCTATTGGGGCTATGGATTCCTATTTGGTATCAAACCAATGCCCAAGCCTTCCTGAGTTAAAGCATGGTTCTTAATAAACATATAAATATGATATAAGACAGTGTTAATGATCAAAGTCATGAATCTATAAGTTATTCCCTAAATCCAATAGTAAATAGTAAGTGGAATCAAATCACACACATATGTTTGGGTTTTGATGTTTGATCCCAATTTTGCATGTGCAAGACTTATTTCAACCATGAATTGATCTTAATGATGGTACTAGACTAAATGAAATGAATAAACTATTTATTACTTTGAACAAATATCTCTAGATTCTAACATATTACTATGTTCCCCCCAAAAGTCGCTATTTGTTGATGAGGTCAACATACCCCCATCTTTAAAAATAGAGACCCTTGTTTTAAATCATGCAAATTCATTCTATAAAATTGAAAACCACGAGGATCAATTGTAGATTACTTTCAAACTAAATATATCTGACCAAATGGGATCTTAAATTTGAAATTTATCCACCCCTAGCTCTCACCTTGCCTTATTTCTCATATTTTGCATAATCCTTGTTAATTTTTCCCTTCTAAAATTATTAATATTATTACTTGTATTGTAGGTTTAATGAAATCTCATTTGGAAATGAACATGCTTACAATTTTCTGCTTTAAATGTTAAATTGCCCCTTATACTAGCCTTTGGTTTGTAATTGATTAATTATTCCAATTTGTATAACCCTAGCCTAATGTTTTAAGCTAGGTCCCTTTTGAAATAAATTCAAACTAAATAGGAACAAATTACATGGGAACACTTAAATTATATCATGAACTTAGTTTAATTTTTATGCTAAGGCTTAGTCATGTTTTTCAACACGACCAAACCTTAGTATAAAAATATTATGTTTGGTCCCTCTATGTCCCATGATCCCTTGGTCTATTTTTTTATTGGAATGGTATATCTAATGCATGGTCCCTTTATTATAAATTTTAGCCTAAAGCCTCACCCTAAGGTTTATCATATTTATTAATATAATAAAAAAACCTTAGGCTTTGACTTTATGTTATGTCTTTTATTCCACGGGGTCTCCTTTAATATGTTTTAAACTTAGCTTAAGACTCTAGCCTAAAGCTTTACTCGTATTTAATAATACAATTAAAAACATTTGTTTAAGACTTTAGTTTAATTTTTAAATTATTCCCAAGCTCTGACTTTAATATTTCCTATTATTTGTAAGAACCAATCATGTTCGACTTCCTGAATCAACATATATGGCATGCATTCAATCAGATGGGAAATATCTGATGGTGTGAGATCAATGTTGAAAAGTCCAAGATTAAAACTCAATCAAGTTTTATATGATCAATGATACATGATGCAATGTACACAATCCAATCAATGGTGTGAGTTGACTCAAGACTTCAATTGAGCCCCAAAATAAGTGAGAAGGTAACAAGTGTCATAATCTTGATGAAATAATATTGAGTAGCTAATAGCATTCCAACCATCGAATCATGATCTAATGGAGCACATTTGCTCACCTATAGAAAATATGATGGTTTGAATCAAAGTTTGAAAAGTCAAAGACCCTATGGATAAATGTAGAAATGATAAGTGGCACAACTGCATGCTAAAAATGAAATCTCAAGCATATTTTAGAGATCGATGGTATACATCAAAGTGTACACATTTTGATCAATGGTCCATAGAGAAAGAACACAATCCAATGATCATGATACAAAATTGTGTGTTCATCCAGAGGAAATTGATCTAATAGTGTGAGATTGATGTGAACTTTTTAATGAAGATGGTATGAATGCAGTGATGACAAGTCTCACAACCATAAGAAATGTTGCAAAATAGCCAATGAAATTCAATTTTTGGGATTGAGATCAATGAACCACATTGATCCATGTAGGATAGTCAAACAGTGTGAGGTAAAGCTAAATTTTCAAAATGCATCAGTAATATTTTGAACATTGATGAGCAAGATGCCACGAGGATACCATAGGGATACCAAAAAGGTGCCACATTAGAGCCACACAAGCATAAAATACAATCTTAAGGATTTTGTAGACCTGAAAAATGCAAAGGTATAAAGGTCTCTAACATGAAGATCATGTTATTTGAACTAGTTTCCACATTAGAGCACTGATAAGACCCTAAGCACATATATAATCCCTAGTTTAACCTTGTATTCACCATAATCAAGCTAGAGAATATGAATTGTTTCCTATGCAAATATAATTCGATCCAGAGTCCACTAGTGAGAAATTCAATAGAATTTGTAGCCATGGTAGCTCATAAAGGTGTTTATAGGGAAGATATGGAGCTTTACCTAATAAGATATAGTATCAAAGAGCTTAGTCACCTAATGGTAGAATTTAAGGGATAAAATGAAAATAATTGACCTACATCCTGATGGAATATCAAATCCCTGATTCTAGAACCATTAGCATGTATCATCTAAAACACAGTCATGGGACTACTTGTAGACCACAAAAAAGCCTGAACACATGGTACAGGAACTTGGAGAGTCTCCTTCAGGATGACAAGTAACTATAAAACATGATGGAACACTTGCATGGGGCCATGATCACTAGGCCAACTACACTAAAACCTCATCACTGATGATGATTTCAATCAAAGTGCTTCCTAGTTTATGAAAGGGGTAATGCACCAAAGCATAGACAAGGTTGTTTCTAGTAATGATAAGACCATAGATATGATTCTAATTACAAAACAAATAATCAATGAAGAATAATGGCCAATAAAGACCACAAGAACTTAACAGATCAAATGAAGGAGCTCTTCATGAAACCAATTAGTGGCCTTGAGCTAATTGAAGAGCAACATTATAGAATGAAAGATCTTGATAGAGAGACAAAAACTACAATAAGAAACTTTAAAAGCATAAGGGTCCCAAAGTTAATTGAATTAAGAATATCCTTCTTGTAGTTAAGCATTGCATATTTTGAAAATGGAATATTCTTTTTGTAAAGGCATGTACATCTTGTAAAACACATTACCTATAGGTCAGTCCATTAGGGAAGGACTAGTGTATTCTAGAACATTTGAAGAAAGGACAGCTATCCTAACACTTGCATTTTTATAATTAGATATGACTGACCTACATACTTACTTACATTCTATAAATGGAGTATTATCAATTGTAAAAAGAGAGGGAGATCTTAGTGCCAAAACTATTATGTAATTTTTGAGAAAAAATAATATAAGTAAGAAGTTTTACAAAGTTTGTCCATATTTGATTTTGTGAATTGTTATATGGCTTATCTTAATTACTTGGTTTAAATTCCATATTTGAATTATTCTTATGAATTATTAATGTTCACCTTTGAATGCAGATTTGTTAACTTGTGCCAATTCTAGGTTAATTGAAATTTCTTAGGTTTATTTCATTTTCTTTACCCTTCTTGCATTTGGGCTAATGTTGTTTGCTTACAAGAGTAAAATTTTTTGGGTCTTATTTGCATAATTTCAAACTATCTTTAGATGTTTTTCTGATGTGTGATAGGATTTGAACTTATGCTACTTCATATCATACATTGGTTAAGTGTATGTCTAGATGAAATTTGAACTTTGTCATGATGATTGGAATGAAGATCAACAACATATTTCTTCTCTACCCTACCCTTCCTTTTTCCTCCTTTTTTAATCAATTCACTCTAGTTTAATTTTCATTATAAATAACCACCTTAGATTAGTTCTTAGATTAGACTTTGATCATAATTCAGCATTCTTAGCATAACATACTTTATATTCTACATAGATAAACTATTCGGCCACAATGGCTCCCAAACACTAAACATTATAAATATTATGAAATAGTCCACTTGCTTTGCCTCTATTCCATACATATATTATAATATTATTACAACTTGCAACTCATGCACTAAATTCTTAGAAGTATAAAATGAGAAGTGTTCTTGAACACTTTGGGCACCTATGATACATATTTAGGCATCAACAAGGCCTATAAGAATTCAAATCATTCATAGAGATAGCTACTTCATGTTACTCATGGATGATTACACAAGAATGACATGGGTTGCATTCTTGAAAGAAAAGTCAAAAGTTCTTGACAAGTACAAGGCATTCAAGGATCTTATTGAGAATGAGAAGAAGGAGAAGATAAAGTGCCTAAGATCTAATAAAGGAGGAGATTTTTGGTCCAATGATTTTGATGAGTTCTGTGAGGATCATGAAATAAAGAGATAATTATCAACATCATAATGGGGTAGTGGAAATAAAGAATAGGACACTTCAAGAGATGGCTAAAACTATGATAAATGAGTCTATATTATCTGATGGATATCGGAGAGAGGTAGAAAGCACTATTTTCTAAATTATTAAGAGAGGATAGATAAGGACTAATGGCCAAAAGACTCTTTATGAACTATGGAAGGGAATACCTAACAATGTGTAATACTTTAGAGTATTTTGGATCAAATGTTTCATTAAAAGATATGATGAAGACTTGGGAAAGTTTGATTCAAGATCTAATGAAGGCATATTCTTAGGATACTCATCAATGAGCTCATCCTATAGATTTTATAACAAGTGGCTACAAAAGATAGTGGAGAGCACCAATGTGAAGATTAATGAGATAAGGAAATCACACTCATAGTCAAAGGACACTTTAGAGAATCTGGACTTCAAGAATGAAGATGCGACTATAGAGGTTGATGAGGAAGAAGAAGAAGTTGAAGAGAGATAGGACTCAAAAGGACCCTTAAGATAGATTCAAAGAGATAACCCTAAATCTCAAATCATTAGCAATAAGAATTTAGATATGCAAACAAAGAGAAGACTGGTAAGTAGTATAAATCAAGATAATATTTCTCTATTATCTAAGATTTAACCTAAGAGTATTATATAAGTAAGCAAAGACAAATTTTAGATAGGTGTTATAAATAAGGAGTTAGACAATATAAAGAAGAATGAGATTTGGGAACTAGTTCCTATGCCTAAAGACAAGAATGTCATTGGCATAAAATGGGTGTTTATAAACAATTTAAATGAATATGGAGAAGTAACTAGGAACAAGGCTAGATTGGTATGCAAGAGATATGCACAATTTGAAGGGGTAGAATTTAAGGAGACCTTTGAAAATGTATCAATATTAGAGGCCATCAAATTATTTTTAGAATATGTAGGATTAAAAGGATTCAAGGTATTCCAGATGGATGTCAAATCTAAATTTTTGAATGGGAATTTAGAAGAATAAGTATACATTAATCAACCTAAGGGGTTCACACTATCACATGATAAATACTATGTTTGCATATTGAAAAATACTCTCTATGGTTTAAATCAAGATCCTAGAGCTTGGTATTATAGGTTGGGTAGGTATCTGTTGGATCAAGGATTCCAAACAGGAGTTACAAATAGTAATCTATACATCATGATAGAAGATGACCATCGATTGATATTAGTTGTCTATGTGGATGACATCATCTTTGGTGGAAATAATGATAACATGACCAAGGACTTTTCATAGGTAATGAATAAATAATTTGAGGTGTCCATGCTAGGAGAACTATCATTCTTTCTTAGGTTACAATTCACTCAATCTGAAAAAGGTATATTCATCTCACAAGCCAAGTACATAAGAGAGATGTTGAAGAAGTTTGAGATGGAAGATTAAAATGTAGTGAGTACAACCATGATCATAGGGTGTAAGTTGAGTAATGAATATGAGTCTTCAAAGGTCAATCAAACATCATATAGGTCAATGATTGGAATTTTGTTGTACACCCTACCTATAGACCTGACATCATGGAAGCAATAGGTCTTGTGGGAAGGTTTCAAGTAGATCCAAAGGAGAATCATCTGCAAGCAATCAAAAGTATACTTAGGTATCTCAATGTGACTATGAAGTATTGATTGTGGTATCCAAGAAGCAAGGAGTTCAATTTGAAAACCTACACACATGAAGATTGGGTAAGAAGTATATATGATAAGAAAAGTACCAATGGAGGAACTTTCTTATTAGGTGGATGCCAAATTTCATAGATAAGCAAGAATCAACCATTAGTAGCATTATCCACTCATGAGTTTAAGTAAATTACAGTAGCTTCATGTTTCACTCAGGTTGTATGGATGAGACAAACCCTAAAAGACCTGAAAGTGGAGTATGATGGTCCTATCCCTATCTATTATGATAATATAAGTAATATAAGCATCTTAAAAAACCCTATCATGCACTCAATGACCAAGCACATTCCCATTAGGTATAATTTTATAAGAGATAAGTTAAGTTTACAAAGTGTCAAACATGAATATGTTTCTACACAAGATCATATTGCAGACATCTTTACCAAACCACTTCCAAAGGTAACTTTTAAACACCTAAGATAAGAATTAGGTGTAATTCTTGCCCCTAAAAATCATTGAAGAAGCCAAATACTTAGGGGGAGATAATCATGTTAATTATCTCCAAGAATAGATGAGTTGTTCCAAGAAGGTATGTATGGGCATAGTGGGATCATGTTTGTATTATGAATTCATAAGTTCTATGTGTTGAGTATTTTAGTTGCAAGGAGTGTGATCTAAGGAATTGCAAACATCACTTTGTCATTTATGTCAAAGGGGGAGAAAGACCAAGATTAGGAGATAAGGATGATTATTTTGAAGTATATTTTTATATCAATGACAAAGGGGGAGATTTTTTATCATTGTTCTTATGTTTGAGGTTTGGCATTGATGTTTTCATTGATGTCAAAGGTTCTTGAGAAAGGTCTACATGAGGTCATTAAAGAATGTATCTATGAGACAGGATATTGATTAGTGTTGTAGTGATGTTGAGAATGTAAGACATGTATTTTATATTTTATTATGATTTCATGAGTGATTTTAATGTTATAATGTAAGGTCCTTGTTGTCAAAGTTGTCAAGTGCTTGAACCTAGTATGTGACTTGAGAAGGTATGTGCATAGGATGCCTAGTATTATGCATGAAAGGTCATGATGGTTTGGTGAGATGGATGCATGGAGTCATAAGAAGCCATATAAGGCTTATTGAGCATGAATATGAGGCATTTAATTGCTAATAATAGTTTCAAGTTGAGCTTTTAGGATTAAGACCTTAACTCCAAGTTTGTAACTAGACTAGTTCTAGACCTTGCCTAACCTAATGAGGTGTTGTCAAGACATATGAATTATGTAATGTAGTTTTTTATCATTAGATAGGTTTCTTGAGTTTTATAATGATGTGGAGAGCACATGGAAAGAGGCATGAAGGTCATTTTTAAGGCCTAATGTGGTTTGTAGGTCAAGGTCTAAGGGAGCAAAGAGAGATGGTGGCCAAATGAGGTGTGGGATTCATATTTCAAGATAATAATGAGCATGTGAGAATTTTTAGTGGTATTATATATTTTACCAAGTTTTTCAACCAATTTTGAGGTCAAAATTTGTAATAAAAGGTATGAAAAGTGATTTTGAGGTCTCTCAAGTGCATAGAATGAAGGGTTCTCAACCCATGAAATAATTTCAAGTGTTCATTGTCATGTGTAACCTATGCATGGGAACATAATAATTTCATGTTAAATAGGTAATGTTCTTATCTCAAAATTTCAAGCATTAGTTTTTGGATTAAGGGGTTATGCTTTATGAATGATTGTTAAGACTAAAAGATGGTTTAAACCCTTAAAGAACCCTAATAGTGACCCGATATGAAAAAAATTATTCTAAAGTGATTATAAAGGATTGGTATTGATATTTAAGTGATTATATAATGTACTCAACTCTCCCAATCATATACAGGTGTGATTGGTTTTTCAGGTGTGTGAGTAGACCCTATAGGATAGTGTTAGTTTCTCAAAAAATTATTGTAACAATCAGAGTTAACCAAGTCAAAGTTGATAAATGGATGGAGGAAAAAGTTAAAGATTTTTATTTTTTGTCCATGGTGGTTTATGGATATGTTATATCTCTCATGGGTTCTAAACTAGTCATCTAAGTTGACCAATTTTTAACAGACCTAATGGTGAAAATAATAAGAAATCTAGGCAGTAGTGAAAAGATATTTAGGGATATGTCATCATGGAATAGGGGTGAATCCAAGTATATGGAGACATTTTTAAATAATTTTAATACATGTTCTTTTTGGATATAATTTTTTGAGGTCAATGGATATGATGAAAATGTTTATCATAAGTTGACCTGTATGGTTTAGATGAGACAGTGAGGTATAAGATTATGAGATTGGTCTACAAGACCAATATTTCCATTTGACCATATTATTTTTATATATTATAATGGTCTAATGATATCATAACATCATAAAAATGTATCAGGATTATTTTTAAATTTTAATACATGAGTTGAAGGTCAAAATCACCATGACTGGTCTTTAAGGAAAACTGGTAGCTATAAGTGTGCAAGTTGCAAGAATATTTTTAAGTCCTTTTGCCCTATGTAATTAAGTATAATGAACTTGGTTTAAGTTTTTTATTTATTTAAGTTTTTTTTATATGTTTTATTTTCATGGTTGTGTTTCCAAACATTGTGTTATCTTCAATTCTTCAAGACATACTTTTTGGGTATGCATAGGCCTAATTTAAATAGTTCTAATGGCATGCTTCAAGTGGTGATTGGAGATAAACAGGTGTCATGGACCTAATATGAAATTATTATGGGTCTATTTGAGTGTAATATTAAGTTTTCCTAGTGCATATAAAGTTTTAAATTGCTCTAAGAAGATCAAAGGGTAACATGTGCTAATGAAGGCCTAATTGAATTAGGTCTCCTTAAGGCCTAAAAGAGGGTTTTGTCATGTATGTTATGATCAACCTATTATAATGTTTGATTCATGTTTTTGTCATGTAATAAGGTATATTTTATATAAAATATAAGTGTTAAAGTGTGTATGTATGACCAATAGCTGCATGATCAAGAGCCTAGTACAAGAACAAGGCCTAATAAGCCTAATTGACTAGTTAGAGTATGAGGGAATTGAAACAGAAGATATAACACTTTGATTATCTAAAGGAGGTATTTTATACCATAATAGGATGTATAGAAACTATCATGAAGATATAATAGGGGTAATATATATGACTATCAAGGTCAAATTACCTAATCTACTTTGAAGAAACCTAGTTGAGTGAAGGAACCTAGATGACAGTTTTAGTAGGCTAAGAGTGTGAAGAGCTGAAGAGGTGGTCACATCAGTACATTGACAAAAAATGTGTCCTATGAATTTTTTTCTTCACTAAATATTAATTTTTGTCTTATAGGACTATATTTCATTTATAGATATCAATGGGTTTTATTCCCCTTGAGATTTTCTCACTCAAATAGTTTTTTTATGTGTTATGTTCTTGTCCCATGCTCATATAAATGGTCCTTGATGTGTTGATAGCTCACTATATTTATTTTATAGTTAATTAATGATAAATTAAAGTTTTAAAATTTTTTGAAGATTGATTCACACCCCCTCTCAGTATTTGTGATTCCAACACCTAGGAGGTCCAAAAATGTTCTTATGATGAGTGTGGGGTGCATGGTCCCATCAAGTGTGCCATTATGTATGACATAGGAATATAATGGGAAAAATGCATTAGTCACTTTTTAGTAAAATAAATATAAAAAATAATCTTAAGACAATGAACTCCAAAGACTAGATAATTGGGGGAGAAATATACCAAGATCAAAACCAATACAATGATAAAACAAAGGATAACTTGCCTTCACCTTCCTTGCAATGAAATATTTCTTGTTGGATTAAAGTTATCTTGTGTCCAAATGGAATATTCATCAATGTTATTTCTTTGTGGTAATAACCTCCCCTTTGTTCACTTTGGTTTTGGATTTGGAATGTGTTGGAAATGAATTTCTCTCTTTGACAATTTGGCATTATAAGTTTGGCTTTAAGAGATTCTTTGAAGGTATTCATGCATACTAACATTTCACAATAAATTTTCTTGTGAGTGTGAAACCTTATATTTACAGGTTTAAATATAGCCCAAAACTAGGTATGATTAGGTTTAGGCTAACCTTAGGTTAGGCTTAGGAGTCCAAATACAATAAATGATATCTTTAATTATTTATTTATGAAGGCATGCCTCAACATTTGGGGTTGAATACTGTTCACCACCTATTGAGGTGGAGGATTTTCCACCCCTTATTGGGGTCGAATTTTGGCCTATATTTGGTTACTTTCTACCTATAGTGTAGTTGCAGAAGTGGCTAGTGGAGTAGTAGTCATTTGTTGCATTTATGAACTAGACGTTCCTACCCCTTGTTATTGTGAACCACTTAAATGTGTTTGTAGGGAAAAATTATTATGAATTTCTATATTGTACATAAAAATCAAGTTGGTGTGGATTGGGGTACACTTGTGTGTTAACCATCACATTTCACAAAGGGTATTATGTAAGATCAATAGTTTTCTTTCTCAATGATCGGGGCATTAAACATGTCCCCAACTTGGGAATTTTTCATGAATGGGTCCATATTCATATTGGTATAGCATAATGGGTTAATTTTCACCTTAGTTTATGGAGTGAACTCTATGAGTGGCATATAAGAAATGGCCATAACATTTAGATTCCTGGTCAAGTTAAGGTATGTTTGGTATGCTTGTTGTTTTTGAGTTATTTGGTCAGCAACTTGATCATTTACTTTTAAAAGAATAAAAATCTCTTGGTTATGCATTAGTACAAGGGCCTCATTATGGATAGATGATGCCTACTCAAATGGTCTAATAGTAATCTACTATTATCTCTAACCAAGCTAGGTAAACATTTATGTGGAAAGATGGCTAGGAATTTAGCACCTACCTCTACCACTCTAACAAAGATTGCATCTCTATTCTCTAAGAGATGGAAATCAAATAAGGATCATAAGTGGTATGATTTGGATTGATCACATAGTAAGGGTGTTTTTTTAGACCTGTTCCATGTTAGGTGGTATGCTATTAAGGTATTATGTAGTTTGGTCTTGGTATTGCCTTGGATAATAAGGTGTTTTAGTAATATAATCTGATAACGAGTCTTGGACCTATTTTGTATAGTGGGTATCATATGTGGGATACATATCAATATCATATACCATGTTATCTCCATAATTCTCTTAATCAAAATCGTCACTTGTGACAATGTTTTCATTTTTTGAATTATACATTATTTTGCTATGTATAACAAGGCATAGTTGAATCAATGGTAAGTTTCTTATGAAAATGTTAGTATATTTTTGTAAACATTTAAAACTTGGCCTAAAAGGGAAACTTAAAAAAGGTGATCATGGTCTAAAATTATCACAAAAAACACACTTAGCTCTTGGAAAGAGGTCTAAAAGTGAAATGTGAACATGGTCTTGGCAAAGGTGTACACTAAATCTAAGGAAAATTTGGAACGAAAATGTGAAACCAATCTTTGTCAAAGGACTTGAAATATTTAAAGGTAAAAAAAATTTGTCTATGTCTAAAAATTAAATTATGCTATGTCTTTAGCAAAAGTCACAAATCTAGTCTTTGAACTGAAAACACACTAGGTCTATGGCAAAAGTCCTCAAAACTAGTTTTGTAAATGAACTTAATCTAGGCACGAAACTTGAAATAAAATTAAATCTAAGGTAATCAGTTTGAAATAAAAAGTTAACTTGGTTAAGGTAAACTTTAAAACTAGGTCAAAAGTGAACTTGGTCCAAAAGGAACCTGCAATCAAAAAATGAAGGTATGAACTTGTTATAGGGAAATGTCTTAACCCAATTGGAAATCTAACTCAAGTACCAAAAAATAAGTGAAAAAATTAAAACATTCAAGTCCAAGTGGTAATCAAGACTCAAATATAAACTATTTGTACTTAGATATATACTTGGAAGTGGATTTTGGACTTGGTTTGAGAAGGAAACTTAACTTTTGTCAAAGGGGTCATAAGTCTATGTGAATGACATAACCACACTAGATTTGAAATCAACTCCAAATTTTTAGGATGCTTAAAGTTTGTTCAAGAATAACTCTAACTTATCTAGGCAAAAATGGTCAACATAATAATATTACTTAGAAACAAGGGCACAAATGGTTTTAATCTTTTCTTGAACAAGGTAACTAATCTAGAATAATTTTGGTAGTGTAAAACTTCTTTGTGTAAAGTGGTGTATGTAACATGTGTTTGTTTGACATTATAATTCATTTTATTTTGGAAGTGATTTTAAACTCAAACAATACAATTAAAATATGAAGTCACACCTAGGTGCATGTTCCTATGCTAAAACTGACATAAGGTTTGCATAGTATCTACCAATATATCAACATTGAAAGGAATTAATTATTAATCCAAAAATAAAGAGTGCATGTAGGTAGAGTTTTTAATCCCCCTTTCATCTCTCAAAAATTGATATGTGGTAAGTAAATTAGAGTGCCAAAGCAAATCAGTAATTGGTAGGATAATCCATGTCAAATAGGGTCAATTAGTCTAAATTTTTGAATTAGATTATTTACATGGTCCACAACTGCCTAAAAACACTTGGGCATAATAAATATTTGTCAATAGATTTAAACCACCTAGCTTGTTATACAAGGGTCTTATCCTTTGTATAATGACTTCAACCATGTACTACTTTGTGAAGTTTGATGTCTAGACTATCATTTGATCTGAGTCCTCTTCTATCTAGTCAGGTTAACTATTTAACCGTTATCACATCCATTTGGCACACTTAGTTTATATACCCCATTGGATAAGTGGGGTTGTAATAGTGTTGGGAGATAAAACCCCAAGTCAAAGTCCACCTAAAGAACCTATGAGGAGGCAATGAAATCCTGCTCACAAGCCATAAAAATAAAATAAAAGAAGAATTAGGTCATTTCTGAGTCACCCAAGTCCTTAGGAAAAATGAGAAAGCATCCATGAAATTTATTCAAGTTTGACTCAATAAAACAAGTAAAACATTGCATTTTTTGTCAACCAAGTTCCCTAAAGGGGACAAAGGGAGAGCATACATGTAAGGTTTTACTAAAATGAAACTAACCAAGTGATTTGCCAAAGAAGAAGAAAAAATAAAGTGTTCTTAGGAAATCTAAGTCTAAATGTGATTGTTCTTTTTAAACACATATTTAAAGTGTGGTTTAATTTTTGGTCTTTTTTGAAACTTTGAAATGATAAAAAGTTATTTGCAAAAGTCTTTTAAACACCAAAATACAAGTTAAATGACTTTGTTATCATGTAAAATGTCATCTCTTTTATTCAATTCCCTAAACAAAACATTAGATGATTGATTTTTATTTGTTTAGATTACCTTAACATAGAAAATTTTGAAACTTTTAAGGTCTCAAGTTTTTTTTTAGGGTAAAGTCATCATTTACCAAAAAGGACAAAGTCATTATTTTCTCTATAAACACAAAATACATAAAACTTAGAAAAATCACTGATTAGCATGCACAAAGTCACCAATTAAAATTTTCAAAGTTACTATTTTTTATAAAAATGTGGTGAATTCACTAAATACATAACAAACTGTTACCTGGAAAATTTGTCAATTTATCAAGTTGAAGTCACTGATTTCCTCTATCAAATTCGTTATTTCCTAGAAGAAGAAAACTGCAAGTCAAAGTGATTTAAGGTGAAGTCACTATTTTATATAAAATTCATTGATATATGTAGTGAATTCATCAATGTATTTTAAATACATAGAATGTTAAAAACTAGAAAAGTCATTGATTTCTCAGATCAAAGTCACCGATTAACAATAAATAAATAACATGGGATTTTGAAGGAAAAAATCTAAAATTAAGGTCTAAAATGAGTTTTTTTACTCCTAAGAGGTCCAAAAATGATCTTATGATGCATTTGGTGTGTGTGGTCCCTTTGGATGTGCCATTATGTATGTAATAGGAATCTAAGGGGAAAAATACATTAGTCACTTATTAGTATAAAAAACATAAAAAACAAAGTTAAGACAAAGAATTTCCAAGCCTAGATACTTAGGATAACAATATAATAAGATCAAACCCAATACAATGAGAGAATAAAGGATAACTTTCCTTCACCATCTTTGCAATGAAAGCTTGCTTATTGGCATAAATTTGGCTTGTGCTTGGCTTGTGTCCAAGTGGAGTCTCTGTTGACACTCCTACTTTATGGGTAACACCTCCCATTTTTTCACTTTGGTTTTGGATTTGGCATGTATTGAAAATGAAGCTCTCTCTTTAACAATTTTGAATTATAATTTTGGATTTAAGATCTTATTTGAAGGTATTTATACATAATAACATTACACAAGAAAGCCTGTTGGAAGTGAGTGTGAGAGTATTTATAGGTTTCAAACTAACCCCAACGTAGGTATGATTAGGTTTAGTCTAACCTTGGGTTAATATTGGTATGTTTTTAATTATGTATTTATGAAGGCATGGCTCAACATTTCTTATTTTTATGATATTTATGTTGATAATTTGTAATTCTTGACTTTTAAGATGATGACATAACCATGACCTCATTTCCCTTGATATTTGTTGAATTTTGATTTTTAGAATTTATAAATTCACCAATTCAACATTTATTATTTAACTAAGCATTTAATTTATTTACTTAGTTAATAAATTATGTTTAGGCTTTTAGTCATTTCAAAAATTGGGTTAAGTGCCCCACTTATCATATCCATATGTATTGTTTTGTGTGTGTGTGTGTGTGTATATATATATATATATATACAAGAAAAAACTTAGAGGTATACGATCCGATACACCAATATAAGTTATATTCTTATAATAACTCCTAAATATTCAAATTGGTATATGCTTCTTGTATATATATATATATATTATATATATTCATTTCAAAAATTGGGTTAAGTGCCCCACTTATCATATCCATATGTATTGTTTTGTGTGTGTGTGTGTCTATATATATATATATATATATATATATATATATATATATATATATATATATATATATATATATATATACAAGAAAAAACTTAGAGGTATATGATCCGATACACCAATATAAGTTATATTCTTATAATAACTCCTAAATATTCAAATTGGTATATGCTTCTTGTATATATATATATATATATATATATATATATATATATATATACAAGAAGCATATACCAATTTGAATATTTAGGAGTTATTATAAGAATATAAATTATATTGGTGTATTGGATTGTATACCTCTAAGTTTTATTGACAATTATCAAAAAATTGGTCACATGACTCTATGAGTTGAGGAACTATATCAACATAAATGCAGCCTCCTAAAACACAATCAGACATAAATGATAGATCATGTGTGTATAAACATAATTAGATATTTGATTCTTGGAATTGTTATGACTGGTTGAGTTTGAGTAGTTGTGCTTAATAACAATGGACTATGATAATATAGGTTGTCATAGAATGCATTAGGCTGAAAACTACTTATAAAAATTAGAAAATTGCACTCTAGTTGTATATTATACCCAGTTGATAAAAACTATAATTATATTTATTATTATTTAAGTGTTTAATAATGTTGTGGAGATTTATTCATATGTTTGATGGATTAAATATATGCATTTTGAATATTTACAAGCTCAACATGTTTTATGATTGCTAAGAATATGTAATTTACATTAATCTATTGGTTATGTTTATGATAACCAAGTCTCACATTGTTGGTACTGAGTAAGTAGTGAGACATACTTCACTAGCTTACTATCATCACAATGTTAGATGAAGGTAATTTAATCAAATGATGTGTTTTAAATTGACTAGTCCTAGAGATCATTAACCATTAAAAACTTTGATCAAAGTAATGTTAGTTAGACATTGTCATTTTATGTATATGATTTACATTTTTATTCGATATCTTGTTAGAATGGATTTATTTATGGTACACCACATATTTTTTAATCATACAGCACACGGGTACTAACTTGTCTCTCTAGTTTTCCACACCATCACTATCTACTCATCCATGAAGGGAGGGCCATTACTTGATGGGAAATTGTGCATGGGATAGATGGTCTATGATTGTTGTGGAAAAGTACTTAGATGATGCTCTCCTTCCTCACAATAATACTTATTTGGAAATGACAATTGAGATTGCCATAGATACTAAAGTTCAAGGAACGTATGCTCTGTGAATCCATGTATCTTATATATGTATATCATATTGTATTTATTATTGAAACACTATCATGATGAGTTGTAATAAATTACTTATATACATTAATATTAGTGGTTGTATATTCATACCAACCATGGTTGGATATCTATAATTACCTTCTATATTGAGTTAAGATGTGTTTCTTATGATGACAGTGATCAGTGATGAATAATGTCACACACTTAGTTTATAGTATCATACTTATAGTATTTATATGGAACACTAATTAGATTCTTGAGATGTAATATAATAAAAGAATATGTTTTTATAATTTTTAAAAAAAATCACATATTTATAAGAAGATCCTAGTGTGGATGTTACATGTGGTATCAGAGCTACAACTTAAACTCTAAGACTTAAAGAGTCCACTAATGTTTTCATATCCTTCTAATTATATAAAGGAGGATGATGAAAATTAGAGTATCAAGTGAAGTTCCATCAAATGTCAATGATAGTAACTCTTTGTTTGATCTTGACTAATTTGCCATTGAGAAAACAACAAAGTTGGATCAGATTCTCATAGTCATGAGTGAGACCAAGGACTTGATTATAGTCATAGAATAAGAAGTTCATAGCCATGAATAGGAAGAACATTAGGATGAACCTGAATAGCATCTCGAAAAATAGGGAAACCCTTAGGATGTGAGACCACAAGTAGCTATAGAGTTGGTCAAAGATATGAAAATGGTGAATCCACCTAAGTTTGATGGAACTATTCTAGGTGACAGATCTAAAACATAGTTGATTGAGATGAAGAAGTATTTTGAGATTCAAAACAACTCTGAAGTCACTAAAATAGTATGGGGAGCTTACCAATTAGATGGTAAGTATTTATATGATAGACTAAAAATAAGTTGGAAATGAACTTTGACTCAACCACTACTACTTGGTATCAGTTTGTGACATTATTTAGGTCACGGTGGCTTCCACAAATTTATTTTGATAAAAAAACTTACAGATTTATAGAATCTAAAGTAAGGAGACTTATTGATGAATGAGTACTAGGAGTAGTTCACCAAACTTATGAATTGTGTACATCATTACCAAGTAGATGAGAGGTTATAGATGAGAAAGTTTATCATGGGATTGAAACCCTAGATTAGTGGAGAGGTGGATGTTCATATACCTCCTACCATGGACCAAGGCTTCAAGATGGTATTCAAATAGGAAAAAAATTTGAAGTATCCTGCATAGGCCAAGGAAAAGTTCAATAAAAAATTTGGAAGTTATAAATCAACTTTAAAATAAAAGAACTAGAAACAAAGGAGTGGAGACTCTAGGAAGTAGTTCAAAATTTAGAATGTCAAATTCAACAATGGTTTAGACAACAAGAAACTAGGCAATGGTTTCAAAGGAAATCAATAGGTTGATAGAAAAGGACCACCTAGAGGTTGCTTAAATTATGGATATGACCACTATGCTCATGATTTTACTTAAGAAAATTCAAATAAGAAAGGTCTTACTCTTCAGTAGGAAAAAAATTAGCATCGTATTCATGCAATAGTTGATAATCGACAAGCTAAATTTTAAGCTTCACCTATAGAGCTATTATGTATTTTTTTTGAACATTCATTTTGATAGATACAAGGGTTAGATAATGTTTTATAACTCCTAAAATTATTATTATGTTATCTATAAGATTTAGAGTAATGGAAAATGCATGGTCGATATAATATGGGAATGATTCTAAAGTCATGATTGAAAAGTATTTAATCAAAGCAGAGATTAGTTTGATCAAATTCATAATAGTAGTTGATTTGTATGTAGCACCACTAGGGTCATATGATGTGATCTTAAGAGTCAATTAGCTATAGAAATATAAGGCTAAGGTTGACTGCTACTTGAAGAAGGTTGAGTGTCTAGATGATTTTAGAAATTAGACACAAATTCAGGGTGAGAAAAGAGAGTTGAGGCTTGGGCAGATTTTTTTGTAATACAACTTAAGAGGGACCAAGAAAAAAGATGTCAATCATTTATTATCAAGCTAAATGTAACCTAAGGAATCATCTCTCAAAGATTATCCATTCTTTAGGAATTTTCTTGATGTGTTTCTATAGGAATTACTAGGACCACCTCCTAGACATGAGTTTGATTTCTCTGTCGATATCATACCTAGATTAGAATCATAGTCTAAGGCACCATATAGGATGAAAACCATTGAGTTGGTTGAATTGAAGGTCAACTCTAGGAATTGGTGTCAAAGGTGTTGATTAGGCCTAGTGTGTCACTATGGGGTGTACCAGTTATCTTTATCAAGAAGAAGGATGGTAGTCTTCGACTTTGCATTGATTATAGAATTTTAAACCAGACAACTATCAAAAAATAGGTATCTACTACCTCATTTATATGAAATTTTTGATAAAATACAAGTAACAATAGTATTTTCTAAGATTGATCTTAGAGCAAGATACCATCAGCTAAGGATATGGGATGAGGATATTCCAAAAACAAGGTTTAGAACTGATTATGGGCACTATGAGTTCATTGTGTTACCAATTGGGTTAACTAATGCTCTGGCAATATTCATGAATTTCAAGAATAGTGTATTTAGAGATTATCTTAATCATTTTATTTGTCTTTCTTGATGACATTCTTATATATTCTAAGAATGAAGAGGAACATCTTCAACATTAGAATTGGCTCTGCAACGGTTATGAAAACACAAGTTATATGGTAAATTGTCTACGTGCATATTTTTCTAGGAGAGAGTGTAATATCTAGGACATATTATCTCTATAGATGGTATCTTAGTAGATCCAATAAAGATAAGAGCCATTATGGAATGGTCAGTGCCAAAGAATGTGTATAAGCTAGGAAGTTTCATGGGATTAGTAGGCTATTATAGGAAGTTCATTCCAAATTATTTCAAGATAGTTAATCTAATTACTTCTTTGCAACATAAGAACCAAAGTTTTTTCTGGTCAAAAAAGTGTGAAGTAACTTTTTAGGAATTGAAAAGAAGGCTTACTTCAGCACAAATGTTAAGAGTTCCTAAGCCCAATGGTTACTTTTCAATGATCATAAATGCATCTAGGGATGGATTAGGAGTTCTTATGTATAATGGTGCAGTGGTAGCCTATGAATCAAGGAAGCTCAAGACTAATGAGTTGAACTATGCCCCTCATGACTTGGAACTTGTAGCAATTGTGCATGCTTGGAAAATTTGATGGTATTACTTGTCGATAAAATCATTTGAACTCAAGATGAATAACTTGGAACTCAAATACATATCCACCAAAGCAAATATGAATGCTCATCAAAGATGGTGGCTAGAGTTCTTGTTTAATAATGATTTTGATATCAATTAGACAATAGGTAATAAAAATAGAGTACCCAATACCTTCAATCATATAAGGTACATAGCAACTATGGACACCATTAGGAGTACCTTTCAGGATCAAATGATCAAATTCTAGTTAGAAAATAAATTATACAATCAGGTTAGAAAGGCATTGTCTAAGAATGCACAAAATCCTCTGTATAAAGGATTCAAATTAGAGAGTGATGGTCTGTTGCATTATAATGAAATGATGTATGTGCTAGATCTAGAGAATATACAAAGCACAGTGCTAAAAGAACTGCATAATGCCCCATATTCAAGACATTTAGGAGTAACCAAGATCATGGTAGAGCTTAGACCACTATATTTCTGAAAAAGAATCAAGAAAGATGTAGTATACTATGTATCACATTATCTAGAATATTAGCGAGTGAAATATAAACATGTGCATCTGGTTGGGTTTTTATATCCACATGATATAACAAAATGGAAATGGTAGGATATCAATATGGACTTTGTCCAAGGTTTATCGATGTCATAAAATAGACATGATATGATCTTGGTAGTAGTTGTCAAACTAACCAAAGTGGCTCATTTTATACTAGGTAATTTAACCAATGATGTACCTACTCTTGTAAAGAGGTTTGTAAAATAAGTGTATCGGTTACATGGATTTATAGAGAAAATAATTTTAGATTGTTATCTAAAGATGACTTCTAGATTTTGGGTAACTCTGAATTCAACTTTGGGTACATAACTAAATTTTAGCACTGCATATTACCCAGAGACTGATAGTCAGACTAAGTAAGATAATTAGGTGTTAGAGGATATTCTTTATATGTATTGCATGGGTCAAAAGTACAAATGGGAATATTATCTTCTATTAGTTGAGTTTTCTTACAATAACTCATACCAGTCAGCTTTGAAGATGGTACCATTTGAAGCATTGTATGAAAGAAGGTACTGGACACCAATCAGCTGAGACAGGTTGGAAGATAGGATAGTCTTTAGACCTAAGAAGATTTAATAAATGGAAGAATAAGTTAGATTAATCAGACAGAGATTGGTCAAGGCTAATGATAGGCAGAAGAGTTATGTTAATCTAAAAATAATAGATAAACATTTTTTTATAAGTGATAAAGTGTTCTTTCACATTAAGTCGTATAAGGGCTCAATCAAATTTGGGAAGTCAATGAAACTATCACAAAGATATGTGGGACCCTTTGAGGTGTTATAAATGGTCAATATTATAGCATATAGGCTTGTGTTTCCATCAGCTCTAGATATATTATATAATGTCTTACATGTTTCATATCTTAAAAAGTATATAGTTGATCCTTCACATATGTTGGATTGAAATCCTTTATAGGTTTTGGATCCCAGAGTGGTCATGGTAGAACCAATCAGAGTAACTAACACTCATAAATTTTATTTGCATAATAGAGATATGTCATAGTGCAAGATCTTGTGGGACCAATACTCTGAGAATAATTTCACTTGGGAGGACTATGATGAGTTCTACAGTGGATTCTCATATTTATTTGCTTGATTTGATACTTTATATATGTTAATTTTTTGTTAAACAATGTTTTAATTCAGAACTTTGAGATGATGACTAGCTTTAGGGGGAAGTATGTTACATTCTAATTCCTCACTAAGTAAACTTACTTGATTATTCATGGATATTTATAGATGACAATTTGATTTATTTATTATTTGTATAAATTATGAATTATATGTTGTTGTGGGACAATTCAATATTGCTTTGGTTACATGATTACATTGCTATGAGTTAGTTTTAGTGTATATTATTACATTTTGATCATGATAAGTTATTATTTCAGTGGTATTTTATGATGTATATATGTCACGATGTTATGGTTTAACTACCTATTTGTTGTGAGTTTGATGTAAGAGCAACTCATCCCTCAGAGCATGATGAAGGGAGATCATCATTAGAGATGATGATGTAGATGGAGATGTTGGGGGATGATAGAAGAATGGCTAGGATCCCGCACGCACCACATTAAATAGTACATACTAGATGCATAGTAAAATTTTAAATGTTAGTATGTTTTTAACGATTATTGCATTTAGAATTATTTATGCGTGGTTAGTTTAGTGTAATGATTATGTGGAATAGATCTTGTGTGATGTGAAATTAATCTTGTGTTGTGTAGTATTTTTGTTAAGTCATTATGACTAACTATTTGTACTAAATAGTTGTTCTAATAAATATATAAATGGGAAAAATGCATTAAAAAGAGAATAAATAGATAAAATAATTGTTTTGATCATTATAATTGGAACTGAATTATCATAATAAAAATAAAACACATAAAACAATTTGATTGTAATTAAAATAAACAACTATATTTTAATATACCAAGAAACAAATTTAAAAATAATAAAAATAAAGAAAAACAAAAACAAAAATAGGAAAATATGGGAATTAAAAAAAAAGGAAGAAAAGGTAGCTTTAAGGAGTGCCATAGTCATAAAAAGAAAGAAAAATTTGAATATTTTTCCTGCAAAGATAAAGGAGGGTGCAATTCTTGAGAAAGAGAAGCAAAACGTGGGAGGAAGGAAAAAGAAGGAATAAAGAGAGGGTGAAGGGAAGGAGCAGAGAAAAAGAGTAGGCGAGGAGTGGAGTTTATCTTATTATACTTTTTCAATCAAGGAGTCTCTATAGGTAGGCAACCTATTAAAAATAAAATTTTGAATTTTTATACAGTAATTAGTGGAAATTTAGTGATCTGTATGTTATACTATTGATTCCCAAAACAGTGAATTAGTTTATATAGTAAAGAATATATATGTGTGTATATGTGTATGTATATATATATGTGTGTATGTATATGTATATGTATATGTATATATTTATATTATACATATACATATATATAAGCTATTTAAACACTGGTAATATATGAACAAATCGGTGATATAGTATATGTACTGTTTATATATATGTATATAAGAGTGAAATAAATTACAGTGATTTATTATTGGTTTGAGTTGTGTAAAAATGAGCTTTTGAATATAAAGGTCAATATACAAAATGCAGCAATTTGCATTAAAATAAAGTGGCTTGCATATATATTAAACAATGGCGATTCCCTTTTAGTAGTAACATTGAATGATTTATTAACATCATGTACACGTATTAAAACTTAACCTTATGCCAGTATTTAAAATATTTGATTCCCTTTTAATTCTTTTATGTGATGAATTCTACTCATGTATTAACACATTTACCAGTCCATGTAGTAAATAGTGGTGTAATCCGTTAAGGATCAAATCATGTTAAACATTTTATGTACCTGACATGTAAAATGCAATGATTGAATATTCAGCAAAACAATTGAATATGCAACAAATTGTATTGTATACACACATAGCCAACAAAATGGAACATTTATATCAATATAAATAGTATATATATATATATATATATATATATAAGTAGTGAACAGTGTATGTATGGCACATAGGCATTAATGATCTGGTTATTCAATATTAAGCATGTTGATTTGTGGTGTAATACGTGTAAACCATAGTCTATGTATATACTTATGTAATAGTATTCAGTGTTATATAAGTAATTTTTTTCTAGTTTTACATTTTTAGGTAGATTCATTAAAAACACTGATCTTATCTATTTTAAGTCAATTTTAATAGATGTCATATATCTAAGATCGCTTACCATTAAATAAATTTCTAGTTCATTAGTTTAATAACTCACCAACGTGTATCAATGAACTAGTAAGTGATGATCTAATGATAAGATCGACTTACAAATCCTTTGGCTCATAGATGAACTAATTTTACTAAATTGTAAATGAATAAGAAATTATCAAAGGCTTATCGAATGAACTAATGTGCATATATATAGTGGTTCATTAGATAATGAATTGAAAGTCAATTCTGAGTTGTCTGTAATCTCTATATATATGTGGTATACATAAAAATGATAAATGGAAGAGACTATATATATATAATTATTATTATTTTGGTAAGATCATTTCTATATAGTTAGTAAACTATCAAAATAAGTCATATAATGGCCAATTTATTAAGGTGATTTATAGGTGGCAGTTTGTATTCATACAGTATTGGATTTTCATGTTAAATATATAATTTTTTGTGAATATATTATTTGTTCTTGAATATTACAGGAATCTTGCTATATTTATAATAAGTTGTCAATAAAGTCATATTGATCAAGTATTTGACTAGGAATTTTAAAAGACTATTGACATCTATATACCATATCCATATGTATCTTGTGTGTGTGTGTGTGTGTGTGTGTGTGTGTGGGTGTGTGTGTCTGTGTGTGTGTCTAAATATTTAGGAGTATTAGAAGAATATAATGTATATTAGTGTATCGGGTCATATGCCTCTAAGTTTTAGTGACAAATATGATATAATTGGTCCCATGACTTTGTGAGTTGAGAAACTATATTAACATAAATACATCCTCCTAAAACATAACCAGATGTATAAATGATAAATCATGTGCATACAAACATAATTAGATATTTGATCCTTGGAATTATTATGACTGGTTGTTGTATTTGAGTAGTTGTGCTAAAGAAAAATGGACTATGATAATATGGGTTGTCATAGAATGCATTAGGTTGAAAACTACTTATAAGAATTATAAAATTGTAGTTTAATTATATATTATACCTAGTTGGTATAAACTGTAATTATATTTCTCATTATTTAGGTATTGAATAATGTTGTGGAGATTTATTCATATGTTTGACATGCTAAATGTATACATTTTGAATATTTCTAGGCTTAAGCATGTTTTAAGATTGCTAAAAGGATGTATATTGCATAAATCTATTGGTTATGTTTATGATAACCAAGTATTGTATTGCTGGTACTGAGTGAGTAGTGAGACGCACTTCACTAGCTTACTAGCATCACAATATCAGATGAAGGTAATCCGATCAAGTGGTGTGTTTGAAATTGATTGATCCTAGAGATCATTAATAATTAAAAACTTTGGCCAAAGTAATGCTAGTTAGACATTGTCATTCATGAGTATGATTTACTTGTTTGTACGATATCTTGTTAGAACATATGTCTTTATGGCACATCACATGTTTTCAAAAATCATACAACACATGGGTACTAGCTTGTCTCTCTGGATTCCCACACCATCACTAAATACTCATCGATGAAGGGAGGGACATTCCCTAATAGGAAATTGTGTAGGGGATCGATGGTCTATGGTTGGTGTGAAAAAGTGCTTGGATGATGCTCTCCCTCCCCATAGTAGTACTTATTTGGAGATGACACTTCAGATTGTATAAATACTAGAGTTCAGAGAACTTATGCTTCGTGGAGCCATGTATCTTATATATGTACATTTTATTGTATTTATTGTTGAAACACTATCATGATGAGCTATAATCACTTAGTTTGTACCAGCCATGGCTAGATATCTGTAATTACCTTCTATATTTAGTTACAATATGTTTCTTATGATGATAGTGATCAATGATGAATAATGTCACACGCTTATTTTATAGTATCATACTTATAGTATTTATATGGATCGCTAATTAGATTCTTGTGATGTAATATAATGAAATAATATGATCTTAGAATTTTAAAAAAAATCACGTATTTCTAGGAAGAGCCCAATGAGGATGGTACAACACATTTTTTTAATTTTGTACATTCCCTCTAAAAACTCATTTGAAAGGGTGCGCACGCTTTGCATTGCATAGGGTGCATGCCCTTTAGGATTTGCATTCCAACCCTATTCAAATTTTAACTAGGACCTTTTTTCAAAGGGTGTGGATCCTTTTTAAAAAGGCACTCACCCTTTATGAGTCATGAATAAAAAATTTAAGAATGGCCTCTTTTTTTGACCCCCAACTTTATGTATATACACATAGATTTCTTGTATTATTTCTCCCAAAGTCATTTCAAGTTTTAGAAACAATATTTTTGTGTTTTTCAATTGGTATTTTATATTAGTCTACATGACATTATGAAAGAAAAAATGTTCAAGCTCGGTCAACTATGTTTCTTTAAATATGTGAAATAAAAAATAATTATGATGTCTTAATTCATCACTATAAATGAGAAAATAATTAAATTAAAAATAACAAAAATTAGTAAAATGATAAGATGAAATTTTAAATAAAATAAAATATTTAATTAAAAGTTATTAAAATACCCACTTTTCGTAAATGTCCATCAATATCTTATTGTTTGCATTTATATACAAGGTCATTTTCAGGTCCTCTCTCTCTTTGTCTATAATTATCATGAATAATGTGAGAGGATCTATCATTATCTAAAGATAGCAAGGGTGGCCCTACTTCATCATTGTTATCCCCTTAATACATTGGGGAGTGTGTCATTGATGTTAGAAGGGGCGAAGTATCACCAATTGACATTTTTTATTTTTTTCTTAAGAGAAAGTCTTGATAATCTACACTAACATTATAATATGTATAACTAAAATAATTTAAAACATTTTAAATAAAAGAAAACTAAAAATTATACTTCTGAGTTGACGACTCCTTGACAACATATGGAGGATGTCTATTCCTCCCAACACCCTCATCCTTTTGTAAGTCGATATAGGAAGTAAACCTATCATTATCAAGTTGTATTATGATTTTTTTATACCTCTATGGTTTTTTTGTAGAGGTGGAGGGGCATCCACTCATACAAGTGCATCAGTGTCTATCATATGGCTCCTAAGGGTCCCTATAACTAGTAGACCAATCATTATCGAGTTCTATAGTTATAATTTTTAAAAGAGAAATATTTTTTTTTAATTACAATATTAAATGTAAACATATACCTCTATGGTGGGTTCGTAGAGGTTGATGGACATGTAGTCTTGGAAGAGCATTGAGTTGAATCATAAGCCTCATCGAAATCCTCCACCATGTCTTGTTGTGCTTAAGCACAAACACTAGAGTCTCATAGATGAATGTATCAAACACCCTCTTCATCATACTAGTAAGGAGACATGTCCTACTATCTACATCACATCATCTTTAATATCCAAAAAAACATGTGGAAGCTCTAAAACAACATGGTAAATTACACCAAATTAGCTATTTTTCAAGTTTAATATTTTAATTTTTACTTTACATTTGCCGGTATTTTTTCAAGCTTCACACTACACAAATTGTGATAAATTACACCAAATCACAAGTCCACATTTTTGTTGTTTATAATGTTACAATAGGGTTTGACAGAATGTACGTAGATATGAAATGTTACATGAGGGTTTACAAAAAAAGGGGTGAAGTTTTATGGAATGGTTGCAACAAACAAAAACATAAATAGATTTGAAGAAATTAATCTATTTTTTGTGCAAAAGTTTGTCAATAAATTGCTCTGAAAAAAAAAAAAAAAAAAAAAAAAAAAAATCAATTTATTTATAATTGAAGCTAAATTTTCTACAATACTTTAGGTTTTATTCCTACAATTTATCCTAAAATTTATGCTTTACTCTAGTATTTTTAATCTATCTTTCCTATAATTTAAACATTTTATTTTTTAAAATTTGTATTAAAAAAATCAAATTCAAATGTACATACCTCTTATTTTACATAAATTTTACATAATCTTCATCTTCTTCTTCCTCTACTTACATTGGAGGTCCCACTTTAACTCCTTAACTATGTTAATAGTGGCATTCTCTATTTTTCCCATCTCTCCTCTCCTCTATATTATCTCTTTATGCAATCCCTTTCTCCTTTTTATTTATTGTCTCTCTTGCTATCTCTTTCTCCTTTTTCATATCTCCTTTCACTTTATGTTGTCCCTTTCTCCTTTTCGTATGGCATTCCCCCTTTTCCCAACCCATTATTATTTTTCTAATTAAAATTGAAGTTTATGACTACGAACTTTGTGGATTTGAAAAAGTGAAAAGAAGAAATGCCACAAACTTGTGAAATCTTAAATTTAATTGAAAATTAAATTCTAATAATAAAAAGACTAGAAAATTTTACATAATTTTTATCTTGTTCTTTTTTTATTTAAATTGGAAGTTTATATTATATTTAAAGTCACATTTTTTTTTTCTTTTTTTATTGAAATCTTGAATGATTATATAGATTAGTTGGACAGAATGTTTTTTTGGCTTAGCTGCCAAGCATTGAAGGGTATTCATTCTCCCATATTCATTTGAGGCACAATCCCTATCTTTTTTTTTTTTGTATCTCTTAAAATTTGTATCTTGATAGATGACTAGACTGAACCTTTTACACCATCATCCTCATCATTAGACTACAACCCACTTGATGAGAATATTACAATCTTGAAAAAGTAAAAAAATACTACACATTTACATTGCAAGAAACTTGTGGACTCTTGAGTTTAATCACGTGACAAGAAAAATAGATTCCAATAGTAGTGTCAGTGTCGGAGAACTGGTAAAAATTAAAAAGAGAAAAACAAAAAACAAAAAACAAAAAACAAAAAACAGAGGTTTAAAAAGTACCCGTGAAAATGACTATACAGATGTGAAGTCTACCTAACAGCTGGCAATGACGTGGCACAGCATTAAAAAATAAGAAAACGTCAATCAACCAACATCCGTCCATCCACACACCGACAAACAGTTGTTCGTTCGTACTTATCCACACAATAAGTGAAAATGGATTCGGTACTACTAGTACTACTCATAATGGAGACACGTCATAGTTTGACCCACCCTTCGGCCGTGAGAGAAGAGAGGAGCTAAGCAACGTACAAGGTGTTATTTTGGCAGAAGCAACTTTTTATATTTACAAAATATAATCTCATCAATATAAAATAAAATTTGACTAATATTAAATAAAATATTCATATTTTTTATTTTTATATTAAAAAATATGAGATTAATAGTTGAATATATTTATATTTATTATTTTCAATATCGTATAAATATTTGACAAAGTAAAATATAATAAAAAATAAAAATAATTGTTAAAAAAATTTAAAAGATTTTTAATAAATACTGAAGAATATAATAGAAAATAAATGTGATTATTAATAAATATTGAATGAATCATTATAAAATTAAATTCAACAATCAAACAATAAAATTAAATTCAGAGTGGACTGAAGCAACACACTAGGAGTGGCAACAAGATCTTACTTCTCAATGGATCATTCACTAGGGATATAAATATGGAAATAGCAGTTGGTAATTCATATAACCAACAAAGACTAAGAAGACTATTTTTACATAACAATTGATTAAGATTGTTACTGCATAACCCTGATTCTTTGGGTGCATATTTAACATTCAAAACTTATGAAGAGCATGTCTTACAACAGTGAGAAGACCTTACCATTCATTAGTGCAAAATTTTGAATCTGAACAAGCCCATCTATGGTATTTCGAGAAACATTACACCAATAATACAAAGAACATTTCCACATACCAGCGAAATCTTCTCAACAATACTAGATTTGGCTATGAAACAATGCATTTTATTAAATTAGAAGAGGAAAATCTACAATCTATCAATAGTCAGACTTGAGGAGGCGAGGATATAACAAATGAAGATGAAAGACTTTATTTTCCATGAATTCGTAAATATTCCAATGTTATCCAAAAAAAGGCTAGACCATGATAGTTGGTTATACCAACCTCTTCTTTGCATGAAAGGCATAATAACTGGTTGAATATGCAGTTTTATGTCACAAATACAACACTTTTATGGACTTTACTAAAAACAAAAGAGTTAGGGAAGAAATTAAAATCAATTTTCAATTTGTTTATGAGGATAAGTCCAATCTTCAAAATGATGTAATAAAGGAGAAAACATGTGAAGTTATGACGTATTGTGATGCTGAAAATCAAAGAGCTATACTAGAAAATGGAATTGAAGTCCCACTTTCTGAGGCAAGGTATGAGGCTAAGTATGTTAAAGAAGATAATAGGAATTTAATGCAAAATATAAAGGAGTTGAGGATGGTGGGAATGCAGGGCTTTCTCACCCTAACAAAAGATACATGTTTACCTTCAATAAGTGCATCTTAGTAGGAAATATTCACGAGTTCCACTTGATATCAACACTTCTCTTGCAAAGTGATAGATAACCCATTTTAGAAATAACAAGTCCTGCCATAAGTGTCCCCACAATCTTGACCTATTCAGTATAGTTGACCATCAAACACAAAAGGTTTTCCACCATGCCTTACACTTAAGATTTTATCAAAGTTATGCACATGATTTCCTTTATGTTATTTCCATGTACCTTGCGAGGAATCAACCCACTAGATTTCAAGTTCTCCATTCTTTTTTGCACCAAAGCGACTGAAATCTAACCTAGAAAGATAGAAATATTCATTATGGTGTATCATAAAAGCATCTACAAGTGCCTTTTTCAGAAGCACCTTTTCCAACCTCTGTTGTAATGAAAATTAGTTTGGGTATGCATCACATAAGCTAGAAAAGAACATAATACAATTGGCTAGAAAACAAATACATCTTGATAGAAAACAAAATGAGTTAGGGGAAGATGTAAGATAATAGGGGACAAAAAAGGGGCTTAACGCAACACTTTTTCTGAAAATAACAATAGTTGAACTTGGAGAGAATTTTAGAGACACTTGGAAAAATAATTTGACAATAATATAAGAATATGAATTGTGACATTCTGAATGTAATTTAGAAATAAATAGTTTCTTTCAACACTCAGATATAAAAGTGGGTGAAATTGATGCATTTATAACAATGCATTGGTACTTTTTTATGAAAATATAAAGAGATTGCATGTGTAAGGACACACTTTTTTTAGTAAATGAATGAATTTTTAAATAAAATTTTATATATGAATAGAGGAAAAATCAAAAAAAATTGAGAATGTTGTTTATTAATTTTTTAATATGTATGTGTGTGTCTATATTTTAAAAAGTTTTACAAGTCAAGACAATTGAAAAATTGAAATTGAAAATGTATGAGCATAACTTTTTGACCTTAACTTCATGAAATATAATTTTGTAACTATAGTCAATCATGTGTAGATTGTTGAGATATAAGTTTTATAAACTTTTGATTAATAGTCAAAAAGTTATAAAGGCATTTGTAATGATATATATAGACCATAATGAGGTATGTTGTGTATAAATTAAGTAATAATTAAAAATAATAGTTTATTGTTAAAAAAACTATTTATTTAAAAATTATATTTTTCCGTCTACAAACCCACAATTTTTTTTGAAAAATAATAAAAGCTACTTGATTAGATGTGCTAGTAAAAATAGAAAAGACACAAATTTCTTAAAAATCTTGTGGGCTGATCCATGACAAATTTTAGGCTAGGTTCAGACCCCTCCAAGTGTAAACCTAAACCATTTTTGGAGGGAAAGTATAAAATTCAAAACAAAGACTTTTTGAAAGGGCATACACCCTTTACAAAGGTGTACATCTTTTGAAAAGGTTGTACGCCCTTATATAAAGGGCATATACTCTTTGGAAGACCATTTTTGAAAAATACATGTATTTGGCCGTTTAGAACTACCTCCAAATAGGGCATGCATTGTTTTCAAAAGGGCGCACACCCTTTGTAGTTCACAAATTTTATTTGTTTGCCCACAAAATTCACTCATTCATTTTAAATTTTATCAGCTTGGAACTAGTTTTTACTATTGACACTCCACAAATTCTACAAATTTTCCACTTATTTTTTCTCAATGATTATAAATTATTTAATTTTTATTCTAGATCCAGACATATTTTCATAAATATAAATAATAGGGTCGGGTAGTTGCCACAAAATACCAATTAAGAAACTAACAAATGAGGAAATTGAAGTCAAGAGAAAAAGAAAGAAAAATATAAGAAGATAGGAGAGCATCCTTAAGAACTTCTAAAATAGGTGAAAGTTCTTCCTCCACACTAGGTAATATTTCAAATAAAAATACAATGCCCAATTCCATGAAATTTAATTTAGATATGTCTTCAAATGAGATACCAAAACTTAATCAATCTTTGTTGAATGATGAAATTCAAAATGTAGAACATGTTACTAATAATTTTTTATTGAGTGAGAAAACACACGGAGATGGAATATATAACACTTATGGTGGTTTGTTATATTTGACCAACTATATACACGAATAAATTTCATATGAATTTAAACAACAATGAGTTAATTTTAAGAAGTACAGAAATGTAAAGTATATATTAAAAGATGGATAAAAATCATTAAGATGTGAGTTGGTACGACCCAAGTATATATATCTGATTTCATATTTGAATTCAATAAGAATATTATCTTTCAATATGCAAGACACACACAAGGCAAAATGGTTAGATAATCAATTCAAGTTATGCAAGAACAACTTCTCAATCAAGACCATTGTTTCGGTTGTGCACTTTGCTGAAAACTACATAGTACAATTATAGAATTAGATTTAATCCTAGTACTATAATTTGATTCAAGTTGTAATTTTTATGTATATTACATTCAAACATACACCTGATAGCACATAGGATAACAAAAAGATTTTGAGGGAGTACCACTTTTACATGAATGATGATAGATCACATTCTCCAAAGTTTGTCTAAATTTTTTTTGAGATATTTTATATAAATATGAGTGCAAGATAAATCATGTTCAATACAAATTATATTTGGTTAGATAACTATGCATGATAATTTAATAATTCTTAAATGTTTTACTGGTTAAACAAGATGCATAAAAATAGCAACTCTCAAAAAAATTGGAGTTTCTTTAGGGATGAGCATGGAAAAAGGGAACATGATGGTGTAAGGGCATGTATAAAAAAGCCCCTTAGAAAAGAGTAGGAAAAGCACAAGGATAGTGCCAATTTGATCGATGCTACAAGTATTGTGACTTGGTGTAGTAAATACATTCTCATGGATCAGATAAATATTCTCATGTGTAAAGATTATTTTGGTGAAGGTACTTCCTCCACACTAGATAATATTTCAAATGAAAATAGCATGCCCAATTCTATGGAATTTAATTTAGATATGTCTTCAAATGAGATAACAAAACTTAGTCAATCTTTGTTGAATGATGAAATTCAAAATGTAGAACATGTAACTAATAAATTTTCATTGAGTGAGAAAACACATGGAGATGGAATATATAACACTTATGGTGGTTTGTTATATTTGACTAACTGTATACACGAATGAATTTCATATGAATTTAGATAATAACCAGTTGATTTGAAACTTAAATTCCAGTTCATGGACTATTTATACGAGGGATATGTCATGATTTTGTTCAAACTATATGGAGTTTAAATAGAATGAATGTGAGTTACAATAATGGGTTGACAAATGGTATTGTAGACCCATGATGCTTATGGAGACTAACAATTCATTTCAGCCACTAGGGGATCATGAAATGATATTAGCAGTTGATTTTGGCCACATTTCAAATTTTGTACAGATAGGTACAATTTATTTATAATTTAAATGTAGCTTTAACTATTACTGATATCTTACTTTTTTTATACATGTCCTTAAAAATTATTAATACTTTAAATGCAAGGCAGTTTTTTTCAATAATTGCACCTAAGAATAATGATGAGCAAACATACTACTACTTATTTCATTGTGTAGAGGCAAAAAAATAACTACAACTATCACAGATGGAGAAGACTTAGTTTATCCCACTAGATCTATGGTGGTTACAGGAACTTGCCTTCATAGATACTTTCATGAAAATATAAAGTAACGGTTATTTAAGGACTTTGAAACACACACAGTGGTGCTTCATTATTCAAATTTTATTATCACTACATATATTCATATTATTAAATTTTATGGAAGGCCTCACAACAAAATTTTAAAGGAAGTTCATGAATCTGAGCATGAAGATTCTTGAAACACTTAAAAGCATAGTTGATCTTGAAGGTACATTGGATTGAATTGGTAAGGTTAGTATTCAATGCATCTAGCATTTAAAATTACTAAACTTAACTTATTTAATTTTATATATTTTAATATTTTGTTATTATGTGTTTATTTGAATTTGAATTTTTTACTAACAAGTTGTTGAGATCAACATACCCCCATTTTGAAAATTAGGACCCTTGAGATATTTTTAACTTTAACCCTAAAACCATGGCATGTTTTGAACATTATTAGAACTTGAAGATCATCCACTTTGATAAAGTTAGCTTACTGATTTATGGTTTTCCTTTGAGTTTACCTAATGTTGATAATAATTGGTCTTCATGTCTTATAGTTGCAGGTTTCATGGGGCCCTATTGAAGGGATCATGTTTAGAATTTGTAGAGTGACTATATTCAAGTTTTTACTAGTCTTAAGTTTGTGAAAATTTGAATCTGAATTTATGTTCGGAAAGCTCTCCTATAAAAACCCTAGCTTAAGTCCTTGATGCAAATATTGGTGGGAACACTTTTGGCAGGAATACTTCAAATTTGTTTCGGACTAAAGCCCCAATTTTCATGATAAGGCTTGGTCATGTTTCTTAACATGACCAAACCTTAGCCTAAAAATTATTCTTAATCCCCTCTATTTTTTCCCTTTGGTTCCTTATATTTCTAATGTGGTATAATGTTATGCTAGCAAAATATTTTTATTTTAGCATATGGTCCCCTTTGTTAAGACTTTTGCCTAGAGTTTTAACCCTAAGGCCCCATTCATATTTATTAACACAAATGAGACCTTAGTTTTAATGCTTTAGCCTAAGTTCTTATGTCATCCTGAGTCCTCACTTAAATACCTTGCTTCTTTACAGATCCGAGGGTCTGTGCTTCATCACAACTCTTGATATAATGGAGTGAAGAAATCATGACGAACCTGAGCATTTAGACCTTCAGACCAATCATGTGTGAGAATACAGATCATGATTGATGGCTCATTCCTCATCAAGACCAAGGATCCAATGGAGTGAATATAGTGACAAAAAGTCAAAAGCATAAGAAGCCCCATGGGGTCACCACGTGGCACTCCCACTTTCAAAGATTTATAACAAAGGGTCCTATAATTAAATAAAACCAATGGCATGAAATTACTCGTATCTTATTTGAACAACTCTCATTTCATCACATTTCCTGATTGAATATAATGAATTAAATCCAAGATTCATGGAATACAAAAACTTGATGAGCTTAAAATTGATAATCGCATGATCATCATTTGACATCCACGAGGCCATCATTAACATCCACGTGACCATCAACTTTAATCCCACCGAATGTAAATAAATTCATGAGCTTAAATTTAACATTTTCATAAACATCATTTGACATCTACGTGGCCATCATTAACGTTTACAAGACCATAAAATTTAAATTCCTCTAACATTTTTGCATAGACAAAGGGACATGTTTTATATCATTTGAAGGCTCATTTGATGTCATGTTTTAAAAAATAGAATAAATATTTTACCCTAAGTCTTTTTTATAACCATGTAGTGATTAAATTTTGTGCATCGTACAGGATCAATAGATAATATTGTGTCATGCCCAGATGATCTAATGGTGAAAGATCACTAATGACTTTTCAACAGAGCTCCAAGAACCTACAGGATCGACATGTGGTAAATGCTTAGTAGATATACAATAGATAAAATAAATAGAGCTCAAAAACCCTACAAGTGTGACAAGTGGTACAACCATGGGTCTTGATATAAATATGGCTAATGGCATGCAAGGTCTCATTTCACGATCAATGACCTGCATTGATCCATGGACAATGATCCAATGGCATAAAACAAAAGGATAAATTTTAAATAATAGCAGCTAGTACTTTGAAGGCATTGATGAAAAATGTTATGGTAGTGCTAGATAGATGCCAAATAAGCACCATGCAAGCACAAAGCGACAAAAATAAAGATCTTATATGCTCAAAGATTCACTGTGAAAAGATAGTAATGTATCCAAGTCTCTTTTCATAAATTGAATTGTTATCTTGTACTCGAAGGAGAAAAGTTTTGGGGCCCTAGATGAAATCACCGTGTTGTATCTTCAATGTGTTTTTGTGACTGAGGTGAAGAATTGCCTGATGATTTGAATGAATGACATGTGGTTATCTCAGGGGACTCCTAAGACTTTAGCCCATTAAAATGCCTAGGTTAAACTCATCAAATTTACAAGGTAATGACTTTTTCATTTTTTTTTTACAAGTAATGAGTGCATTTTTAGGGATTAGAAGGATCTTGCACCCTTTTTGTATCAAGAAGGATGGTGCAAAGTTAAAAAGTTGGCCGAGAGTCTAAACTAGAATCTAAGTTGGACACATGGTGGGTTCTTAGGGTTTTTATGCTCTAGGACCATTTTGAAGATGGCCTCACTTTCCTTTTGGTGGGCATGGTGAAAAATGTCTCCAAGGCTTGAAAAACACCATAATGAAAAGTTTGCTTATATAGATCCACGTGTTGTGAGGAGGATTGATTAGCATAAAGGAAACATTTGCACCTTATCCTTCCTCTTTTGAAATAATCTCAAATTATTAAAGGGGATAGTTAGTAAATAGCTATTATGTTTCAAAGCGTTAATGGTAACCCTCATTTGAAATACAAATAATATATAATCTGGAAAAGAAAAGGAGAATTTGGAAAAATAAGCTATCTTATCAATACCTGAGGCAATGGTAAAATTGTTGGATGAATCTTAATATGATATGTTTGAGGCCTTAAAATCAATAAAACGAAGGCATAATGCATTAGCACAGTAGAACATAGTGTCCAAGGGTCTAATATCCCAATGGAAAGCTTCACATGATAAAATAATAGGGTTAATCAACATCAGAGTTGGAAGGTAGATTCCTAGGTTTAAATCAATTAATTTGGGACATTTGAATGCAATTTTGGGAATTGTCATTGAAAATTTCCAAAGTTTAAGTGCATGGTTACCAAAACTTCAGAGACTCCTAAAAGATGATGAGGAGCTATTAGGAAGGATTGAACAACTCCTTGGTACCATGATAACTAACCTTGCACAACCCATTATATTAGGCATCATCAAGGATGATGAGTTCAAGAACAAGGCTACCATTGGTGACTCTGGAAATAAAAATAAAAGTCAAAGCCAATGTGGGGGAGACAATAGTAGGATCCTAGACATGATCCTTAATGTAGGATAAAGAATAGCTAAGGCCAGAAGCATCAACGAAGTCATGGCCAAAAATGATAAGGAATTAAATGCTTTCGCTGACTGTGAAGAGGAGTGTCTTTTAAGACCAACTATGAACTTGGAACTGGTTAATGAGCAGTTCCAAAAAGATATGAATATCCTCTAGCAACCGTAAGAAAGTTCTCAAGAGCAAGTCGCACCAACCAAGTAGTTTAATGATATTCTATTTTGTAAAAACTTTATAATATTTTCAAAATAGAATATTCTTTTGTAAAGGCATATGCTAGTTTGTTAGCGTATTGCCTCTAGGTCAATTTAGTTTGGAAAATCAAATGTATTCTATAACTTCATAGAAAAAGGATAACTATCCTTACTTCTTATACATTTGTATCTTGCAATTGATTGGTATACTACCTTATCTTTCTATAAAAGGTAGTACTACCATTTTACAAAGAGAGATAATTTTGAGCAAAATTTGTATACTTTGAGCAGTTAATACAATCAAGGAATTCTAAAAATATTATCCAAGTTTGTTTATGTCAATTATTACATGGATTTTCTCTCAATTTCTAGTCTTATTCTTGAATAGTTTATATGAATTATGAGTTGCATCTTTGATTACAGGGTTGCTAATTTGTGCTTATGCTAGATTAGTTGAATGATCTTGAATTTGATTCATTTTATTTGCTCTGCATCAGAATGTGTAAATGTTATTTGAGTGTGGTAGCAAATATTTAAAGTAAATTCAGTTCTTACTTGTACTTTATATCATCCTTAGAGGTTTGCTTAGTGTGTAGTGAGATATGAGTTTATGCTATTTTTCACTATATACTGGTTAAATGCATACTCAATTGTAATTGAAACTTTGTCATAATGTTTGAGGTTAAGATCAATAATCACTTATTTTCTTTATACCTTACCTTTCTCTTTTGATTCTTTTTTAACCAGACCACTTTAGTTTAGATTTCATTGTAAATAACCATTTATATTAGTCTGTAGTTTAATATTTTATCATAATTCACTAAGTATTAGCATATATACTTACACTTTGCAAAGATGTGGACCATGGTGGATCCTAACCACCAATTGGTATAAATTTTGTGGAATAATTAAACATTTCTCTACCATTGTTTCACTACAAGTAACATAAGTTGCCAAAACCTACTACTCATGCTTTAAATTCCCATAATTCTAAAATAAGAAGTGTTTTTTGAACACTAAGGACACTTATGATACATTTAGAGGCATCAACAAGTCTCGTTAGCACTAGAAGGAGGGCCTCTTTGTGAATTGACTGAATCTTTGCTAATCTTAATGTGTTGATCTAAGATTGATGTTATATTTGTACTTTTTCATAATTATATTCTCAGAAGAATAAAGATCATAAATCTGTGTGGTTTTTGAGATATCTCTGTGCTTCCTTTAAACAATGATCATAGTTCTTTAAAGTTTGATGTTTAATTTTGGTAAAGATGGCTTAAGATCTAAAAATCCATAGTAGTTGAGGTTAGAATAGCTTGTTTTGATTAAATATTGGTATATTTTTCATATATTTGGGTTTTGTTTGAGCTTAGACTTATAAAGATGGACCATATTTGCAACTTAGTCAAAGGTTGACGTCATTTATTATTCTTTATACAAATCATTAAAAAATTAGCTTAATATGCAGGTTTAATCCTTTTAATTTATAAATATTAACTTGCCACATCATATTTCAAATAGGATCTTCAGTTTTCAAGTTGGAATTTCCAAGGATCCAAACAAGATCACATTCAGAGACAAGAAAACCTTTTCTTGAACTTTTAGTCCATAAAAGAGTCAAGCGAGATAAAAGTAGGCATAAACATTCTAAATCTTTGCCAACCTCACCACTTCAAGGTACCCATGCCTTCAACCTTTTTCCATGTATGGATTGGTGGGGATATTCTTCAATAAATGTACTAGGTATGGTACATGATCTCCAACATAATTCTAAGATATACTTGCCAATATTTAGTCCAACTGATATTGTAATTGTTGAATGTCATATTAAATCTTTCAAAGATGTTTTAAGGTTGCTAAATGTCATACATGAAGATGTAGCATGCATATTATTCCCATTTACTTTTAAATATGCTACATACAAATGGTTTCTTAATTTGCCTGATAATTACATTACTAGATGGGATGATTTTAATAATATTTTAATAGATCAATTTGGAAAAATTATTAGTCCATGTGTCATATGCCACCATTTCACCACCATCAGGAGGGATTCAAGTGAGCCCATAAGGTGCTTTACTTCCAAGTTCTATAAAATGTATAGTAGGACCATAGACCCTTATAAGCTTGATGATGTTTTAGCTCTAGAAATCTATAAGGATGAAATAGATCCTATGACTTTTGTATTCCTAAAATTATCTCTTCCACCTATAACTTCATTAGCCATGGAATATTCTAAAGCAGTGATCATCAGTGATCAAATATAGCCCCAAGGACAAATGGTCTACTCTATTCCAAATATCAACCCAAATTTTCCCACTCTAAACATCTTTCCCAACAATAATCAAAATGTTCTAGCCTTGAATCAACTCCCAAATCTGAATCAATTACCTTTGAGTCATGTTACTCCTAACCAAAATTTATGATTTTTAAGTCATATCCTACTGCTAATGGATTCAATGAAAATGATCAAATAAATTTAGTGCCAGTTGTTGGTACTAAAAATAACTAGGTTAATAATTCTAAAACTTCCAAGAATGAGAATGAGTCTATCCTGAATATGGTCCAAAAGTTTAGCATTGATTTACTTCAGCTACAAAAATAAGTTGGCAATACAAGAGAGAGCTCTGGTAGGAAAATATCATTTCAAAGGTTTAATAGACCTAATAATAGGTTTCATAATGATAGTTTATATAACAACAAGGATAAAGAACCATCTTCTAGAAAGAAAACCATGGATATTGATCTTATTGACATTGCTTTGCTTGATTATTATAGAGTACACTGTACAACCAAACATGATGAGATTGATTATATTGAGTTTTGTAAATCTTTTGAGGAATTTCAAGAAGAGTTAGACACATTTGAAGTGGTCCCTAAGAAGGAAAGTGGTGTAGGTACCTTGAGATCCAAATCATCTGATCAAGTCAACATGGTGGAAGCATTTGAATTCCCTTTTCAAGAGGACAACCAAATTGATGATGTCCCTAAGAAGATACATGCCTTCTAAAAATTATTGAATAAGACTTATCCTTTGAGTAATAGAGAGTATAAGTAGCCCTTGACTACCTCAACACCTCAAAATAACTTTGGAACTCTTCTAGACACTTCTTCAATCAATGATCTAGAACCACCCAAAGGGAGCACCTCTAAACATAGTGTTGATGTTCCTAGTTCTTCAAATAAGACTGGCTCTAATATTATTGAAGATATGAATAAGATCAAAGCTAACATAAAATTGCATGAATTAACACAAATCACATAATAAAAGCAAATCTTGCTAGAATTTTTGTTAGAAAAATTTAACAAACCCCCCCAAAACTGACAATGCTAATGTGTATTTGCACAAAGCTAAGGTAGAATCTTCTCCTTTCATGCTCATAGTCAAGATGCTCGATAAGAATTTTCATAATTATTTATTATCATGCCAACAATTATTTACAAACAACTTGGGTTGACATCGATTAACTTTGATAGAGTTGTTAATCAATTAGACAAATCTAGAGTTAAGATGATTGGAGAACTATTAAATGTCCATATTCAATTGACCTCTGAGCCTAGAGTACAATAGTTTATTGATATCCAAGTTGTTGAGAATCTTGATGTTTATGGAATCTTTTTAAGTAGGGAATGGACCAAAGCTCTAAATGGGTACATGTCCACAGATTGTTCACATTTATGGCCACCTTGGAAAGGAGTTCCAAATCAGATAAGAGTTGAAAGGTAGCCAAGAATGAATCACATGATCACTAAGTAAAATTTTGTTAATGAAAGGGTTAACATAATTGACTCTAATTTGGGAGTTTTTACCCTAAGAACTTCAAAGGTACATGATCATAAGATTACTCATGTTATTCCTAGGCTATAGAAGCTACATTTTGATGGTGTTAGATGTAAGTCTAGGTTTGGGGTCGATATTATCTTAACTGATCCTATTGGTAAGAGATATCATGCATCCTATAGGATCTAGTTTTTATGCACCAATAACCATGTTAATTTACCATAAAAAATAAAGTTAGAGAACTACTAGTCTTTGGTGACTTAGAACTAGTAGTCAACTAGGTGAGAATCAAATATCAATGCAAACTCTCATACCTCAAGAGGTATAAGTTTAGGGTCTAGGATCTAATTGAGTATTTTGATGCCTTTAACATTATCTTCATACTCAAAGAGGAGAATAAAACTACTGATGAGTTGGCATCTACTACAGCTAACCTCATGCCCAACCAAGACTCACCCAACTTCAGCATTGAGTTGATACCCTTGTCCTTCAGTCCCAGACAATGTGAATCATTTTTATGTCTTTAGTGATGATCAACAAATATTGAATTTCATGACTATTTTAGGGTAATTTTAGGCTCAAATCATCGATTAAACTGATGAAAATGCACATAGAGAAGGCAAGTTTGATAGTAAAGTCATTCAACTAAATGACAATAAGATTCCCAAAGGCATGATTGCCTTAAAGAGGTTGTTTGATCAAGACAAGTTGGCTGAGGTTTCTAAGATTTCAAAATTAAGTGGGAAGGATTACAATGTAATTGATCTTGGTCCTCAAGATCAACCCCAACTGGTTAACATCAGAAAATCTTTTACTAACATTGAGAACAAGAGAGCCAAATATTTGCTAACCAAATACAAGGATGTAATATTTTGGTCTTATGATGACTTAAAGATATTTCATTTAAGATTCATCACCCATAATATACCCCTCAAATAAATTTTTAAACCCTTCATGCAAAATCAAAGACCTATGAACCATGTCTTAAAACCAATGATCTTCAAAGAGGTGTGAAGATTGTTAGATGTTAGAATTGTGTTTCCCATTAAGAATTCTACCTGGGTGTCCAATTTAGTTCCAGTAGGGAAGAAGAATGGTAAGATTAGGATATGAATTGCATTTATAAATTTGAACAAAGCATCTAAAAATTATAATTATCCTCTTCCCTCTCTTGACCAGGTGATACAAATTGTTTCAAGTTTAGCCATGATGTCTTTTCTTGATGGTTTTTCAAGATACAACCATGTGTTGGACAAAGAAGATAGGATAAAGACATCTTTCCAAACTAAATTGGGCACCTTTTCCTAAAAAATAATGTATTTTGAATTAATAAACATATGATCTACTTTTCAAATGGCCATGGACAATGCTTTCCAAGGTCTGATTGGTAAATGTATCATTATATATATGGATGATCTAACCCTTTTTTTCTAAAAATAGGGAAGGTCACTTTATGCATTTACAATAAGTATTTGAGAGATACAGAAGGCATGGAATCTCCCTCAACCCCAATAAAAGCATTTTTTGTGTTACTAAAGGCAAATTGTTGGGCCATGTCATAACTAAAGATGAGATCTCCATAGATCCTAAAAGAGTGGAAGCTATATTTAGGATAGATCCTCCAAACAGTAGAAAAGATTTAAAATCATTTTTTGGTAAGATAAAATTTGTAAGAAAGTTCATCTTTAGATTTGTATAGATTTTCAAGCCATTGAATGACATGCTAAATAAGGATGTCAAGGTCTCATGGAATGAGGAATATAGGAAGGCATTCATAGAAGCAATTAGTCAAGCTCTAGTCTTTATAAGTCCTAACTTTTCAAAGGACTTATATCTCTATTATTTTCCATCTGACCATACTATGGTTTTAAGTTTAACTCAAAATATTGATGGGTGTGATTACCCAATATCTTTCATGAGTACTAACTTTAAGAACGTTGAGTTGAATTATTCATTAATTGATAAACAAGCATATGCATTAGTAAAGGTAGTGAAAAAATTTAGGGACTATATCCTTATAAATAAGATGCATGTTGTTATACCTGACCTTACCATAAAGATCATGTTGAGACAGACTGAACTTGGAGAACATAGAGGTAAATGGATGTTAGTTTTATAATCATATGACTTAGAAATGAAAACTGTGAAACTGGTAAGGTGTCAAGGTCTGATTTAAATGATTACTAATACCATCCCTAAGATAATTATTACGTAAGTTGATCAAAAAAATCTTTCAAGATAGTGAGTGGTATGATTCCATCATTCATTTACTAATTAAAGGTACTTATCTTACAGGACTAACCAGAGAGCAAAATAGGGCCCTTAGGCTCAAGGTAACCCATTATCTGATCAAATATGGGGTTGTATATAGAAAAACTTTAAAGGGGTCTACCTGACATGTCTCTCAAAAGAATAAGCTACCCAAATCATGAACACCTTCCATGAGAAATTTGGAAATGCGAACCCATCTAGAAGGACAATAACCCATAAGATCCTCATATCTGACTATTATTGGCCAACTATTTTCAAAGATGCTCATAAGCATGTGAGGTAATGTCACTCATGTTAGATCTTTAGCACCAAAGAGCCTAAGGTAGAAATGCCTTTATAACTAGTCATGGTTGATAAACCTTTTTCACAATGGGGGTTGGAATTTATAGGGGTAATCAACCCTAATTCATTATAAGGTCACAAGTATATCTTGACTACCACATATTATTACACAAGGTGGACTGAAGCTATATCCACCAAACAATGTAGGACTAAAGAAGTGATCAGTTTCTTGGAGGAGAACATTTGTACCAAATTTGTAACTCTAGTCTCTTTGGTGTGTGATAATGGATCCACATTTATATCTATAGAGATGATAGAATGGTTGTATGATAATGACATTTATCTTAAGTTTTCATCCAACCATTATCCTCAAGGAAATGAATTTTCTAAGTTTACCAACAAAAACTTAATAAAATCAATAAATAATTATATTGCAGACAAGCCCAAGACTTGGCATAATATTCTCAAGTATGTTATATGGGAAGATAGGATAAGGATCAAACAAGCCTTAAAGGCATCACCATTTCTTTTGGTGTATGGCCAAGAGCCTATCTTCCCTATCACTCTCAACACACCAACATACAAAATCTTGAAAGAGTATATGAAAGAAGGCCAAGAGCTTGAAAATTCAAGATTGCTAGACATCATCTAGATAAAAGATGCATAGGAATAAGCCTTTACTAATTTTAGCAGACATCAGACCATAGTGAAGAGGTGGTTTGACAAAATATCAAAGATCAAGGTGTTCAGACAAGGGGATCTAGTTCTCTTTTGGGACAAATCACCTTAGCCTAAGGGAAATAATGGTAAGCTCACACCTCTATGGATTGGCCCCCATCAGATTGTAGACACATTTAGAGACAACACATTTAGACTTAAAAACTTACAAGGATCAGATTTCACACTACCCATCAATGGGCAATGCCTCAAGCATTACTTCTTTGTTGTTCCTCCTGAGGTATTTATGGAGTAACTCTATAAGATGGTTAGACTTAGTGTAGGTAGGCTAGTTAGTTTATCTCATTTTTTTCCTTCCTAACCTTTGTTTGTATATAAGCATGTATATGTTTGTTTTCTTCTCTTTTACCTTCTGCTTTATTGATTTTGTTGTGTGTTTACTTTTGTTTCCTTGTTCCTTGCTTCCAATAAGTCCTTTGGACAACCTCCAACTCAAATTTCATTTAGGATGCTTGAAAGTACAAAATTCAAGAATGTGGGTATGAACCTAATACATATGTTGACCATGGGTCTAAAATGTGAGCCTAATGTTGTAATTTAAAGAAACTGGTAAAGACTAATGGAAGAGGCCAATTATCCCATGAGAGCTTGAACATTGTCTTGACCTAAATTTGGTTTTAAGAAGATTTGAACTTGTAGGATTTAAACTTAATCTATTAAGGCATAGTCATGCTTTCACTTATCAAACATCCTTTCCTAGGATAATGGTTACAGTCATAGGTGATTCTCTAAGGATCAAACACTTGACCAAATCCTTAAACCCGGCTACCGTGGTTCCCAACCTTGATGAAAGCATGAAAGATTTAAAAATACAAAAATAAGAATTTAGCACAAAATCAAAAGCTTTTCAAGCATAGATGATTCTGGCAATCTTCACTAAGTCAATGGACACCTGGATGGTAGTGGAGCAAGGCCTTGAGAGGATCCAAAGGCATCTATATCAGGGTTATGAATGTTTGGCTAGTAGTAGAGCAATGCCCAAGCCTTCTTTAAATGGAAGCATGGTTCTTAATGAATATCTAAACATGCTCCAAGTTAGTGTTAATGATTAAAGATATGAACCCTGGAAGTTGTCCCATGAATCCCATGGCAAAATGTAAGTGGAATCAAAAAACACACACATCATAGCTATGTATTAATGTTTGATCCCAATTCTATAAGTGAAAAGTTTGTTTTAACCAAAAAATGATCTGGATAATGGCATTGATCAAGTGGAGTGGATGACTTAATTATTTGTCTAAACCAGAGTCTCTAAGTTCTAACATATTTCTATCCTTCTCTCGAAAGTCACCATTTGTTGAGGTCAACATACCCCCATTTTGAAAATTGGGACCCTTGAGATACTTTGAACCTTAACCCTGAAACCATGGCATGTTTTGAACATTATTAGAATTTAAAGATCATCCACTTTTATAAAGTTAGCTTACTGATTTATGGTTTTGATTTGAGCTTGCCTAATGTTTCTAATAATTGGTCTTCATGTCGTATAGTTATAGGTTTCATGGGGCCCTATTGAAGGGATCATGTTTAGAATTTGTAGAGTGTCTCTATTCAAGTTTCTACTAACCTTGGGTTTTTGAAATTTTGAATTTGTAATCATGTTCTAAAAGTTCTCCTCTAAAAACCCTAGCTTAAGTCCTTGATTCAAATATTGGTAGGAATACTTCAAATTTATTTTGAACTTAAGCCTCAATTTTCATGTTAATGATCGGTTATATTTCTTAACACGACCTAACCTTAGCCTAAAAATTATTCTTAGTCCCCTCTATTTTTTCCCCTTGGTTCCTTATATTTCTAATGTGGTATAATGTTAGTCTAGCAAGATCTTTTTATTTTAGCATGGTTCCCTTTGTTAATACTTTAGCCTAAATTTTTAACCCTAAGGCCCCATTCATATTTATTAACATAAATGAGACCTTAGTTTTAATGATTTATCCTAAGTTCTTATTTCATCCTGAGTCCTCACTTAAATACCTTGCTTATTTGTAGATTTGATGGTTCATGCTTCATCACGACTCTTGATCCAACAGAGTGAAGAAACCCTAAAGGAACTGAGCATTTAGTCCTTCAAACCAATCATGTGTGAGAATCTAGATCATGATCGATGGCTCATGCCTTGTCAGGACCAAGGATCTAATAGAGCGAATATAATGACAAAAAGTTAAAATCCCAAGAAGCTCCACGAGGCCACCACATGACACTCCCACATTTGAAGCTTGATAACAAAAGGTCTCACATATTCAATGGAACCAATGACATACAATTACTTAGATCTTGATTGTTACTCTTGCTTCATTATGGATCTTGATCAGATATAATGAATTGAATTTAATATCCATGGAATACAAGAACTTAATGAGCCTAAAATTGATGATCATGCGATCATCATTTGATGTCCGCAAGGCCTTCATTGACATCCACATGATCATTAAATTTAATCCCACCAAACCTAAATAACTTCATGAGCTTAAATTTGATATTCTCATGAATGTCATTGGCATCCACATGAATGTTATTGACATCTGTGCGACCATTAAATTTAGGCTCATCTAACATTTTTACTTAGACAAAGGGACATGTTTTATATCATTCAAGGTTCATTTAAAGTCATATATTTTAGCCTAAGTCCTTTTTATAACCATGCACTAATTTAAGTTCATGCATCTTACAGGATCAATGACTCATGTTGTGTCAAGCCTAGATGATCTAACAGTATGAGATCATTGATGACTTTTCAATAGAGATCTAAGAACATACAAAATCAACATGTGGTAGATGCTCATTCGATATGTGACAAATACAAGAAGAAAAACATAGAAAACCCATGAGGGTGACAAGTGGCATAACCACGGGGCTTGATACAAAGATGGCCAATGGCATGCAAGGTCTTGGATCATGATCAACAGTCTGCATTGATCCATGGGAAATGATCCAATAACATGAAACAAAAGGATAAATTTTAAATAATAATGGCTAGTGCTTTGAAGGCATTGATGAAAAATGTTGTGACAGTTTTAGATAGATGCCAAATAAGTGCCACACAAGCATAAAGTGATAAAAATGAAGATCTTATGTGCTCAAAGATTCATTGTGAAAAGATAGAAATATATCTAAGTCTCTTTGCATACATTGAATTGTTGCCTTCTGCTCAAATGAGAAAAGTTCTAAGGTCCTAGATGAAATCACCATGTTGCATCTTCAACGTGTTTTGGTGACTGAGGTAAATAATTGCTCAATGAGATGAATGAATGACATGTGGTTATCTTAGGGGACTCCTAAGAATTTATCCCATGAAAATTCCTAGGTCAAAGTCATCAAATTTAAAAGGTAATGACTTGCTTAGTTCCTTTTTCAAGTAATGAGTGCATTTTCAAGGATCAAAAGGATCTTACACCCTTCCTCGTATCAAGAAGGATGGTACAAAGGTAAAAAGTTGGTCGAGAATTTGAGCTAGCATCTAAGTTGGGCATGTGGTGGGTCCTCAATGTTTTATAAGCTCTAGTCCCTTTCTGAAGATTACCTCACTTTCCTTTTGGTGGGTAAGATGTAAAAGGTCTCCAAGGCCCAAAAATCACTAGAATGAGAAGTTTTTTTATATGGATCCACATGTTGTGAAGAGGATTGCCTGACATAAAGGAAACATTTGTACCTTATCCTTCCTCTTTCAAAAAAAGCTCAAATTATTAAAGGGGATAGTTGGTAAATAGTAGTTATGTTTCAAATCATTAATGGCAACCCTAATTTGAAATACAAATAATATATAACCTAGAGAGAAAAGGAAAATTTAGAAACATAAGCTATTCTATTAGTGCCTGAGGCAATGGTCAAATTGCTGAATGAATCCTTCTATGATATGTTTGAGGACTTAAAATCAATAAAAGTGAGGCAAAGTGCATTGGCATAATAAAACATAGTGGCCAAGGGTCTAATAGCCCAATGAAAAGCTCTATAGGAAAAAATAATAGGGTTAATTAATATCAGAGTTGGAAGGTAGATTATTGGGTTTAAAACAATTAGTTTAGGATATTGCAATGCAATTCTAGGAATTGTCATTGAAAAGGTCCAAAGTTTAAGTACATGGTCACAGGAACTTGAGAGACTCCTAAAATATGATGAGGAGTTACTAAGAAGGATTTAACAACTCTTTGGGACCATGCTAACTAATCCTGCACAACCCATTGTCCTAGGCATCATCAAAGATGATGAGTTCAAGCACAAGGCTACCTTTGGTGACTTAGGAAATAAAAATTAAAAGTCAAGGCCAATCTAAGGTAGAAAATAACATGATCCTATACATGATCCTTAATGTAAGAGAAAGGATAGCTAAGGCAAGAAACATCAAGGAAGTCATGGCTAGAAATGACAAAGAATTGAATGCTCTAGTTGACAATGAAGAAGCATGTTTTTTAAGACCAATTGTGGACTTGGAACTGGTTAATGAATAGCACCAAAAGGCTATGAACATCTACCAATAATTGCAAGAAAGTTCTCAAGAGTAGGGCCCACCAACCAAGTAGTTTAATTATATTCTATTTTTTAAAAACTTTGTAATATTTTCAAAATATAATATCCTTTTGTAAAGGCATATTCTATTTTTTTAGCATATTTCCTCTAGGTCAGTTTAGTTTGGAAAAGCAAATGTATTTTATAACTTTATAGAAAAAGGACAGTTGTCCTTACTTCTTATGCATTTGTATCTTGCAACTGACCAGTATACTGCCTTATCCTTATATAAAAGGCAGTACTACCATTTTGTAAAGGAAGATAATTTGAGTAGTTAATACAATCAAGGAATTCTAAAAAAATTGTCCAAGTTTGTTTGTGTTAATTGTTACATGGCTTTTCTCTCAATTTTTAGTCTTAAGTCTTAAACTTGAATAGTTTCTATGAATTTTGAGTTGCATCTTTGATTACAGGGTTGCTAAATTGTGCTTATGCTATATTAGTTGAATGATATTGAATTTTCTTCATTTTATTTGCTTTGCATCAGAATGTGAAAATGCTATTTGGGTGTAGTAGTAAATCTTTAAAATAAATTCATTTCTTACTTGTACTTCTTTATATCATCTTTAGAGGTTTGCCTAGTGTGTAGTGAGATATGAGTTTATCCTATTTTGCACTATGTATTGGTTAAATGCATACTCAGTTGTAATTGTAACTTTGTCATAATGTTTGAAGTTAAGATCAGCAATCACTTATTCTCTTTTTTCCTTACCCTTCTCTTGTGATTATTTTTAAACTTTAGTTTATATTTTATTATAAATAACCATTTAGATTAGTCTGTAGTTTAAGATTTGATCATAATTCACTAAATATTAGCATATATACTTGCACTTTTCAAAGGTGTGGACCATGGTGGCTCCCAACCACCAATTGATATAAATTTTGTGGAACAATTAAACATTTCTCTATCACTATTTCACTATAAGTAACATAAGTTGTCAAGAACCTATTACTCATGCTCTGAATTCCCATAATTCTAAAATGATAAGTGTTATTTGAATACTAAGGACACTTGTGATACATTTAGAGGCATCAACACAAGTTTAATGTAGGTTAGTGGTATCAAAGGAGCTTTCATCTTTATGTCTTCTTGAAACAAAGAGAAGCCTAAAAAATAATGTGTTGAGTATATACTTTTCTTTCTCATCATGAGTGGCAAAAAATACCCTTGGGGGATTATAGGACTCATCTGTACAAATATAGTAGATTATGATTCATCTCTACCCATCAGGATGTGTTTATGAAGATGGCTTTCCTTTTGGGATAGAGATTGAAAAGATACCCAACCCACTAACCAACATTTGGTCCTTTAAGAGATATTTGGATACAAAATAAAACTTAATATCATGTCTCTCTCATGCCAAGTGGGAGAGAATCCTATGGGTGGATTTTATATTACTTTCCTTTATAACTTTAGGAGCTGACAGTTCATATATACCCTTCATGATTCTCTTGCAACATTCACCTATACTTTGTATAGTTTCTACACTCAGGGACGAGAAGATTCTCTTAAGGGATGCATTTGGCTATTTAAATTTTTTAACTATGGGGCCAAACATAGATTGGAGAGGGGCATTATAGCACTTATACATCCATACCTACACATCTATGAATATGGTTTGTTGATTGGGATAATGTGTAAAAAGATACACCTTTTATAGACCATATTTTGGTCCCTTAATAAAGATCTAGCTGTGAAAGAAAACTCAGTTTTGTGTCTCCTTCATCCTAATTAGGAGACAATACTCTTGTGGGTGCACATAAGACTCAATTTTGAAAATGTATGAGATAATGGTTCACCTCTTACCCCCACAATTCTCCTACAACACTCGCCTAAAGTTAGCTCAGTTTATACACTAAAGGATGAGAAGATTCTCTTAAGGATGCATCTGACCGCCTATAACTTTTGATCTCGAGGCCAATGGAGAGTAGAGTGGGGCCATGTAATATGTACATATGTATAAACAAATTATAAAAATGTATGATTCACATAGATATGTCAAATTGTATGTATGTATATCCAAATTATGTAATAATGACATAAAAATAGGCCATATCAAAATATAATCTAGAGCATAATATATGTATACAAGATGTGTCATATAGGCATATAATGTGGACCATATTGGCATAAAAAATATATTGTGCCTATAACTACCCCTAACACAACAACCAACTCTCATGTTTCTCATTGCCTACAAATAAATTTCTCCCCATCACCATATATGTAGAATTTGGGGTGTTGCATGATTCATTATGGAGAGAAACTCTCCTCTCAGCATGTGAAGGATCAACTGTCTCTTCCCAAACCTCATAAATATATGGTTCTTGGAAAACATATAAAATATAAATTTTAATGCATTAAAATGATATATGGAAAATGATAGAGTTTCCAAGAATAAAATTTTAAAACAAGGTGATTCTAGACTCACCACATACCACCTAAACAATTATCTTGAGTTGTGTGAAATTGAATATATCCATGATAGAGAATATTATGGAACATACATATCATTTTAGATATAAACACACATATGAACATAAATATGATGCAGATTATCATTTCTTGAAGTTAAAAATAATAATTTTACTATGTGTTATCACTGGTCTCTATCTTCGAATCAAGTGTTGTCGAGATATTGGTCTTGGGATGAAAATGCAACATCAGTAAAATGTTGTAGTGATCCATGTGGGTTACCCATAGTATCTCTAATCATATATAAAACTAAAAAATTGAATAGGTTAATTATGAATTAAATAAAACTAAACCTATTTTCAAATAAATCAAAATTATTCCTCTGTACACATAAAGAGAGAGCGGGAGAGACATAGAAAGAGAGAAAAAATATTCTTATTATACTAAAACTATAGTGTATATATTTAAACAATATAGCAACTTGATAATTTACTTTCCCAACTTGAGTGTAGGGTACTTTAGTGCTAACTAATTTCACCCTCAACAACAAAATTTAAGATAACTAGGGTACCTGAGATATCAATAATCATATCTATAAGAAACAAATGAAAGAATTCAACTATTAATTGATTAAGTAAACATATACTAAATGTGATAAAATTAATATTCCATTTCATAAATTAAAAATACTATAATTAATTAAACATGTGTGTCAAATATAGATGGTGAAGCATAAAATCCCTACATAATTGGTTGTGTGTTGATAGGTGGTGGTGAAGCAATTGTAGATGGCATATACTCTAGCATGTTAGTGTTAAAGCAACTAAAAAATGAAATATACTATGGCATGCTAGTGTTCCTAGGTGTTAAAGCAATTACAGATGACATATACTCTCATGTGTGAGTGTTTTAAGGTGTTGAATAAACTGTAGATGGAATATCCTATTTTGTACTAGTATGCAGAGATGTTGCAGTAATTGTATATGTAACCTATATATGTCTATCTTGAATAGGAGGTCCAGTACACGTCATCCCACATGATGTACAATTATGTATAGGAACTATAGATTGAATACTAGTTATGCCACTACTAGAAGGAGGGGCACTAACACCAATAGTATGAGGGACAATATCACCAATAGTAGGAAAGACACTACTATATATGCCACCACATGTATCTTATGTATAAATATTCGGTATATGCATCCCATAGGCAATCATAATTTGTGTATGACTAGTAATATCCTTAAGGGTGTCCATATGTATGCTATGATGCAAGATTATGGGGATAAAATTATGTGTTATTGTCTTATTTCTCTATTGTTTGTTTTGGTAGTTTTGGTCCCACTTGGAACCAAGTCTATCAAATGAGGACCCACCTTCCCTACCTTGGGAGGCCTTCATGTCAAGTTAATTTAGGATTTATTGTAGAAAAAACTCACAATAAAATTTTCTCAATAAATACAATGGAACCTCATTATTATTTCATGGAGGCTCATCAAGCACCATTCACCACCTATCCTAAAATTTGTTTTTAATCTCCACATGAACACACCAATCAATGCTAATGTGTTTGCAACTTATTAGTGGTGGTTTGATGGTTGCAAACTTAATAAATAAATCACACACTTCATTTGTTAATTTTTTTAATGTTATTGTATGATAATTTATTATAATAATATTCTTTCAACACCTCTATTTGATTCAACATTACATCAAGTTGGGAAGTGACATTTCCCACTTCCTTAAAAATGACCTCCAATGTAGTGGCAAGTGAATTTTATATATTATGACTTGAAGAGACACACAAAATATTAATAATAATTTACAATTGTTTCCGCTTTGAATTATATTATTTATATAATTGATCTTATTCTTTTATGAATTTAAAATGTTGGTGGTATTTTAAATAATTTTGTTCAAAGTTTTCTTTAGGAAATAGGTCCATCAAATCAAGTATCTAAATTTGTGAAATTAAAAATTTATATTTTTGGGAGAAATTCAAATTAAATTAAAAAAATATATCTTACCTTGTGATTATTATAAAAAATGTATCAAAAAATATATATTTAAAACTCTAATCTACAAGAAAAAAACTTACATGAGACTATGATGCAAAATTTTAATTTTTTTGTCCACATGCAAGGAATCTTAAAGCACATATTCCCTTTTCTTTCCCTTTAAAAATGCAATCTCTCCAAACATGAAACAATAATAATGGGATCATGGTTGTACAAGGTAGCAAGAAAATAAAGGTTTTATAAAGGCGTAAACCCTTTTTGATAAATGGCAAATGCTCTTTTTTACCCACAAAGGCCATATGTTTTTTGGTAGAGGAAATAGCATACACCCTTTTGCCTTGATAATGTGTCAAGGTATTTCAGGTATATGTTTTTTTAAAATAAAGGGCATACACCCATTTTAAAAGGGTGTAAACTCTTTCCAAAAGAAGTTTTATCTTTTACATTTTATCATATTTTTTGTTGCCAACTTTGTGCATCCACCCTTAGAGGATAAGCGAAAAAAAGAGTAGAATAATATTGGGAGGAAGCTTATAAGAGTTAAGCTAAGATAGATAAAATCAATGCAAATATCATATTTGAACTTGGAGTTAATATCTTAAGGGAGAGAATGTTCAACTAGAGGATATAACAAAATTCAACATTTAGAACATTCAACTAAAGCTTGGGAAAATCATACAAGGCTTAGAGAGATTCCAATAAGCTAAATAACTAAAGTTTTAGGAATATAACATATTTTTAAAGGTTATTATAGCCTATTAGTAATAGTTAGTGGTAAATAATAGTGTAAAAATATTCATAAGGGCCTAAGAGTTCATTTTTAGTTGAATTTCATTTAAATAAACTATTTATTTATGTATTTCTTGAGAAATTATAAGTCTACTACATAATTTTTATAGCTTAAATTGAGTGTTGAGTCTCATTATTACAGGATGGGGAATACTATTATTTATACCCCTAATCTTGACTGCATCAATTGGTATCAAATCTGGTCATAACTCTTAAAGAGGAATTAAAAGAGTTTTTAAGTTTATGTGCTTGAAAGAAGTTTGTTATCCATAATCTATATATGGGTAGAAAATAGAGAGGGTGAAAGAGTGTGTGAATACATCTTATAGCTAAATGAATAGTTGGGTAAACACCATTTTATATGTTTTCCTCCCTTGTATGAAAAGTGGGTAGAGAAAACATAATGTGAAATTCAAATTTCTCCATATAGTATAGGTGGGTGTAGACCAAGTAGTGAAGATATAAAGGTGCATAAGTGAGAAGTGAGAAATTGTGATAGTAATATTTTGAGTTTAAAGAGTGTATAAAATGCTTGTAATAAATAGATAGTGTGTAAAGATTAAATTGAATAAGTTTTTTATAGTAATGAATAAACTTGAAGTGGAAAAAGAGAATGATATCACTGCTGAAATGGAAAATTTGTTGAATATAGCTATGATCTTAGAGGTTGAACAAGAGAAAGCATAAACATACCAGGATGAAAATAAAGGAGATGTGATAAAGAGTGGTGAATAATATGTTACTTAAGATAATTCATCATAAATCAATGAGCCTAAAATTAAAAAATAAGTAGAAAAGTAAAGCTAGATAGCATGCCTATAAGTCATAATAAAACAATTGACAAGCTAACTAAGAAAGCTTTTGATTCTTTTAATTACATGTTTTGACTTTAGGTACAACTATAAAGGAAACTATAAATTAAGAAGAGGAAGTCCAAAGGGATTTAGATGAGTTAATTAAAGAGATCATAAAACTCAAAGAGGTTGAGAGTGATGTTGTTGCATCAAAGGCTTTAGATATATTTGAAACTGCAATAAAACTAATAAAGAGAAAGGATTTAAGATTATATTGGAGGTAGAAATAAAATGTGAGGTAAATCTTGTTTATGATCAAGATGTGGAGAAGACAACATAGGGAAGGAAGTTGAACTAGAATTCAACAATTAAATGCTTAGCATGGGAAGCAAAAATATTTATAATTTCTAAAATTTGTAAAAGGCAAGGAAACTAGAATGAGAATGTCATTGGCCTTTCCATATTGGAGACTAGAATGATAATTACATTGGCCTTTCCATCTTAGAGACCAAAATGAGAATGTCAGTTTACTCTCTGGTAACTAGGAAAGACCCCAGATCTCTAAGCCTTATAAAATGAACCCGATTTTGGTTAGGGTTGCACCATAGTCATGCCCTATTGCTACATCTCTAATGCATAACACCAACACCAAAACATAAAGACTTTAATCCATTAGAATGCTTCAATTAAATAAAATAACATAACCAAATTCAATAATAACCCTTTAACAAACACCTAAATACTAGATTTATGATTTATAATGTGTAATAAGAAAAGATAAGAGACTGAGAAATAATAATGCAATCCACTTGGTTGTGTGTTCAGTATGAGACTCAACATCAATCAAGATTCCCATAAATACATCAATACTATTTTATATGCTTACAAAATACATATCTAAATTGGATAAGTTTCAAAAGATAGTTCAACTTCGAGTGAGGTCATACTATGCATTCTCAACAAGAAACACACAAGTCTGAAAGACTTGCATCAATAAGTACTAAATCAATAAACAATTCATCTTCTTCAAAGTGCATGAATTAAATGACAATAACCATCCAAAACTATCCACACAATTACAAGAATAAAATACACATTTTATATCAATGGGGGAATAATCTAGGAATTGACAAAAAAAATATCTAATTACACAGTATATATCCCAAATCTAAACTACTCATCAATGACAAGCCCTTAACTAATCTAATCACATGCCCTTCTTCTATAATGACACAAAAAGATAGACTATCAATGGTATGAGGAGGAGATAATAATAGTAGTTAAGGATTGAATAAATTATCAAGGAACAAGCCCAATATATGCACAATTTTAGAGACCAATTCCCCAACATTTCTTAAAAAATAGACACCATTTCAGTGAATAATGGAGAGAATATCAAAGACCATAAATAAAAATTTCAAGCAAATTATTAAATAATAGTGACTGGTATAAAAAGAGAGTAGAGATAGAGAATGGGAATGTGTTTTGTGACAGGTGGGAAAATATTTCTTATACATACTGAAATCAATAACAATAAGACTTGGCTTCTAGAGACTAATAGAGAGGATGGACCTAATGGGTGTCATAGGTGTAATGGTTACTTTAATTGGTCTAAAGGGTGTAATTATAATAGGCCTTATCATGCATATAACTAAAGATAATTATACAAGCTCACCCAACAACCTCATGTCCATGAATACAAGGGAAAATACCTTATGGACCTTGCATCCAAAGAATAAAATTTGTATGGACAAACTTAGAATGCCTTCATGATATGATACAATTATGAATAATATAGGATATTAAGGTTGTTAGTCCTAGTCTTACCTCCAAATATTATTCTTTTCTGATAAAAAACTAGATTTTTATTTTCTAATCATAAATCAGATGTACATTGATGATGCAACTACATTTTATAGGCATAACTCGACCACCTTGGCTTCATAAAATGACCTCCTCATTATCATATCTCATCTCTAGTTGGTTTGTTATCCCTGATTCACCATTCAATGATGAAAATTCCTCTATCCACCTTTCAATCACTGGTCATCTTCCACTAGTCATCCTTACTTTGCCTCCTTTCGCCAACATCAACCTCCAAGCCAACCTTAATAAGGTTGTTAGTCCTGGTTTTACCCCCATGCAAAAAACTAGTTTTTTGAGTAGTGAAGATGAAAATGGGAGTGTGAAGTTTCCTTTTGGAGCCAAAAGGTTGAATTTTTAAAAGCTTGGAGCCAAAACTTTGAAATGTAAATAACTTAAAGGGAAAATGTGGAACCAAAAGTTGACATTTAACTATGATTGACACCTATTAATGAATGTGAAAAGATGTAACTTTTCAAAAGTGTATCCAATTTTATATATGATATTCATTTTTATGAATATCATATTCATTTTTTATAATATGACATACATTTTATTTTTAATTGTAGTGCAAAAACATGATGTATATGTACATGTAATTATATATAAAGGTTCATATTTTTAATATTAATTATTTAAATAATGAAAATACCAGTAATAAAATGTACAGGTAACTTTTTAAAAAGTTATACAAACATTAGTACATAATAAATAGGGAAAGGGGTCATAACTACAGTCACAACTATTGGACACCCCCCCCCCACACAACTGTTAGTCCCCTTACCCTAGTGGTCATGTCATAGCTTACATGGAATTGAAATTAATTATTACCTATGTTGCTATCATTAATGGTAATTAATGTCCCACTAACATCATGATATTCCTTCTTTTTTTTTCAGTATTTTGTCTTATAACACCTAAAACACAAAAACAAATATGCATACAAAGCTAGCAATTTGGCCTCTTGAAAAAATTACATGAACAATAAATACTACATAAATATTTATTTGCTCCAAAAGATTCTTATAAATATTATTTTGATTTTATCTCTAACTAAATAGTGAATATTGTCTCAGTTAATATATCTTCATCTATGTAGATACAATGACTTCCTCTTATCAAAAAGAATTTTCTTTTGTAAATGAAAGAGATGAATTTGGAAACTTAGGAACCTATTGATGCACAAACAAACATAAGGAGTAAGAAAAATGATGAAAAAATAGGCCTAAATAAACAAGATAAAAGAAAGGAAGGGAAAAGGACCCAAAAAAACACAAATAACAAAATATGCTATCCATCAATTCCACTTAGGGTAGAATTAAAAAAACCACTAATTTTGTCTTGAGAATAAATCTGACAACAAACAAGGGAGGAAAAAGAAGAGAGATGGAGGAGGATATCCTCCAAGGCAAAAAACACACAATAAAAAGATAAAAAAATAGCAAGTATAACACATGATCACACAAAGAAGAAAGAGAGAGAAGAACACAAAAAAACATGCCAATAAATAACTAGCTCAAGATGATAAACCATATGCACACAATGACACTAAAATTAATATACAATAAAAATCCATGTACGCAAATTAGGTGTCTACACGTACAAATAATTTTAAACACTTTAGAATATTTTTTGATAATTCAACCCCTTAAACTCTGTTAGGAATCTCCAATGTTTTTTACTGAATCTTCAATGTTTTTTAAGAGATCTCTATTTATTTTGCACTTCCCCTAATTTCATTTAACATACTTTATCTCTCTTCCAAATAAGTAAACTCTAGAAGGAACTCAAGTAAACCTTCCTAAATCAGAAACAATTTAAATAATTAAATAGATTACAAATAAAAGTAATGGTGAAAGTCTTAAGAGACCCCTACTAAGTGATATTATTGAAATTCATGTAATTTAACAAGTATCATATTAGTATCATGCAATGGAGTATCTTGTAATGGAGAAGTTACATTATGATCAATAATTATTTTATAAATTTTGAGCCATCTCTTAGGCTCATCATCAAGGTAATAATAGTGAAAATTCTATTCACTACGAATTATCAACAAGTAATCATCATATTTCTCTTCGACTGCAAAATAATTTACAATTACTGATGTACCTACTGCACATTAAGGAGCAATTTTTAATTATATCTTAAGCATATTTTTATGAAAAAGTTTGGTGTTTTTTTTTTTTAATTTAAACTTAAATGATGCATACCATGTGTATGCAATTTACCTCCACCATTGGATGTTATCTTCAATTAGATTGGTCAACTGGGACAATTTTATATTTTTTTTGGAGATTTTCTCAAATCATGTTGGTTGATATGACAACTATGTCAAGAATGGTATGGATATTTAGAAACTATTTTAAAAATAATATACAAAATGTGAAAAATAAATGACTATGATTTTTTTAATGCTCCTTTACAAATGATCGTCACAGTAACAAGTTTCAACATAGAACATAAGAAAGTATAAAAGGCTATCAAATTGCTTTGAAATCTTCATTGACAACATTATCATTTTTAAGCATTTTTTCCTAATTTATTCAAAATCTACTATCAAAACTAAAATTTATCGTATGCTCATGTTTTTTCCTCAAATTTCACATGTAGAAATTCATGCTTCTCATATGCTCAATTGTCCCCCTCAATATCATCAAATTTAACCTCTAAACTAGAAAAAATCATAGTTTGGTTTTTTTTAATCAGTATATTAAAATTGAGTGGTAAGTAATACATATTTTTAAAAGGTTGAATAAAAATTGGTCCTAAAAATGATGATTTCCACTAGTGATAGGAAAATTAATACTAAAATGCATATTTTTGTAAAATAATTTAGGGTTTAACAAAGAAAACGTTATTTGGGTATGTTGATTTTTTTTATCTTGATAAATATTTAAATAAGTTACAATAATAAGAGGTCAAATAAATTATAAATAAAGTGTTGGAAGCTAAAAACAAGGAAAGTGGGATGTGATTTATAATGGTAGAGATTGGATCAAGGATTCTCCCCTAGATTGGTGGACTAAACCTTGGCCTAGCTCTACATGACACTAGAGTTTGGAGCCTTGGTCCACATTCTCTATTAAAATTATAATTTGCAATTGTGGTGGTTCAGTATTTTTTTCCTAGGTTCTTTTGAAGATGTGATTCTTAACTTAGATATCATCTTTCTCATGGAAACCGATGAAACTAAGGAGAAACCACTCCCTCATATGCATGATACTCATGGATTTTTGTACATATATTTAAGTTTTGACATGGAATAAAAGGATTTGGTGGAGTCATTTGTCTTTATAGAGATTATCCCCATTCCTCTATCCAATTTAGAGGATCCAGTGAATTTATAAGACTTTTATGGATATCACTATAAAGAAGACCTCATTTGTATAAATTGTTCATTGTTTCTTACTTTCCCATAGAATACTCAAAGTATGACATGGTTCTTGAGGTTGAATATCCCTTTGTAGGCATGAAACTAGATATCACAAAATATTTGACTATTGGTGAGATACTTCTTGTTAGTAACTTTAATGCTTGGATTGGCCAACTACAATGTGCTAGCAATGATTTTCATAATGACCCATTGATGATTTATGAAGTTGATCATCATGAATTAGGTCTCCAATGATATTTTGTAGACTCTATCATAAATGCTTATGGGAAACACCTAAGTTGCATGAATTTCATGACCTTGTTATTCAAAATGGTATGAAATATATACACAATATTTTTAACCTTTATCATTTATTGACGTTTTCTCTCTTACAAGAGTCTATCAAGTCTTGATCTCTCTGAGTGCATGAATTAAAGGGTACACTAGGAAAAGGGTGGGTAGACCATTGGTGATTTGCAGTATTGTTGGTCAACTTTATCATTAAGTAATCCCATTATAAATCCTATTTATCCAACTTCCCTATCAATCCAAACCTCATTTACACATTTTGCTAAGCATTTCTCCTTTTAAATAGCCCCTAACAAAGCAAACACCCTATTTTCCTACTAAGTCAGCTAGGTTGATCTTGTTATAAAAGATTAAGTGCACATTACATAACTAAATTGACCTAGTGGACTTAGTTCAAGGCTTAACAATAACTTTTTAGAACTAAGTAAATTGAGTTAGTTGTTCTTGTTGGCTAAAATTATGGAAGGGGTTAAGGCTTATCCATTTCTATAAATACAAGGGTCACTTCAATCCAATAGAGAGTAACATTCATTTTTGCATCACTATAGTTTAAAATTATACTAAATTTATAATTGAAGGAGTCATTGCTTAAGGTTTATCTTGGAGAGAAGATTACTTATCTTACAGGAAGTCTTGAATATAAACTAAAAGTATTTTAGCATAGAGTTAATTTCTATAGTGTGATCCTTGCAAAGCCATAACAACCTCTTTCAAAACACCATTATCCAATGGAGAGATTGACACTCGACAGGTTTACTCAAGGTAAATATTCCTAACTATTGTTATTTCTTTTGATAGATAGATATTATATGAGTAACATGTATTATGAATATATAACTCCTTGTTTATATTACCTCTATGCTTAAACTTAGTATAAATATAAGGTTTTATTTTCTTTCTATCTTTCATTTTAGGTGATCTAGGACCCTCTTTGCCTACCATGATCCCTTCATTGTTTATTCATGTCTAAGTATCCCCATTTGTACCACAAGCTTTGTTGAGTACTAGATAAGTTTTATTTTATGTACTTATACCTAGCTAGGGTTATTATACAGTGTTAGTTACCTAGAGTATTTAAAACCCTCTCATTTGGTGTTTTGTGGTCATAGATCCCTTAGTTAGGTTTAACAAATCAAATTGGGTCATGCTCTTGATATAAACATGTATTATAATAGATGTTAGTTGATTACCTTATTTTATCTTGGATTTACTAGGTCAAAGAAGCTATAGATATATATTAATTTATTACATACATTTTAGTGAACCTGACATGAATATAACCCTTACATATTTTTAATTTTCATTTACAGTCAACTAGATCAGGTTGGTCAATCTAGTCTTAACCTCTGTCTACATATTCAACATCCACAACCAACTAAATCATGATGGTGATTCTCATTTTATCCTCTATTTATAGGGTCTTCTTCCATAGTCAACTAGACTGTGTTGGTTGATCTAGTCTTTTTATTTATTTGCAGGTCTAGGATTTATTGTTAACTATATTGTGTTGACTAATTTAGTTTTATCCTTCAGTTTGTAGGGTTTCATTTCTAAACTAAGTCATCTTGGTCAACTCTTCTTTTTTTTCTATTTTCTATATTTATCACTTATAATCAATTATATTGAGTTGGTTTATGTAGTTTAGTTTAGTAGTTTTATTTACTTTTTAGCTTTTAGCAAACTAGACTGGATTGGTTGATGTAGTTTTATTTTACTACTTCCAATTTTTAGCTTTCTAATAAACTATTTCAACTTAGTCGATCTTATTTAACCTCTATGTTTTTTATATTTTTTAATCAATAGGACTCAATTAGGTCTAAATAAATATAGTTAAAAATTAGATTTTCAACATTTTTAGTCAACTAATTAAGTCAATCTGGTCAATCTAGTTATATTTTTTAGATTCACTCTAAACAAGCTTTGTACTTACATTTTTGTCAATTAAATAAATTTGTCATTTCTATATTTAAAAAACATTAGCCAGCATTTCAATTTATAAATTGTATTTAAATTTTTTTTAGTTCTACAAAACTATATCACATAGTTAACTAAGTTGACCTAGTCGATTGTGTTTTTTTCTAGCTTGTTTTCATAAAAGACTAAATTGACCTACTTGACTATGTTCTATTCTATTTTAAACCAGATCAATGTGACTAATCTTGTTCTTTGTCTTTCAATTTTAGGTTAAGCAAGGGAATTCACTTTCATTTATTAATAATCTATCTCGCATTTTCTTTGAAAAGAGGTGGTTGCTTGTTTATTTACATTTTAAAACTACAAATTATTTTTTGACAATTTATTTTTACTTTGTCTTGACTTTCCTAGAAACTATGTACTAATAGTTTTAAAACTACTTATCTATTGTCATGAAGGGTTACATGATACTCTATTTATAGTCCCTGTCAATTGTAGATATCATGGTGTGAAGGGCTTATCCCAATACTCATAACCATAATAAATAAGCTAAAAATAGTCTTTAGTTCATATATATCTCACGGTATTTCATAAACACCCAAGAGTTCCCTTTGAATTGAACCTTAGGAATCCAACCATTCATTTAATCATGTGGTGCATAAATTAGTAGTTATTTTCAAGAAGTTACTTCTAGCTTACTTTTGAAACTAAGTTTAGTGGGATATGGAAAAAACACTTCTTCCATAGTTACCACTCTAAAACATTGGGTCATTGCTATCCAATGAACAAATAAGTATCTTTAGAAGCCTACAAATCAAATAAAACCTTTTAGTACCTCTTCATGATCTTTTTTTCAAATAATTAGTTAAAATCAATTGTTATAAAAATATATCTTATGTTTGTTGCTTGTTATTCTATGTTGTATTGCATATTATATTGACCATTATTAATACAATTATGTGTTGTGTGGTAGATAACTTAGTATTTTGTTTATTTTACTATTGCTTTAAAAATTGCATAGGTCAAATTACTATTATTTTTTTCTAGAATCAACTAAGTAGACTAGATAGACTTAGTATGTTTTTCACATTCTATTTGTTTCTTACCTTTACAACTAAGCTGCCTAACTCAACTTAGTAGGACACCCAAACTATATTTTTCCTTCATATACAACTAAGTTGACTAGCTTGACTTAGTAGGTTTTTCACACTCTATTTATTTTAAGCCTTTACAACTAAGTTGACATGTTTGACTTAGTAGGCTTTCAGACATTTTTTTTTGTTTATTGCATATATAACTAAGTCAACCTACTCAACTTAATAGGTTTTCAAACCTATGTAATTTATTACTTATATAACTAAGTCAACTAGCTCAACTTAATAGGTTTTTGGTGTTTTTCCAAGACTTCTCTAAATCACACTAGATTGACCTAATCAACTCTATATACCTTGGACAACTTAGTATTATCTCCAAAAAACCTTTTTAGACTTCTCTAAATCACACTAGATCGGATTGATCGACTCTATATATCCTAGCTAACTTAGTCTTATCTTTAATAAAAAAAATCAAGACTTCTTAAATTCACACTAGATTAGCTTGGCCAACTCTGTATGCCCTAGCCAACTTAGTCTTATCTTCAACAAACCTTTTATAGATATCTTGAAATTACACTAGATCAACCTAGTCTATCCTGGTTGACCTAGTTCAATTTATCAATTCTTAAGAAATACATTAGATCGACCTAACTGATCCCATTATTCCTAGCCAAATTAGTAGATTTTATCTACCTTATAGCTTTCTATTTTTCTTACTATCTTAATTAGCATCATGAAATCACCCATTAGGTTTTTTATTGATAACATCAACCCATTCTGAGTGTATATGGGTGCTATTAGAATTAGCTACATGATCTAATGAATCTAATAGAAAGCATAAATAAGAGATAAAATAGTACTAGTAATAAATAATAATTGTATATCTGAGATAATAATATAAATGAGTAAATAACTTAAATATGTTGAATTACTCTAATAATTTAATATTAATTTGATATATAATACATATATAACCATTGCTTAAATAGAGCAAGGCATGCATGATAAATATTAGGGAACTCACATAACACGTGTAGTTCAACTGATATCTATCTACATGAATAGTGGAGTTCAACTCTACACTAACAAGATAGGTGTCCAACTTGTGTAAATAATCAACATAAGTTGATTATTAGTTAAATAATCTTATCATATCTTACCCTGAATAGTGGAGTAGAACTACATTGTAACAAGATAAGAGTCTAAGTTAACTACTAGCTAAGCAAGCTTATCCTATTTGCTACAAATTATTAACAAACATAATAAACTAATTATAATAAGTAATTAGTGCACCAAAATAATAAATACAAGTAAACACGATAAAGGAAATAAATATACCAACACCCCCTATAAGTGAAGCTTAGGTAGGGCTATGCAGATAAGAGTCTCGATAATGTGTAACCATATTAGGTACTCTGTATAAATAGATGAGGAAAGGATAAAACCATAAGGAAAAAACATCTCCTCAAAATGAAGTTCTAGGATACCCCCCCTAAATAATTGATGTCCCACACCCCAAAAAGAGATCGCGAGTGAAGATACTTTCTCTCAGTGAAAGGTTTAGTGAAAATATCTACAATCTACTCCTCTGTAGGACATTATTGAAGATCAATGATCTCCACCTGAATCAACTCCCTGATAAAGTATATATGGATCTCTATGTGTTTGGTTCTTTGACGATGAACTAGATTTTTTGAGATCTAGATAGTGCTCTGATTATCGCAGTAGATGACTGATGGCTTCTAAAATGGAACACCAAGCTCAGTGAGAATATTCTAAATCTAAATAGCCTCAATAGTGGCATTAATATGACCACGATACTTAACCTCTATAGATGAAAGATTAATAGTATTTTTTTCTTGCTATACCAATAAATGGGGTTGGATCTGAAGTGAAAGCTATAACTATAAGTGGACTTATGATCATCAAAATTACCATCCAAATCAAAATATGTGTATCCCACCAAGTCTAAACATGTACCTACTATATATTGAATCCCATATCTGATAGTGACCTGAATGTAGCTTAAAATGCACTTGGAAGCTCTCCATTAAAGCTCATGTGGTGTTTGCATAAAGCGTGAAACCATGCCAACTACATATAAAATGTCAATTCATGTATGAGTCAAATAGATGAGGCCTTCTACAAGCTGGAGATACAATATAGCATCAACCAAGGGAGTAGAGAAATAAACCTCAAGTATAATTCTAGATAAGAAAGGAGTTAGTACAGGCCTACAATAAGCCATGTGAAACTGAGCTAACAAGTCCATGGCATACTTGGGATGTGAAAGTGTAATCTCAGAAGAAGACTATGCTATCTAAATCCTAAGAAAATAATGCAATAATCTCATGTTTATCATAGAAAACCTACCATGAAGTTTATTCTTAACATTGTTGATGATGGATGTTGTGATCCCTATAATAATGAGATCATCAACATAGAGCACTAAGTACAACAGTGAATCCTCCTACTGTACAATGTAGACATTTAGATCTGAATGACATCTTGAGAACCTAATGGAGAGAAGAAATGTGTCCATCTTACAGTACCAAGCCCTAGGGTCTTGTTTTAGACAATAGAGAGACTTCTTTAAGTAGCATACCAGTGAAGAATTTTGAATGAACCCTTGTAGCTACTCGATATAAATCTCCTCATGAAGATCCCTGTGAAGAAATGCACTCTTCACATCCATTTGATGTATAATCCAACCATGAGTTGTACCAATAGCTAGTATCAAATGAATATAATTCATCTTAGAAATAGGCATAAAGGTTTCTATATAGTCAATGTATTCTACTTAGGAAAAACCTTTGGCCACTAAGCATGTTTTATACTTATCAATATTTCCATCCACTACAAACTTAGTCTGATATATCCACCTACATCATACTAATTTTCTTCCCTTAGGAATAGGAACAAGATCCTAAGTGTTGTTCCTAATTAATGATTCATAATCTTCTTTCATCACTGAATCCCACTCAACTATCCCTGTGGCTTCTTGAAAAGACAGTGGATCAGAAGCTGTGGCAATGTAGGAATGTGGAAGATCATGTTGTGACCATGTTCTCCTTCTATCTAATGTATCCCTAAAAATAGGGTCTACATCTACTAAAGTCTATCTAGCCCATAAAGTCACCAATGGGTGAGGATCTAGAGGAGGAAGAGAAGAAGGAACATGACCTACTAAACCCTATTGAGGAGATATTACTTCATCATCCCTGTGAGTAGATGAAGCAAGAGTATCATCATCATTGCTATCTAATTATTCTAAGGAAGAAGAATGAGAAATGTTAGAATACAAGTCTGAAGGACTTTCTTCAAAGTAAACACTTGTTGCTATAATAAGCTCATGTGAATCTAGATCAATGAGCTGATATCCCTGAACACTATCAGGATATCCCATAAAGATACAAGTTTGGCCTTGTTATTCTAAAACACGACACTTATCTGAAGGTATGTGAACCTATGCTAGATTGCCAAAGACTCTAAAAGGATGCACATCTAGCTTCTTATTACACCAAGCATCAAGAGGTGTTATCCCCTTTAAATATTTGTGAGAAACTCTATTTTGTATATATGCAGTGTAATTAATCGCTTCCACCTAGTACTCAGGGAATAATGATTTTGCATGAATCATACAACTTGTCATCTTTTTTAAGAATATGTTCTTCCTCTATACTACACCATTATAATGAGGTGTGTATGAAACTGAATGCTGAAGATCAATGCCTTTAAGAGCACAAAAAAATTTAAACTTGTTGTTCACATATTCTCTCCCATTATCTATGCGAAGAATCTTGACATACTTCCTATATTATTTCTCTACTAGAGCTTTGAACTCTAGAAATCTATCAAATACTTCACTCTTGAGTTTTAAAAAATAAACCCAAGTATATCTGGAATAGTCATCAATAAATATGAGAACATAGCAGGTTTTACTAAAAGACAAAGTAGGTAATGGACCCACTAAATCACTATGAACAAGTTTGAGGACTTGTGTAGCCCTCCAATCATTCCCTTTATCAAACTTGTCATCTGGATGTTTGCCTAAGTCATAACCATGACATACACCCCCTAAAAACTAAATATGTGGAAGTCCTATAGCTATCTCCTACTAACTAGGCTACTGTAAATAGCGGTAGTTCAGATGACCAAACCGCTCATGCCATAACTAGCTCACTGAATCAGTGTGTGAGAGCAAAGCTATAGAAGAAGACTGAGGCACAAAGTGGGAGAATGAATAAAGCTGAGTATTATTATTTACTTTTCCCACTATATGTAAGGCATTATCCTCCAATTTTTTTATTGATGCAGAATCAGGTGTGAACTCAACTTTCCTACTAGTATCAAAGTGAGTGATTTGATAGATAGAAAGAAGGTTAGTTGATAACTTTGGCACACATAGGACTTCCTCAAATACACCACTATCAACATCAACTATACCTTTTTCTATAACATCTACCTTAGAATCATCACCTATGAGAATATGACGCAAAGAACTTGGTTCTAATCTAGAAAATTGTTCTTGATCAGAACCCATATGGTGCAAAGCACCTGATTCAATGACCCATGACTTGGGAGAATTTGCCAATGCAACTAGTGTTGTAGCTTTCCCTTTCCTTGAATTTGAACTAGTGGAAGAATTCTTTGAAGAGGATTGATTGATGTTATTATTTTTTAGAATACCTTTAAGCTCATGAATCTCTTTCTTCCAACAATCTTGTTCACTATGAAACCCCTATTTACAATAAAGGCAAGGAGTGTTAGTCCTTTTTTTTAATCCCCTTTCTTATTGGTGGATTTATAATCTCCTTGTGAGGAAGATTGTTGCCCTTTATTCTTATCTTTTTTGTGACTTACTCTGATTATTCTACTTCTTTTTACTTAAACCTGTATTTGATGCAGATGTTGAAACTTGCTTATGCTGAGGTTGACTTACAACTAGAGCTTGAGGTTTGGATGACTTGATTAGACCCATAGCTATTAACTTTTCTTCTTCAGCTATTAGAATCTCAGAGAATACCTCAAAGGTGGGCATTTGATAAGATGTGCCCAATGTAAGTCGATGAATATGAAATCTAAAGACAAAGGAGGAATATTTAGGACATAATTTGTGTAAGGCACTGAAAATTAATTGAATATCCTTTTTATCAATTTTACATTCAGAAAGTTGTGCTCTCAGATCTATGACTTTAGTGATATAGTCTTGTATTGTAGCATAATTTTTAGGATCCAAACTAATGAGTTCATTGTCAATTTGGTAACCACGAACCTCATCTATTTTTCCAAACAATAATGCTAATTTATCTCAAGCCTCTTTTGGAGTTGTACATTTGTCAAGATGGAAATTCAAATCTAAAGACATGTAAGACCGAATGCATCTAATTATTTTAGTAGTTTCAAAGAGAAAGTGTTGTAACACTTTTGCATCAGTAGGTGGAGTAAAAAGATTTTTTATATAAGGTGTATATCCTAGCATCATTAATGCATTCCAAGCATTATATTTCCATGTATTATAGTTATATGTTATTAATAGTGGAAACTTAGGATTCTCCATGATGCAATTAGAAATAAATTGTCACAAAGCAAAAATCAAAGTACAGAACACACCACAAAACCCCCTTGAATTAATTAGTTTTATCCCACATAGTAATTATTTTTAGCACTTTATAATTGAGTTTAATTACAAGGTTGGATTATAATTTTTCCAGTTTACAAAAAGCTCATTTAGGCCCTCTAGTCTAAAAGTACAAAAAATATGCACTTTATTACAATTTTTTTTGCACCAATATGTTGTGCTCAAAAAAATATTAACTTTAAAAAAAAAGGAGACCTCAATTCAAGGTCATATGTGAAAGTTATGAGCCTCTGAAGTTGCTAAAATGAGGATGAATAAGATCTATTGTATATTAATCTAAATTTTGGAAAAATCTAGAAAAACTGAAAGTATAGCAGTGAAGAGCATAAAATTTTAAGCTATTTCAAAAAAAAATCCTTCACAAATACCTCTTGGTGTCCAAATGGTGGGCTCCTAAAGTGGCCCTTTCAAATATACCTACTGATCTGTGAGGCCTGTGAAAAAAAATTGGTCTGCATAGTCCGTATGGCCGTTCTTGGGAGCAAAAGAATTTTTGTCTTTTGGGGTGACTGTGTCCAAATTGGACAAATTTTATATGGATCTTTAGGTTTTGACATCTTCTAAATGTAACCATGAGGTTTGTTTTACTCAAAAATGTTTTGATTTTAAGTTACCTATCATATTTGGGTGTGGTGCTTTTGGATCAACCCCTTACCAATTTTGCCTCCTATGCCCAATTTGGACAAAATTGTAGATGATTTTGACTATCTTGGGCACTCTAAAATCTATGGTGAGATCAAAAATTCTCTACAAAGCTTTAATTTGTATCTGTATAGAAAATTAAAAAACCAATCCTATATCTGGATATTTTTTCTCTTAAATATTTAGCAATCTATAGATTCAAGATAGCTTTGGTACCATGTTAGAATTAGGTAGAATATCTAATGAATCTAATAGAAAGCATAAATAAGAGACAAAATAGTAATAGTAATAAACAATAACTATATATCTGAGATAATAACAGATATGAATAAATAACTCAAATATATTGAATTACTTTGATAATTCAATATTAATTTGATATAGAATACATAAATATCCATTGCTTATATAGAGCAAGGCATTCATGATAAATATCAAGGAACTCACACAACATGTGTAGTTCAACTGATATCTGTCTACATGAATAGTGGAGTGCAACTCCACACTAACAAGATAGGTGTCCAACTTGTGTAAATGATCAACACAAGTTGACTATTAGTTAAACAATTTTATCTTATCTTACCCTAAATAGTGGAGTAGAACTCCATTGTAACAAGATAAGTGTCTAAGTTAACTACTAGCTAAGCAAGCTTATCCTATCTGGTACAAATTATTAATAAATATAATAAACTAATTACAATAAGTAATTAGTGTACCAAAATAATAAATATAAGTAAATGAAATAAAGCAAATAAATGCACCAATAGGTTCTTCTTTCTTTCCTACCTTAGCCACCCAATAGGATATCCCCTCATGGCATAATTGCTCCCATCCTTTATCTAGGTCAATGGAATGTAGCATGGTTGGTGTCACTCAAAACCATGATCTATATGATCCCAACTTAAATGGTATTATTTTTAAAATCCCTTATTTTATCATCAAATCAATTGATACCAACATAGGGTATCCTTCTATAGGAACCCCTCCCATAGGAAACACTCCACTCACTAATCCTTGGGATATCCCTCTAACCAACACCAATATTCCACCTTCATACACTAATAGTCAAAATACACATACAGATACAACTTAAATTCTTGCTTAATTGGTTTAACAAATGAATGTTATGAAAACAACTAACAATGCTCAAATGATCCAAATGCAAAACCATGTATTACAAATGGCAAGTCAATCCCCTATCATCATGCCTCAAAACAATCAAAATTTTGTACCTCCCTCTCTTATAGATTTCAATGGGAATATTATCCCTAAACCCATCAAGCATAAAAAAATGCTTCAACATATTTAAAATGAACCCTTTTCACCATTCATCATATACATAAATATTGGAAATATCTCTTTAACCATTAAATACGATGGAACATAAAACCCTCCTATCTTCCTCAAATCATTTAATAATATCTATAAGGATTGGATCCAAAGCAAAGATTTTGATACCACTAAAGTTCTTGTCAAAAATCCTATGGGAGATGCTCTATAATAGTATAATCAACTTCTTCGACATTTTATATGGCAACTAGAGGATCTCGTCAATTATTTAGTAAAATAATTTTGGCAAAGTGATCTTTCTAAAATTGTCTCAATAATTTTATCAATGCTAAGCAATTAGCCACTAAAACTACACAAAATTTTATCAAAAGATGGAAATAATTAGCTCATAAAGTAGATTAACATGAGTGATGAAAATCTCTTAAAACTATTTATTGCCACCTTAAACGTTATCTTAGATACAAGGTTAGAATCTTTTCTCCTCAAAACTTAGAAGAGGATCTTGACCAAGATACAAGATAAGATTTCCTTATGAACCAATTTGAATCATCTCATAATTTCATTAAGGACTCTTTCCAAACCTCAAATAACACCATCATTAGCAAAAATTCTCAATTGAAACCCAATCCAACTAAAATATGAGCACTCAATTTTGGCACTCAAACTCCCTCCCTCTTACCCACCCTTGACAATGTTAGAAATGAAAAAGATTTTATCTCCATCTAAACCTTTTATCTATAATAATATTACTCCCCCATCATGGTATGATCCAAATAAATTTTGTTGGTTCCACATTGACATTTATCATTCTCATGAAACATGTCCTGCACTTATAAAATTTGTGATATCTTTAATTTTATGTGAGGAATTCAATCACGATGCTATGATTAATCTTACACATCTTGATTACCGTAAAGCTTCTCCAAAGCAATTTTTTTCTAGATCTACAAATTCAAATTCTCAAAAACCTCCTTCTTCATATCCCATTACACAACACTCAAATGAATAAGTTTGTGTCATTGATGTTGATTATGATCAATCTCACCAATTCTCACTATGTGAATCAAACTAAAGTCAATTATCACCACAAACTTTCTCATAAATATCTTGTTACCAAACCTACAAAACACTTTACTAATGATCAACTAATTAAATACACTACCACTTCTCAACCTACATCTTCTAAACCATCCACTAGTGATAACCCACCTCTACCAGCCGATCCTCAAATACATATAAAAAATTACTTCACTTAATCAACCTAAGCATCGTACTCACTCTTATACTAAACCTCATTAGAATTTATCGGATGAACTTAATTCTATGCCGTGTAAAATTACTCCCATGGAATTAGTAAGAAATTATCCCTATCATCACAAGTTCCTTATGAAAAAACTAAAAGGCATAGAAGAACCTTCATCTAATGAATCTAGATCACCTCTTAATACCCATCAACCTAAAAAAGTGCATGCTATTGAAACAATTTATTCAACAAAACCTTCCATAGAATTTCTAGAAGAAGATATGATAAATGACAAAATTCTATTTCAAGCTAACAATCTGCCTCTATCTATCAAAATTTATAGCAATAAAACTTTAATTAGAATATTATTATTTGATGAATGATCAAGTATTAATGTTAACTCTCTTTGGTTAATTCAACAAATCATATATTCTAAATAAAATCTCAAACAAAACTTACTTGCATGTCATAAATTTGAAAAAACTAACCAAAAACCACTTAGCATTTAGATACCTCTTACCATTGAACCCAATTCAATATACACCAAACTTATGGTACATGATCTTCCCTTATCTTACAACATAATTTTGGATCATCCTTAGACTCATCATATGTGAGTTATCGCATCTTATGGTAACCATTGTATCAAATTCATACATAATGGGAAGTGTTACAAACATGAGGTTGATCATAATCCCAAGAGTATCCAACTTCCAAATATTAAATATAAATATCAAATTCCTATTATCACCCACATCAATAGTCCTAATCTTCTTGAAGTTTTTAATATACATTCAGATCTACATGTAACTCTCATATATTTAGATGACAATGAACCTAATGAACTAAATAAACATTTGTAATACCACTCAATACCTCCCTATATTGCATAATGGCTCCTCCCTTCTCTTCTTCCATGATATTAAATTATTCCTTTAATAGATGATGCCAATGATAATCCACCCCCATGTAATGCACATGAAGCATCTTACACAAAAGATGATTTCACTTGCAAAGAATATAGGGTGGCCAAACTCTTTCAAGATCTATTAGCCATGTCTCCCCACACTTTTAGTAATATAGGCCTCTCCACTACTGATGTTCCAACTAAAATATATACATGTTCTGTATATCCATCCTATGATGACCCCTACATTATGGCATAAGTTTAGTCATGAGATCTAAATGTATTACATTATCTAAAATGCATGCCTTCATGATGTTCATGTCATTCACATATCTTCTGACAATGAATTAGAACCAAAAGGCTATGTACCACCTATCAATGTACCATTGATAGATATTTCTTGGATTGTCTAATAAATTGACTAATCTGATCTAATCCAACCCATAATTATACTAATCAAATAAATTTAAGCCAACTTCCACTGTCTTCCATTGATCCTCCTTCACAACACAATTATATGCCTATTGTCCATTATCCAGTTACCACTAATGATATAAATTCTTCCACTATCTCGATACAAGATTTTATTGAATAATATCACACCCCTACTCCATAAATTAACTTAGATGAATAAACTACTATCATATGATAAATACATTCCAAATTTGATAATCAAGGCAGCCAAATTTTGGATCTTGAAGTAGATGTTGAGTATTAAGGACCCTTACACACACTTCCTATTGATGAAGCCATCATATAACTACTTCACACTCACGAGCCTCAACTCCCATGCCAACATAATATGCTAAGTCATTTCAATAAAAAGACTCATTATTTCAATAACTTCATTGCTTGTATCGACCCTAGCACACATCTTGTTTCTTCAATCCTTCTTGTTCACTATCATTTCTAAGGTATAAATTATATGCTTATTGAATAAACTATGTTAATTAATTATGGAACCACTATTGTTCCTTAACCCATTCTTATCTCTAAAGAACTTCATCATACAGAATATGACAATTTTAGTTTATTCTTCGATAAATATTATTGATCGACCCTAGTATTGTGGTCCATAATATCATTATATATCCTGACATTAAACACATGCATAAAAAAATGTAAATTCCCCCCAAAGATTTCTACCCTATGTCACAAAGAGATCATCAAGCTCCTAGATGCTAAATCCATCAAACTTATTAATTACTCTGAATGGGTCTCTAACATTTCTTATATGTAAGAAAGTTACCATGGTTATTCACATTTGTATAGACTTTCATAATCTTAAGTTAGTTTGTCCCAATGATGACTTTCATTTACTGTCAATTGATGTTATCATTGATTCCACTGCTAGACATGAAATGTTATCTCTCATGGACAATTTTTCAAGATATAATCAAATTCACATTACTTCCAAAGATTATCATAAGACCACATTTAAAATAGAATGGGGCATTTATTGATATGTCAAAATGCATTTTGGTCTAAAAAATGATGGTGCCACTTATCAACATGAAATGACCCATATATTTCATGATCTCATACATAAAATTATTGAAACCTATGTAGGTGACCTTATCACCAAATCCAAGCATCATGAAAATCATCTTCATGATCTCACTATCATATTTGATCATCTTATTAAATACAAAGTTTTACTCAATCCTTACAAATGTGTTTTTGGTGTCACCTCCAGTAAGTACTTAGGTTTTTAGTCTCTCTTCAAGGAATTGATGTCGATCCATCTGAAATCAAAGCTATTCTCAACATTTATATTCCTTGATCTATTCTAGGCATACAAACAAACATTGGTAAACTCAAGGTAATCTAATGATTCATTCCTTAGATGGATTTCCATATTTATTCAATTAATTCCCTTCTTCAGAAAGGTATAGCTCTATAAAGGACTGATTCATGTCAAAAATATTTTTACAACATGAAAGAATCACTCTTGTATCCTCCCACTCTTCCCTCTCCTTCCAATGATCGACATATCATCTTGTACACTTCCTCTAAACCCATAGCCATTTGGGCAATGCTTGTCCAAAAATATGAATTAGGTCATGAATATGCCATATATTGTATCATTCATGCTTTAATAGACTATGAGACATGCTATACCAAAATTAAACATGTTTGTCTTGCCATTTACTTCGCAACTGAAAAGCTTCACCATTACATGCTTTATCTAACAACTTAAGTTATCATTCATTCTAATCCTCTTCATCATTTCTTATTAAAAGCTTTCTTACCTAGTGATAGAATTGGCAGATGGATGGTCCTTTTGATGGAATTTAAATTATGCATGGTTACACAAAAAAATAGTTAAAGTTTGAATAATTGTTGACCAACTTGTTATATCTCCTATTCGAACCACTAGTCATCTTAAAGACACTCTCCCTGATGAGGAAATCTTATATATCAAAGGTCTTATTCAGGCTATTTCACTCAAAGATTATTTTCAAAATTTTATAACTGACATTAAGATAAGTAATCTTGATGAACCAAACACTTCCATTTATAAAAAAAACCCTAAAGTCATCATTGAAAAACTACATGAAGTAATAATTAATCTACATGAAGATACTTGGACACTCCATTTTGATGGCACTAAATTTCTTCAAGGGGTTGGGGTAGGATATGTTTTAGTTGATCTTCACAGTAAAGTTACACCTCTTACTTTTTGATAAACCTTTAATGTTACTAACAATGTGATTGAATATGAAGTTATCATCTTAATAATGCAATCCACCATTGATTTATACATCCCTTACCTACATGCCTTTAGTGACTCACAACTCATATGTCATCAAGTCAATGGTGAATATCAATGCAAAAGTTAAAATATCATCACTTATCATCAAATAACTACCACTCTTGCTCAATAATTCAAAACTTTCACTATCAAATCAATTCCATAAGAGTATAATGCCATATCTAATTCACTTGCTTATTATACCTCTCTTTTTCACCCTCAACAAGGTATTCATGATTCCTAATTTATCATACACATACACAAATCACCATCTTCATTACCAACCATGAACGATCCTCTTATCTACCATATTTAGGATATCACTATCGAACAAATCCCATGGTACAAAAATATCATACAATTTATCAAGCATCATACTTATCCTATTGACATAGATTCTCATTAAAAAACTAGAATTCATAAATAAGCTTATAAATATGTCTTATGACATGACATCCTTTATTATCATAATGTCAAAGATACCTTAATCTGTTGTGTCACTCAAGATGTGTAAAGCCACTCAAACCATCACCAAATTAAATAAAGAAAATAATCCATTTAAATTACAACATTACAAATAATCAAAAGTAAAATGATGTAATTAATTTGCTCACAATATTACAAGAAAAAGATAAATCTCATAAATATGAATCAATAAAAGTCATTAAATATTTCAAAATCTCATGTTCAATCTAGGTGAAAGCACTATAAACTAATATACAAAGTCCATTGACATTCATGTCATAAAACATCCAAATACAAGTTACAATAATCATGTACAGCAAGTATAAATAAATCAATACACTCTCCAATCACCCTGACCCAAGTGATTCTCCTGTGAGCTGAGAGATGTGAACATGGCTCAGATGCTTTTTCAACCAACCATGAATCAATTACACTTCCTCGGATCCCTTCATAACATGAAGAAAACCCAACCCTACATGAAATGTCTAGCTACCTAGAACAACTGGCAGGTGGGAACACCCGATGCAACCTAATGTCTAACATGCAATTCCAAATAATGAAATGCATATTATCTCAAAATAGGATGTGATAGAGATATATATCAATAATTCATCTATTTCAAAGATAGCTCATTTAGATCTAAACCTTTAAAACATAGTAACTAGGCAATTTCTAAAAAGAGAAAGCCATCTCTAATAATCCACATTTGATATCCTAGCCCAAAAATAACTCAATCACATTCCTAGATAAAACCTACTACTTTCTCAAAAAAATTAATATATATTAAAAAGAAATAAATAAATAAATAAAAGAAATAAAGAGAAAATATTGACCCATTTCACCTATAAATTGACTGTAATTTCCTTTTTTTTCCAAACAACAATCATGGAAACACACCTTTATAATACAATTAAAAAAAAGAACATTATTCATTCATTATATATCATTGTTTAAAAGGTTTTTTTTAAATAAGAATAAAAATAAATGTTAAATTCTTTCCATTCAATAATGTCTCCCAATTTTATCATTCAAAGAGAATTATTTTTTTAATAGTTATATGCAATCTTAACTCATGAAAATACAAATAAGGAGAATACCCCGAGGATATGTGCTTGCCAAAAAAGTCAATTTATTTACTATTGTTGTTGATCCTCCTTCCCTCTGTCGTTGTTCAAAAACTAAAATCATGTCCTCCTTTACTGAACCACTCACTAACTACTGCAAATATCTTTAAAGCATTTTTGAATTTTGTTCCCCTCTTTTCTAGCTTTCCAAAAAAAAATTATGGTTTTAAATTTTATTGAGAAATGACAAAGTTATCTCTATTTTTATGCTATAGTTGCTAAAAACATGTGATGGATGTATTTTTCTTTCTTCATCCCCCATTTATTTTTGAATCTCTGCTATTATTGGCATTTTTAAAATTAGTTTTAGCTTATTTTTTTATTAATGGAGTCTTTTTCAAGTTTACATGAGAGAAAAACCTCTATAAATAAAATTTAATAAGCTTATTTATTACATGTCACTGCATGACAGGATTATAATTCTTTTATTTCTTATAATTAGATTTCTAATTATAATATGTATTATTAATATAGTGTATTTTATTTTTTTGAAATAAAATTTTCACTTAAATCACACAAGAAGTATTTAAAATATATATATATATATATATATAATAAAAAATTAATAAATATTTCTTGTTTATTTAAATATGGATGATCATATCTAAATTAGACTTACTATAATTATAAATCTAAATTGCAATAATTATATATATATTTAAATAAATAAGAAATATTTATTAATTTTTTATGATATATATATATATATATATATATATATATGGCAATTTAGATTTATAATTATAGTAAGTCTAATTTAGATATGATCATCCATATTTAAATAAACAAAAAATATTTATTAATTTTTTATGATTAAATAATATATAACCATACATTAATTTAATAAAATACGTCATTTCAAAATATAGTTATACCATTTAATATATAAAATGTAAAAACATTAATATTCATGACTAAATCAAGCCTTCGAAAAGAAATTAATGTCACAATTAAAACACAATATTTTCATAAGTATCTAACCATCCATTGCATTTATCATCCACACAATAATTCATATTAAACCATTCAAAATAATGCAATATGAGACTATGTGACTATGTAAGTGCATCAGGGTTAACCATCCCAATATTTTTTCCAAGTAGCTAAAACATCTCTACCTCAAGCATGTTCTTGTCTTCGATGAGTACCTGCATTCATTCACACTCAATCTCGATGTCAATAGGTTAGTGCCTCAAAAATATAGCCGAAGTAAAACATTATAATCATCTCGATAATATTTAATATTTAAATCTATCTTCCAATTTATGAAAATATAATTGCATGATAATTACCTTCAGACATGTGGAATTTACTCAAAGTAAAACAACCATAGTAAATGTTTATTTATCTAAAATAATCTATATAGTCCATAACAATGAGACGTGACAAGATGGAATTCCTTCCCTCATTGAATAATCACATGGGGGAATTTATAGTGGTCACTGTAGTGGACACATTATAGCACATAAATGCCTATGCATGGGATACTTTTATCCCACACTTGAACAAGATTCGATCATATTTGAAAAAATATATAATCCCTTCCAATTACATGATGATCTTATCCATTCTCCTCTAGATGAACTTCAAATATTAGAATCTCCTTGACCTTTATCCATGTGAGGATTAGATCTCATTGGTAAATTACCTCGCTCTCAAGATGGTCATATCTTCATTATCACACCCTTAGAATATTTCACTAATTGGATTTAAGTTATTCCCCTTGTTAATGCCATGGGTATCACTATATCCAAATTTATACTTAATCAAATCATCTATCGATCTTAAATTCCCAACACCATTATTTCTGAAAATGGTGGGAATTTCAAGAATGAGGATATGAAATAATTTTATGCTAAATTCAAAATCATGCACAAATTTTCCATGCCTTGCCATCCTCAATGCAATGGCCAAGTAAAGGCCATAAAAAAATTCTTTACAAAATTTTACAAAAGACCATTTGAGATTCTTGTTCTGACTAACATTTAAAATTTTATCATTTTGGGCTTATTGAACTAGCATCCATACTACTAATGGGGAAACACCATTTTCTTTAGTATATGGTTCTAAATATATATTACCTTTATAAGTTGAGCTACCATCCTTATGTATCTCTTTTCATAGAATTATCCTTGATGAATAACTTAGAGAGGGCCACCTACATGTTTTAGACTTCCTTAATGAGTATTGTATGGGTGTTTTATAACAGAACTGACAATATAAAGCCAAAATTTCCAAACAACATAAAAAAGGTCAAATTTTGTATCATCAATGTTGGAAACTTATTCCTTAAATTAGATTATGCCCATAATAAAGAAGGCAATTAGGCTAAAAAAGGTGGGGCCCTTATTTGGTTAAAGATATTCTTTATCCTAGTAGTTACAGATTACAAACTAATGAAGGATATATTTTCAAAAAACCCACTAATGCTCAATTCTTAAAGAATTTTTTTGCTTAAAATGTCATTTCTAATACCATTGTTATCTTACATGTCTTTCATATATTTCTATATATTATTGCAATAATACTTTTTCAAAGTTTTTCAAATCTTCCCAAAGTATAACATTACATCAATTTTAGTAGCCTTAGTTCCTATCGTTGGTCCTTTGGTCTGTCTATATTCCTTCATATATTAATTCATGAGTTGCATCATAATACAACTGATAGGACTTGAATATTCTCATGAATATCTTCTTGTTTCTTTTTTATTTGTCAATTACTATACAAGTCTCTTTCGAGTCATTAGTTTCTAGCTTTACAAACTATTTCTTTCTACACCTCCTTGGTTTTCCTTTTGTGAGTTGAAGTATAAGACCTTAGATAGGACCAGGCCTTCTTCAGAAAATTTTATTATTTACTATAAATACCATTCTTTTTTTTCTTCACTTATTTGGTTTACCTTTTGTGAGTTGCATTATAATACCTTGGATATAATTATGCATTCCTCACAAATATTCATTTTACTAAATTATTTTTTTATATAACCTTGGCTAAGTGTTTCCCCTGAAAAGTAAGGCAATGGTTGAGAGTTGTGACATCAGACTCTAAAAATTAGTCATATTATGTTTTGGTAACAACTTTAACAAACTATTATCATGTCTAAATTTAATTACATTGTTCCTTATGACTATGATTCATACTAATTTATCATTGTACCATGTTTAAACTACACATTTTTTTCAACTTGAGGTAACTCAACCATTCCATATTTACTTCCACTATGGGCACACCAAGGTTGGTTTCAAGATAACACTCTTATCTAACATAAAAGTACAAGAGTCTTAGACACCATGATCTTTAATTTATTTTTTATACCCACCAAGTGTAATTTTTCTACCGATAATCATTTTTAACACCCATGTTTGGTTTTTTGAATTTCTATGGAGGAGGAATAAATAAAATCCATAAAATTTAAAAGACAAATCATTCAAACAAAAGGCAAAAACAAATATTCAAAAAGTTAAAATCACACCAAAAGAGGTGATTATAATTAGGCACATCTCCTAGCCTAGTTGAATGTCAAACTCCAAAGTTGGCTTCATAATAGAGCCAAGGTCTATTGGGGTGAAGTAGGCTAGTAGATTGGGGTAGTAGGTATCATACTTTCAAAAATATATTTATAGTGCCAACCTACTTTCTCACACAATTACCTAATATTTACAGTAGACTAAAGAGTTTGTAAAGGGCCCTGAGGAATGAGGAACACAATATGGGAAACTAGGTACATTTTACTTTTCTTGCATATATAACCTTCATGGGATGCTATTTATACTTCACTAATTAACCCAATTTGTGTGGATAGGGAAAGTTATTTAGAGACCTTAATTTTGAATGTATTTTTGTCTTGCCAATTTGATTTGAGTGTCTTATTTCTAATAAATATTATTCACCTTGGTGCCACCTTCATTTCCCCCACCATCCATTTAATAGAACCCTTGATAGGTAAGTTTGTTTCTAAATCCTTTTCCAACTTCTAAATCCCTACTCTTCATCTTTTTTAGACATGATAAGAATAATATTGTTTCAGTTCACCTATCATTATAAAAGAAGTTACATCTTTGAACAATTACAAGTTATTTTCTAAATAATTTCCTTATCCTTCTAGGATTTCCCTTGGTTATGATTAAGACTGAATTTATTTTTCAACCTTTTTACAGACCATTTTATTTCATTTATTTTACAGTAAGTTTAGTCTTTTCATTTTTGATTGAGTAAGGATTGTTACTTCTCTTTCATCAATATTATTTGCGTTTTTGTTCTTTTTCCATCTTTTTTTTAGTATGGATTATTACTTCTCTTACATTGATGTTGGTTCCATCATTTTAGTTTCATGTGTCCTTAGTTTGATTTGATTGGTTATTTTTTTTACTTAAGTTGCATTTGTTGGGTTGGATGGTCATTTAGTAGCCTTGGATTATCAGTTACATGACCTACTTTCATTTTATCTATTTTACTTGGTATTTTGGTTCTAACTTAGCATTTATCACCTCAGCTTACCAATTTCTAAGTGACTTATTCAGTTCTGTAAGTGTTCATTTACCTTACTTTTCCTATGATTATTTATTTTTACTCTTTATCCTTATATCCTAAGGGTTTGTCCAAAGTAGTTAAATACACCCTCCATGATCAAGACTACAAATATAGTAGATACCCATTAGAGATAAAGGTAAGCTAAGGTATGTATATGTTACTTTCAATTATTTCTAAAAAAAATTTGTTGTCATTTATTTTTTGCTTTCTACTTTAATTTATTAGCTCAATGTTGTGTGTTGTGTGTTGTTATGTTCTTTCTTGAAGCACCATATCATGTTACAACTGTGTGACACATAATGAGCTTCAAGTGAGGCATATGTATACACAATATTTTTTAAATTTATCATTTACCAGCACTTTCTATCTTGAAAGAACCTATTGAGTTTTGATCTCTCTAAGTGCACACTTTAAAGGGTGCATCGAGAAAGAGGTGGGTAGAGTATTGGTGCTTTATAATATTTTTTATCAACTCTATCATTATCTAAACCCATTACAAATCTTGCTTATCCAACTTCCTGAGAAATTCAAACCCCATTTACACATTTTCCTAAGCATTTCTCCTTTTGAATAGCCCCTAATTAATCAAACACCCTCTTTTCCTACTAATTTGGTAGTGTCGATCTTGTTAGAAAGGATTAAGCACACACTATGAAACTAAGTTGGATGGGTAGACTTAGTTTGAGGTCTAATGATAAATTTCTCTAACTAACTAAATCAATTTGGCCGATCTTGTCATCTAAATTCTGTAATGGGTTAAGGCTCATCCACTGCTATAAATACAAGGATCATTTAAATCCAATAGAGAGTAACATTCATTTTCACATCATTACAATTTTAAAAAAATCTAAATCTACATTTGAAAGAGCTATTGCTTAGGGTTTGCCTTAGAAAGAAGATTATTTATCTTATAAAAATTCTTGGATGAAAAGTAGGATTTTTTTAGCCTAGAGATGATTTCTATAGTGTGATCCTTACAAAGCCACAACAACCTTTTTAAAAACACAATTTACCAAGGGAGAGATTGAGACTCGATAAGTTCACTCAAAGTAAGTATTTATAACTCTTTTTATTTCATTTGATAGACAAATATTGTAAAAGTAATATGTTATGAATGTATAACTCATTTCTTAGATTAACTTTATGATTAAAATTAGTATAGATATAGGGTTTTATTTGTTTACCATCTTTCATTTTAGGTGATCTAGGCCCCCATTTTCCTACCAAGTTCCCTTGATTATTTATTTATGTTTAACCATACCCCTTTGTGCCATTTTATTTGGTGAGCATTAGATTAGTTTTATTTTATGTACTTAAACCTAACTCGGTTTATTAAATAGTGTCAATTGCATAGAGGCTTTAGAACCCTCTCCTTTGGTGATGTGAGAAAAGATCCCTTGGTTAGGTTTAGTGGATCCAATTTGCTCATGCTTCAGATATAAAAATATATTGTAATGGATGTTAGTTGATTACCTCATCTAATATTAGATTTACTAGGTCAGATACACTATAGATCTATCTTAGTTTATTGCATACACAGAACACTTCCCTAAATCAAGAGGCTTTACTTATTTTCCTCATCCTAGTGGAGCCAGTGTAGTAGACTATGTTATATCCTGTAAAAAAAATTATTTGGGTATAAATTATTTCCAGGTTTAGACTTATCCCCCACCACTCACATATCATGTTGTTATCTATTTTCATACACCACTTTCCAAACCTAGTTTAACTTTTTCCCCTGGGTTCTCTTTCCAACATACTACTATTCATTTTGACCATACAAATGATGAGAGCTACAATAATATTATTAAAACCAACTATTATCAAAAAAAATTGGAACATTGAGGAGCGTGTTCAAGCCTCCTCACTTAATTTATAGCATGGGGACTCTTCAAAGTTTGTGGGTGACCTTATAGCTGAATAGAACCTCTAGATAGGGATAGCTCCCTTGATGCATCACTTAAAACTAAAAATTAAGCCACTACTTGCAAGGAACAAGGGAGATAAAACTGAAACTAAACTAAATTAGGGAGGTGATGCAACAATTTTTTCTCCTGCACCTACCTATAAATTATTAAGAATATAAATTATGACCAAATATATTTACACAACTCAAATGGAGTCTCTAAACATGAATGTTTCACGTAGAGGATATAACATGATGCATAGACTAAGGGAGTTGATCAAGAGATCTTAAAAGATAAAAATGAATGCTTCCACTTTTAATCCATTCAAATTTATTTATAATCAATCTATGTGACCTAAAAATAAGATGAATCACTTTTAAAAATGTAAAAATATAGGACAAATGAGAGGAGGTTGCATACACCATCACTAACATTCATCAACTAACATGAATCATACACCAGTTACAAGTATAAGAGAAGGACATAACTCAATTTTATTCATTTCATAGGAAAAGTATAATTTTTTATTTAGATAAGGATATGCCATATCCAATAAAAGGATCCATCATAATTCCAAAATTAGGTATACATATAGTAGGGGATGAGAAAGAGAGAGAAGATGGGCATTGTAGAAACCTATGACAAGTGTCACTTCATGAAGGAGAAAGTTAAAAACAATAATACCTTCAAATAATTAGTTTGTGAATATTCTCTAACATGTGTACTATTGTTCTAATCATCTTTTTCATCAAGGTGGTGTAGGAGATCATCACTATCTTCTATGACTCATCTTCTCTTCCTTAAAACTGCCCATTAAGAGTGAATATGAAGTGACAATTAATATTCTTGGAGTCTAAATTCTTGTCTTACCTTGGACACCAATTGAATATCCATATCCCATCATCTTTCTATCTTTGTGCTGTAATTTCCTTCATAGTTCTCATCTTTGCTCTCTATGAGGCCTATTCCTTGTAGCCCAGTTTTTACACAAAGCTCCACAGTTTGAAATATCTACATATATTATAGGAAACAATAAAGGCATATTTGATTAAAATTTATCTTGATTAAATTTCACATAAAATTTCAAGGCTCAACTCCTAAGATATACCTATTAACCTAACACCCATCTTTCCCAATTACACCTAATTAAGCGTAAAGCAAGCCTACAATACTGGGGACCATACAAGACCATATATTACTAGTCCAAAACCTCCAAAATGTTTTTGGTAATATTAAATAAGGTTATATGGAAAAAAATTATGCAATTTCATATGTTAGAACTCATGTTATGCCCCAAGGTTTGAAAAACACAGGCCTAAGTAGGCCAAGATCAAAGAAAAATGCATATGGAGAGCTCTAAGGAAATTAAAACTAATCCAAGACCTGTGTTAGGTATAATCAAACTTTTTTCAACCTATCTAATAGTTTTTTTTCCCTTGAACACTCTTCAAAAATCTTTAACATGCCAATTATCACAATTATGTGTGTATTTTGGACTGTCAAGTAGGTTGTAGGTGTTCTTGTCCTTTTTTTTAAATCAATATATAAATACTCTCAAAACCTTTCAAGATCATTAATGAATCCAACCACACTTATTATACAAATCCAAACTCCAAAATTCAATGCAAATTTTGGCATACTCACTTGAACTCTCGAAAATAGGCTTATAAAAGGAGCTTTTTTTTAGGCTTATAAGTGCTTCCTTAGATTTTATGTTTGTAGGCTTCAAGAAAGGTTTTATTTTTCAATGATTTTATCTTTTATACCCTCCATATACCTTAATATAATATCACTAAGTATTTAATCCTTCATTTGTATCTTAAGCCATCATGTTTCATGCAATATTTGTCTCTCTTGCTTGAGAATGTGGACCTACAAGTCTGCAGACCTGTAGGTCTAAATTCACTCTTGTTTAAGCCATTAATGACATGTTTCTTGGTTTTTCCAAACCATGTAGTCTTATTATTAAAGTTTTATACTAGTCTTAAAGATCCAAAACCTCCTAGAAGTCTATTAAATGCCTTTAAACACCTAATTTTACTTGCAAACATTAGGCTAATGTACTTAGGTCTATACCCCTGCAAGTTCACCTAAAGGATGATCTTGAGAGTTTGGTCCATCAGTATATATTATATGAGGGTTTCAAATTGTCACATCCCATTTTCCTCTATCAAGTTTTAGTCCGATGAACTATTGTCCCTTTGGCATACGTGTCAATGTGACATGTTGGTCGTGATACATGTGCGTACATTTGTTTATAGATATCCATTTAATTGATGTGATTTTCATGAGTAAATCAAGAATATATATATATATATATATATATATATATATATATATATATAATATTAAATAAGTGCATCATTAATGCATTTTTCAATAGTAAATTGAAATAGTGGTAATGCTATATTTCATTTATCAAATTAAATATTTGTTATAATCTTAAATTGTGTAAATTAGACAATTATTAAATTATGATATTAAGCTTATTTATGCTAATTAATATAGGAATAAATCACAATTAAACACACTAGATGAACTCATACTTTAAAAAAAAGAAGTCAAGTTACCTTCTTGTTAACCTCAAAAATCAGGGGAGGTAAATTGGGAGTTCATCTAATGGTTATGTTGTAACTCCAAGTGAACTATTTGGAGCAAATACTTCAATTGGGTATTAGTAGCATGCAAAAAATGGGTAAAAAAGTATTAATAAAAGGAGAAGAAAAAAATGGGTATTAAGGAAATAGGAAGATAAAGGAAAAACACAGGAAGGAGGAGGAGCATATAATTTGCAGGAAGTGGTGCGTACAATTGAGCAAGAGGTCTGCATTGGATATAAAATCTTTTCATTTTATTCGAGTGCATGATGAAACATGGAGTGTAAATTAGAGGATGATTCTCTATGTTTCCAAAATTGGTATTTCTGAAGTATCGAACCATAAGAAGGTGCTAACTGAGCCACATGTTCAATGCTTAAAATGCTTTTCCCATTATTCAAACAAGTGAATTGCTACAAACCAAACATATTTATATTGGATGAACACGCAAACTACTATTTAGATTGATGATTATAATTATGCTTGATGAAATTTCCTATTTATAAGCTCATCATTCTTAGAGAAAAGTTTCAATGTAAATCGAAGGGAAGAGGGAAAGATGGTGTATTACATTGCATTTGGTTTATAATTGTGTTCATTGTGGGATATACAATAGGAGATGTCATTCTATTTTTATTTATTTAAGAATTTTATTATTAAGACTTCTTCGCATAGTCATCCAGAGACGTGGGAAAGGGGATGTCATTTTAAAATAGGGTATGCAAGAATATGGAAAAGGGTATGGTTGTATTACATTTAAATATGCTTGTAAGAAGATGTGGATTTGGTGTGGACCAGGTCCCTAAACCTGATTTTCTTGGTGACTCTACTTGTAGCATCATACTGACATTTGAAAGAATAGGAGTATTATATGCTAAAAGAAATTAAAAAGGGTAGAACTCTGAGTTAAGCAATAAGAATGAAGTGCAAAGACACATCCTGTGCCATGAGAAACTCAACTCTGTCCCTTAATCATTAATTATAAAAGCAATCTGAAAGGTTTCACTTAGAATTCTGACTCATTTATGAGAAAGTTACTTGTTAAAGACCCAAAGGCTGATAAAAAATGCTAAAAGAGTAGAGGCACTAAGATGATCAATACAATACGTTTGAGGCTATTAACAACTTCAATCTAGGGCCTAATATAATTATTAATATGTTTCTTGTTCATTACATTTCATTTACATTGGATTATCATTTTAGTTTACTATATATGTTTTTAATCCAAATATATCTCATTAAGGAAAAAATCATCATAGGGTTACTGCTTATAAGTAATCAATGAAATAAAAAGTTTAGGCCCACTTTCACAATTTGATCAATTTATATCTAAACTTCTTTTGGAGTTGGTCTTTGAAGTGTATTTAGGCTTGAAAGTGTTTTGTTAACAAAAGGTAGTGTCAATGACTTCATTGGATTGTTAGGATCAGTGTGGAGTTTTTCTTGTTTGGAAAATGTGTATCTAAATGTGTACACTTACACCTACTATCTTATTGAAATCACGGGTTATTGTTTAGTTTAGAATCATGTTTGAGGGGTATCTATTCCATCAAAATTCACTTGGGACTCACACCCTGTCTCATTTGAGGGGGTTTGCATTATCACAATTGTTTGTATATGGGGAACATACCCAGGAGGGATTGAACCTAGGTCATCAGCACTGTAATAGCTATGTTTAACGAGTAGTCCATGGTCTGTTAGACTTCCCTATAGAGTTTTGATAGGATCAGGTGAGAGTGAGATTTCCTTTGGTACTTTTGTCTTTATATTTAGCTGTACAAGAGGTGATTCATTATATAAAAAAAAACTTACAAGTACAATTGAGGGGTGGTAGACAACACATCCTCATACCCATTGTGTAGAGATACGTCTTCATGGGCAGACATCTTTAAAAGACTACTAATTCCATGTAAACAAAAAGTGAAAAGAGAATAATAATTTACATACCATAAGACTGTATTCACACTATATTTCACTAAATGACCAAAAGGCCTAACATATTAAAACATACTAGGGTTCATCTGATCATTATTGCAAGTGTCAGGTTGTCTTAGTCACTACTTGATTTGTTCAGTTTGCATATATCTTTTGTGCTTGGGGTGAAGTTGAGGTTTAGAATGAATACTTAACTGTAGCCACATTGGATTTCACTTGAGGAGTGGAGGATGGATCTAACATTACCTTTATGGCCTAGGTCATTACTCTTGTCCTTGCACCTGACTCTATGATATCTAACTTCTAGGTCTTTCTTAGTGATACAAGCAACAAGTCTCATTGTAACCTCCTATAACATGATTTGATATGCAAAGTATTATTTGATGGCATAAAATACACAATTTATTCATATTAGAGTATTCTAAATATTTTACATTGAAAGCAACTTCAAATCTATCTTTTCAAAATAAAAAGAGGATGTAGACATGCAGAAGTTGGCCAAGCAAATTGAAAAGTGGTATAGCATATGTATGCTCCCCTAGACATGCAAACACCTAATAAAATTAGATACAGAGATAATTTTAGACCAAATATTTGTTTATATTTTTGTATGTGGTTAAATCCCATAGTCTGGCAGTATATGAGGACACAAGAGTGATGATGGACATCACTAGTCTTATATTAGACACATTTTGATGTGAGTGATATGGTTGTAAAGATTATTGAATGTTCTCTTTATAATGAAGGAACATATTTATATCCACCTCCTTTTTGAACTCATGTGAGAATGTTATTGTGTAAACATTTATACCTTTAGTAGTTTCTAGTAGAACTACATCAAGCCTGGATTCTGTGTATGTAGGTGACATCACAAATATGTATGGTAGCTCGGGGAGTGAGCACAGGCATAGGAAACTAACCTTGATAGGTATTCCTTAGTATGACATCTATTATAAATGCTAGTGAAAGCAAATATCCTTTATGTGGCACAATATTGTTAAGCAAACTTACCGGTGGGATCAAGTTTGTCACATCTTATAGGATGAACACTGTTTACGATATCTTTCATGAGAAAGTAACTATGTAAGTGACTAGACATTTCTGTAATAGCATAGTGCTTCATGAGGTGTGCCTTGAGATTAGGTTCTCATTGGTTTGTTGTTGAATGTATACTCAGATGGTATAATCCTCATTTGCTTTATTTATTATGGTTGGGTGTAAGATTATTGATTGGTGTTGAGTTAAGTACTCAAACACAAAGACCTATGACAGTATGGGATGTCATAGAGTTTTATAATATGAAAAGTACCTGATTGGTACATACTGTATTCCTTATATCTTAACCCATACCTAAATAAATATATAAGTTATGGTTATTAATGTTTGGGTAGAGTGATCATGAACTATAATAGTATGAGATATCATAGGATCCTGTAGCTTAGATGTATATACCTAGGTGTTACATATTGTAATTGTATATATAGACTCTTACCTAAATCAATTATTCTAATGATTTTATGATTATCGATTGATCAATATGTTTATATTGGTTAGTTATAAAAATTGTATACATGTGCACAATCTTGTGAGTATAAAGGAAAGATAGGTTTGACTGTTATGTACTATATGTCTCACTTTGTTTTATGTACTTATCTTACTTTTGTGTCTAGCATGTGATTTTCTAGGGATCTAAGAATGTGGTTTTCTTCATCATTGCATATACCTAGGGTTGTATGTGAGAGTGCTTGGGTAAGCACACAAGCCTAGTTTAACAAAATGTTATGCTAGAATATAACACTTAGCTATAGGATTATACCAGAGTTTTATAAGCTCATCTATGACATGATTATTTGTTCTATGTTTGACTTATAGTTCCAATCCCTTCTGTGGTGATGTCTCATGGAGGAGACCATCACAATTGAAAGGATAACTACATCAAACCCTGATTTTGAGGAGCAGATATGTAGGCTACCCAATTTTTGTTGGGGGAATCTAGTCTATATCATTAGGCTAGGTTAGGGTAGACTTGATTGCATAGCAATCCGTGTGACTGGTTGAATTAGTACCAATTCTTTGTATGGGAATTTATATTGTGTTAATGTCCCTAGTAAGATAGTAAACTTTTTATATCATGCATTTTATTCTATAGCTTGCAGTATTAGAGTGAAAGTGTTACTACTTGTAGTTGATGATTATTTGACTGACTAAAGTATTTTAATGATTGTGGTTGAATGAATGTTCAATATTTAGCTTTAAAAAAATTGCTGACTTTTTAAGAACAACTAGGTGGGTTGTTACATGTGGTATCAGAGCTTAGGCTCGAATGCTAGGACCTAATAAGTCTATTAAAGTTTTCATATATTCACTTTTTTAGAAAGGAGGATTTAGAAAAACATGAGGTACATTTAGTCGGTACCCTAAGAGCATTTGTAACCCCTTAGAGTTATTAAAGGGTGGGTTTATCGAGTGTCTCATTGATGATGGTTTTATAAGGTGTATGGGTAGGATAATACATATCTTAGTACTTAAGATGTGAACAAGAGTTTCCTTACCATTGTTTTGATCTTTTGATTGAACACCTCAAGTATGACTACATCTTTCTTGGAAAATTGAAACACCTTCACCATTTGTATTTGTGTTTGACACATATGGAGTGCTTCTCATTTCAATATATATAAATGCTTTCATTTTGTATCTTGTTGACATAAAAACTAAGAATGGGAATTTCCTTAGTCGATTGTAGATGATTTGATTATAAATTCTTTTGTGTTGGGAATTCTAGATTAGCATTCTTATTTTGCTTTATATACTCGAGAAGAAGTATCATCTCTCTTCATTAGCTTAGAAATGAGTTATTATTCTCATTCTATTTGTACATCATTTTAAGCTACTTAAAAGGTTCATATTTTTAAGATGTTGATTTAGTGTTTCCTTAAGTGGAAACTTGATTCTGAAATATTGTTTGATCTCATTTCTCTTAAGTTCATGGGATAGTCTTTCTTGCTTCTTATTGAGAAAAGTTGTAGGAATTGGATGAATTGGTGCATCCTTATGGTTAATATATTTATTTCTATTTGAGGAAGTAGGTTATGATTCTACTCTTACAATTTTGTAAGTAATGTGGATTGTAGTATTATCTTTTACCATGAGAGGATATGTAAGAAGTTTTGTTTTGAGACGTTATCTCTCTACTTCTTACTTGTAACTTTATAGAGTTACTATTTTATCTAAAATGTAAACTTGACCATGATGAGTGGCTAACAATGGATTTATATTAATTATAGTTATTATAATTAGTATGTTATTATCTACCTTTTTTATATTAATATCATTCTCTTTTTAAAACATGTTGTTTTGAAGAGTAGTATGTGTACCTTTTTGCCAAGAGCAAGAAAGGTATTAGATGTACAGAACATCTTGGTAAGGGTAGAGATAAACTTTTAAACTTGTTGTGTGTTAGTTGTGTAAGCAAGAGACATGGTCTCACTTATAAGCTTGAAGAGTGATATAATCCTTCACCTAAGTATGTTATGTTAAATTGTGAGATTATTTATATAATAGGTTAAGTTGTGAAATTATGATACTAGCTATGTTTAGCCAAGTAGCAACTTAATACAATCTCAGGATGATTATATGATTTTATTATATGTATGTTAGTACATATGGAAATCTTTTAGCATATAGTATTGTTTTTTATGATCTATTAGTACATATTTGTATTTTTTGAGCCTTATGCACATTTTTATTTAGAGATCATCAAGTCATAGAGACCCAAGGGAAGAGTGATGAATTGGGAATGTGAGTTATAAGTGATAGGATGGTATCCTACTTAGCCTCATATTGATTCAGATTATTGGTACTGAGTTGGATCTGATAGACGAACTTGTCGAATCTAGGATTTGACAGGCAAAACTTGTCAAATTTAGTCATATAACCATACGCATGTATATTGGATGGGTTTTCCATATGGATGATTATTCCATGATTTCTTATATATTTTCACCAATTCCTATTCATCATCATACTTGTCTGGAGCTCTGATTGAGTTAGGATAGTATTGACATGTTATACTTATCCGAGGCTACATGAAGTAGCAATAGTATTAACATATACACATCAATTTTTTCAGGTGCCCTTAATACTATTCTCTGATTTGAGAAATACACTCTCTAAGTTGGAGAGATGTGTAGAGGGATTGGATAGTTTTATAGGACTCTTCTTGGTCAGTTGTTTTGATAATCTCATGTGTATTTAGAAAGTTGGTAAGACTTTTACCGAGTTGTTTGTTGTCCCCAAAAAATGTCACTCATTTTTTGGGACAACATATGAACTATTTTGGTCCTACAAGATCAAAAATTGCCTCTTCCCTTTTCAAAATTTGTTCTAAGCATTCAATTTCCTCATTTTCCAAGCTTTTTCAATAAAGGGACTAGTTGGTTCAACAAGTTCAAAGTTTCAACATCGTTGGCAAGCTTCTAAGAGTCAAGAGCTTTGTCAAGGTTTGACGGTTCAAAGGTTCAACACGGTTGGTTCAAGTGGTTAATTGAATGATCAAAAAAAAGGAATGGACCATTAAACCATTGAATCAAAGTTGGTTCAATTGGTCGGTTCAATCAGAAAGTTCTAAGGAATGCTCGAAAGGAAAAAGCCTGAGAGCAGAAGCTGCCAAGTGTCATTTGTCAGGAAAAATTATAATTTGTCTCTAAAAGCAGAAGAACATGCCATGTACCCCTTGTAAAGTTTGACAAAAACTGACAAGTGTCAAAATTTGCAATTTCTTCCTTTTGTTTTGTTATTGAGTAAGGACTGTGGTAGACCCTGGGTGAATTGCTAAAGTAAGCAGAGTGTGCCAAGTGTCATCATCCGTGTGAATCTGAATGAGTCCCAAATGTTTCTATATTGTTTCTAAAGCTCAGTAGAAGCTACCATGTGTCATCTTTTGTAGGACTCTCAAAAGGTATCTAAAGCTTCTATAAGTTAAGCAGATGCTGCCACGTGTCCTCACCTGTTTCACAATGGAACATGCCACATGTCACTTATTGAGATCAGCAAAAAGTGGCCAAAGCAAGTGGGAAAGACATGAAGGAATTGCTAAGGAGGATGATGGGCCCACAACCATCAAATTCAGAACAACCAACTAGTCATTGGCTTTTAAATAATGACGGACCCAAAGACGTCAAATTTGTAGCAATGAAATCATTGTTGATCTTCGTAGACTTAAGCACAGACCTAAATGCATTTAAAGACCTTTAGGTTGAAAGGAAGAACCAAAAGAACCAAAAAGGGGAAAAGATGGCTCAGGGGCTTAAATTGTAGCAGGAAAGAGGGAAGATTGGAAATATCTACGCAGTAGTTATTCCAGTAGGTGGAACAGTTCACCAGGTAGATATTTAAGCCTGCAAATATTGAAGGCACGGCTTGTTTATCTCCTTTGGGGTAAAGGTGAGGTGGACAACTACACAGACATTAGGTGACATACCAGATGACTCAAGCCCAAGAGAAGACATTTGAGATGAATCAACATGCCATAGTTAAGGTGGCCACCCTGTTCCAGCATGGCCCTCTTTGACAAAACTAAAAGTACATTCAATGCATTGAGTGTGGCATGGGCCATTCCATGGAACAAAGTGCTAAGCCTTTCTTGGCTGCTATATATTGTATTCTCTTATGTCATTTTAAGGGATACCTTTTTTATCAAAAGGAAGGAAACACTCTGCCCAAATTGAAAGGCAAATACTGAGACTTCGAGCTCAGATTATTATTCATATTATTTTATCTAAATGAGAAAGCAAATTATCTATAGACTTTGTGCTGTTATAGCTTGTATCATTTTAGGAGATTATTCTTATGTCTATCTTTTGAATGTGTTCTTATTTATGTAATCTAACAAGTAGAATTTGTGGAGATAATCAGGAAGGTGTCCTGAAGCCAACTGTAAGAAGACTTTGTGCTGCCTACAGTTGCCTTTAGTGTTTTTGTCTTTTTCTATTTTTTGTGTAAAGAACCTTGAGATGACTTTGTGCCCTCATTGTTCTTTGTATCTCACTCTTTGGGCAACTAAAGTGGAGACTTTGTGCTACACTTCATTTTGCTGGTTACTGCACCCTGTTACCAGTCATTTGTCACTACTTGAAAGAACTCTTGTTATTTCCTGTAAGACCACTTCTGAAAGAAGATAAGTGCCTTCAGTGTCTTCACCAAGATTTCTCCTTTGTCTATGAGCATCATCTCTAAAAAAAGAGAGATGGATGGTGATACCTTACCCCTGAGTGTTATTTTTTGCTTATATTTATAGTTTTTAGCTCCTCATAGTTATAAGGGAACCTCCCCTTGATGAGAGGAAAGATTTGTCCCCTTTTGATGTGGTAAACCTGCACATCTAGCTGACTAATCTCCCTATGTTGTGGTTGAAGAGACCTATTTTGCTCATCAGTTAGCTGGTGATAGAATATTCACCCAACAGTTTTTGGCGACTCTGCTGGGGATTAGAACAAACAGTTCCTATCCTTATCCATTATATATTCTGGTGACTCCCATTTGGGTCTTACCCATAATCATTATAGCATTATCCATTTATTTTGATGGGGAAGAATGAGCAGTTCTAATTCTTTCCCATTGTTAATTTTCCCCCTAGCTTCATGCAATAGTTTTTGGTGACTCCGCTGGGGACATAGTAATTTTGTGCAATTTGAAGCCTCAAGCTTCAGATTGAAACATCACCTATGTCTTACGCATTATCATTATAACCTTATCCATTTATTCCACTAGGGATGAATGTGTATTCTAAAGCCTCAAGTTTTAGATTAAAGTAGTCCCTACCCTTATCCATTATAGACTCTAGCGACTCCATTTTGTGTCTTACCCATTGTCATTATAGCCTTACCATCTTCCTCCTACCCATACCAGGACACCAACACAAGGTAGAGCTTCCTTTTCTACTGTTAGTAGAGCTTTGCCCATACATACTCCACTTAGATTTGTTATCCCACTTTTACATAATCAAATCATGGCTCAAGGCCCCTTGGGTAACTCATTTGGCCCACTCAATTTGACTCCACCCCTACATTAACTTCCACGTAGCTCAAGAAAGAATTTCCATAAATTCTTTAGGGATGGGAGAGTTCACCTTGATGAACACATTGCAGCCTTCAGCATAGCCTGTGGCATAATAGGAGTGGAATTTGAAGATGTGGTAGTCAGGCTGTTTGTGGAAACACTACAAGGCACTGCTACAGACTGGTTCTACCATCTGTAGGCTCGGTCAGTGACTAACTAGGACACACTCAAAGCCAAATTCAAAGCAAGGTTTAAGCTTGTAGAAGATGCACATGCCTTGCTTGCCCAACTCACACAGATGAAGAAGGAACCTCATGAACCTATGAGGGATTTCATAGCAAAGTTTGACAAGCTGAGGAACCAAATTCTTACAATTGCTTAGCCAACACCTGAAAACCTCAAATGCTTCTTCATCAACTCACAACTGCCTGAAGTGAGTTTTCTACTGAGATGTGTTGGTCACATAGACCTTGTTGCTACTCAAAACTTGGCTACTGAGCTATAAGATGACCTTATCTTGGCAAGAAATATAAGGAGAGATCCTAACAGAGGTAAATCATCTTCATCTTTTGAGTATCCATCTACAGGCACCACTGATCAAATGGTGCAAAAGCTGGAAAATGAACTATTAGCATTGAAAAATCAAATGACACAAGGTATGTCTTTTTCTCTTTCATACAGAGATGTACCAAGGAGGACATTCCCTAATCAAGCATACCAAGGCAATGCTGTCAAGACTCAAGGGTATCCAAATCATCTTCCTCCCACATAGAGGAACCTCGCCCTTAAAGAACCTCCAACCAATTCAGCAGTTGGATATCTTGAAGTTGAATCAAATTTCCCCTTCCAACCTAAATTTAATCCTAAAGATGACGCTAATCTCTTCACTGAAGAAGAAGAAGAATTAGCTAGCAACTCCAACATTAGTTTCCTAAATTATCAAGATGAACCCAGAAGTGAAGGTAAAGCAAATGAGGGATCATATGTTGCGTTCACCCAGTCCAAGTACTAGTTATCCCAACAAGATAATCAAGGGAAGATAGAGGAGCAACCTCAACCAACAATTTCAATTTCTAAGCATGGAACCACTCTACCTTTCTAGCCAAAGGACCCAGTGATTGCCAAAAAGGTAAGTACATCAAATATCTATGCACCTTCTACTTCAACTTCGTAGATCAGTCCTCCCCCTCCCAAAAACCAAAAAGATGAACTCCTATCCTCTCTTCCTAGTCCATTTCAGTCATTTGACATAATTGACCATGTCAAGAAAACTAAAATTCAAATGACTGAATTTGAATTCCTACAAGCCAACCCTGAGCAGTTGGACAAGTTGGTAGAGTGTGTGAAGAATAAAGTTGTCCCTGCAAGATAAGAGATTATAAAGGTAACTCATTAGCCCCCAAGGAATATGCCCATCCCAAACAATCTTGTCATTACTCCTCCTACTGCCCCTAGGAAAGTAGATCCTTTCTATGTTTCCCTATTGATAAATGGTCACAAGCTGAGCAACTGCATCATTGATTCGGGTGCTTCAGACAATGTCATGCCTACCAAAGTGGCATAATTTCTTAGTCTTACACTGACCAAAACATTTGGTAGATGCTTCTCTATGGAGAATAAGTAAGTGCCACTACTGGAACAAATCAAGGATGCCTAATTTACATTTGCGACATTCCCAGACAAGAGAATCAAGATGATATTTTTGGCGGCTGACATCCCAGCATCCTATAGCATTCTACTTAGACAAAATTCTTGCAAGGATGTGGGAGGAGAACTAAGCATGGACTTGTATGAGGCAAGGATCCCTGTCAAAGGCACCATGCAGAGTCTGCTTCCTAAAAAGGAGGCAAAATATGTTGTCACCCAAACATCAGCCCCTGCAACTCAAATTTTGCTTGAGTCTTCAGGTAGGGGTAATTACTTCTTGACCACATAGGGTGTTCATGTTCCTGTAGATAAAAGTTTTGTAGGTGGAAATCCTAAAATTGATTCAAACAAGACATCAAAAGAATTGGTAGGGCGTAGTATAAATGAAAAAGGATCTTCCATCTCTAATGAAGAGAAATTTGATAGAAGATAAGTTTTTGATGATGTTTGGATCCTGGAATTCGATGGCAATAATTATTCTACCACTGTTGAAGCCAAGATTGTGTTGATACCTCTTCAAGGAGATGTTTTTCCTTCTTCATGCAAGTCACCTGGATTGAAGGCTGCTCAGGATGAAGATGTCCTCCTTCATGCCAAAGGGGATGATGAACTGATGGTTTGTTAGGGGTCTGAGGGGACAATCAAAACATGTGCTAGATTAAAATAGCGGAATAACAAGCTATGGTAGTGGACCATATTGCTACGCTCAAAAGTTAACAAAAGGAACTCTCTGCCAAGAGAGCAAAGATTTATGGTTTTCATATTGAAGACCACGTCTTGCCATGGGGCAAGAAGAGAGAACCAAAAGGAGTGCACAAGAAATGTGATTCCTGGTGGAGAGTTCCATTCGCCCATCACCGATTCTAGGGACAAAATGGTTTCCTACTGGTTTATCAGGATGGAATGCCATTTTCATTGTCTCACAATGGGCAGCATCTGAATCACTTCAATTCTTAAAGTATTAGATAAGTTCACCTGTAAATATGTATATTTGTATAGTCTTTGTTCCTACTTTGTGTCATTCATTTTCATTTTTTGGAGCCTTTATTTTTGGTAGCATGACTCCATAGCCCAATGGCATACTTCAAAGGCACTGGAGATTCTGGTTTCTACTCCCCTCAGCTATTTCAAGTTTTCAACTAAAGGAAGTTCCCCAACTAGAGCCAGCTATTGTCCCCAAAAAATGTCACTCATTTTTTGGAACAACATATGAACTATTTTGGTCTTGCAAGACCAAAAATTGCCTCTTCCCTTTTCAAAATTTGTTCTTAGCATTCAATTTCCTCATTTTCCAAGCTTTTTTAGTAAAGGGACTAGTTGGTTTAACAGGTTCAAAGTTTCAACACCGTCAGCAAGCTTCTAAGAGTCAAGCGCTTTGTCAAGGTTCGAAGGTTCAAAGGTTCAACATGGTTGGTTCAAGTGGTCAATTGAAGGAGTGAAACAAAGGAATGAACCGTTGAACCAAATTTGGTTCAATCAGTCAGTTTAATCAAATGGTTCAAAGGAATGCCTAAAAGGAAAAATCCCACGAGCAGAAGCTACCAAGTGTCATCTACCGAGACACATTATAATTTGTCTCTAAAAGTAGTGAAACGTGCCATGTGCCCCTTGTAAAGCTCGACAAAAGTTGACAAGTGTCAACATATGTGGTTTCTTCCTTTTGTTCAGTTATTGAGTAAGGACTGTGGTGGGCCCTGGGTGAATTGCTAAAGTAAGTAAAGTGCACCAAGTTTCATCATCTGTGTGAATCTAAATGAGTCATGAATGTTTCTATATTTTTTCTAAAGCTCAGCAAAAGCTGCCATGTGTCATCTTCTGTAGGAATCTCAAAAGGTATCTAAAGCTTCTATAAGTTAAGTGGATGCTGCCACGTGTCCTTGCCTATTTCACAGTGGAACACACCTCGTGTCACTTGTTGAGATCAGCAGAAAGTAGCCAAAGCAAGCGGGAAAGACACAAAGGAATTGCTAAGGAGGATGATGGGCCCGTAGCTATCAAATTTAGAGCAACCAACTAGTCATTGGCTTTTAAACAATGATGGACCTGAAGATGTTTAATTTGTGGCAATGAAATAGCTATTGATCTTTGCAGACTTAAGCACGGACCCAAATGCATTCAAAAACCTTCAAGGCGAAAGGAGGAACCACCGAGAGAAGAACCAAAAGAACCAAAAAGGGGAAAAGATGGCTTGAGGGCTCAAATTGTAGTAGGAAAGAGGGAAGACTGGAAATATCTATGCAGTAGTTATTCCAATGGGTGGAACAATTCACCAGGTAGATATTTAAGCCTACAAATATAAAAGGCGCGGCCTATTTGTCTCCTTTGGGGTAAAGGTGAGGTGGATAGCTACGCAGACATCAGGTGACAGAACAGATGACTCAAGCCTAGGAGAAGACATTCGAGATGAATCAATACACCACATTTAAGGCAGTCGCCCTATTTTAACATGGCCCTCTTTGACAAAACTAAAAGTGCATTTAATGCATTGAGTGTGGCATGGGTTGTTCCATGGAACAAAGTGCCAAGCCTTTATTGGCTGTTATATATTGTATTCTCTTATGTCATTTTAAGGGAGACCTTTTTTATTAAAAGGAAGCAAAAACTCTGCCCAAATTGAAAGGTGAATAATGAGACTTTGAGCTCAGATTGTTGTTCATATTATTTTATCTAAATGAGAAAGTAAGTTACCTACAAAATTTGTGCTATTATAGCTTGTATCATTTTAGGAGATTATTCTTATGTCTATCTTTGAATGTGTTTTTATTTATTTAATCTAACAAGTAGAATTTGTGGAGATAATTAAGGTGTCCTGAAGCCAACTGTAAGAATACTTTGTGCTGCCTATATTTGCCTTTAGTGTGTTTGTCTTTTTTTGTTTTCTGTGTAAAGAACCTTGGGATGACTTTGTCCCCTCATTATTTTTTGTATCTCACTCTTTGGGCAGCTGAAGTGGAGACTTTGTGCTACACTTCATTATGCTAGTTACTGCACCCTGTTACCATTCATTTGTCACTACCTGAAAGAACTCTTGTTGTTTCCTGTAAGACCACTTCTGAAAGAAGAGAAGTGCCTTTAGTGTCTTCACCAAGATTTCTCCTTTGTCTGTGAGCATCATCTCTAAAAAAAGAGAGATGGATGGTGATACCCTACCCCTGAGTGTTATTTTATGCTTATATTTGTAGTTTTTATCTCCTCATAGCTATAAGGGAACCTCCCCTTGATGAGAGGAGAGATTTGTCCCCTTTTGATGTGGTAAACCTTCACATCTAGCTGATTGATCTCCCTATGCTATGGTTGAAGTGACCTATTTTGCTCATCAATTAGCTGGTGACAAAATATTCACCCAACATTGTTGAACCCAAGGTGGTCATGTTAATCATTAGCATGAATGGCATTCCCAAAACTTAATAGTGAAATAGAAAATGTCATCGAGTAGGGTCTTGTGGAATCGATACTCTATGAATAATAGTAAATGAGTGCACTAAGATGAATTTTTAAGGTAAAATTTGTAGTTATTTACATGCTATGATAATAGATACTATGATTATATGGTGATAAAATTTGATGTCATTTAGAACAATTGTGTCATCGAGGTGATGACCAGTTTTAGGGGGGGATGTCACATCCCATTTTTCTCTACCAGGTTTTAATCCGATGAACTATTATCCATTTGACATATGTGTCAATGTGACATGTCGGCCATGGTACATGTGCATACATTTGCTTATAGATATGCATTTAATTAACATGATTTTTATGAGTAAATCAAGAATATATATTGGGAGTTCATATGATGGTTATGTTGTAACTCCCTGTTAACTATTTGGAATAAATACTTCAATTAGGTGTTAGTATCATGCAAAAAGGGGGGGAATAGTATTAAGGAAAGGGGAAGGAAAAAAAGGGTATTAAGGAAATAAGAAGAGAAAGGAAAAACACAAGAAGGAGGAGGAGCGTAGGATTTGTAGGAAGTGGTGTGTACCATTTAGAAAGAAGTCTGCATTGGAAATAAAAGCTTTTTCATTTTAGTTGAGTGCATGATGAAATGTGGAGTGTAAATTAGAGGATGGTCCTCTGTGTTACCAAAATCAGTATTTTTGAAGTAGTGAACCATAAGGTGTTAATTGAACCACAAGTTTGACACTTAAAATGCTTCTCCCATGATTCGAACAAGTGACCTGCTATAAACCAAATGTATTTCTATTGGATGAGCATATAGACTACTATTTAGATTGATGATTATAATGATGCCTAATGAAATGTCTGATCTATAAGCTCATCATGCTTAGACAAAAGTTTTAATGTAGAGTGAAGGGAAGAGGGAAAGATGGCATATTACATTGTAGATGCAATCTAGTATTCTATACGCAACAATGAGTAGCACCTCAACCCCTAAAAAGGGTCTATCCAAGATAGCCTTAAATAGGCTACAAAAGGATCTTGTTGAATGGCAATTTAGCCCCCAACTAGATTCAAACATAAAGCAACTGACAATTTATAAAGGTGGATCATTGAAGTTATAGGCACACTTGGAACCCTTTATGATAATGAAACCTATTAGCTTTGAGTGGATTTTCCTGAGCATTACCCTATGGAAGCCCCATAGGATATTTTCCTCTAGCTGACTCTTATGCATGCCCACATTTACAACAATAGTCACATTTTCTTAGGTATGTTGATGTGTAATTTTTTACGTTATTCAACATTTGTAAAAACAAATTACTTCTAACTAGTTTTTTCCTATGCGAACCATCAATAATAGCTTCACTAAAAGCATTTAATATCACTACTACTTTTGGGTACATTTTGAAGTTCTTGAACCCAATTCTTGATATGTTTGTTGGTGTTGAATTTGGTTTATAATTATGTTCATTGTGAGATATACAATAGGAGATGTCATTCTGGTTTTATTTATTTAAGAATTTGATTATTAAGACTTCTTCACATAGTCATCCAGAGAAGTGGGAAAGGGGATGTCATTTTAAAATAGGGTATGTGTGAATATGGAAAAGGGTATGGCTATATTACATTTAAATATGCTTGTAAGAAGATGTGGATTTGGTGTGGACCATGTCCCTAAACCTGATTTTCCTGGTGACTCTACTTGTAGCATCATACTGACATTTGAAAGAATAGGAGTATTGTATGCTAAAAGAGATTAAAAAGGGTAGAACTCTAAGTTAATTAGTAAGAATGAAGTTCAAAGACACATCATGTGCCATGAACAACTTAGCTCTGTCCCATACTCATTAATTATAGAAGTAATTTGAAAGGCTTCACTTACAATTCTAACTCATTTATGAGAAAGTTACTTGTTAAACACCCAAAGGCTGATAAAAAAATGCTAAAAGAGTAGAGACACTAAGATGCTCAATACAATACATTTGAGGCTATTAACAACTTCAATCTAGGGCCTAAAATAATTATTAATATGTTTCTTGCTCATTACATTTCATTTACATTGGATTATCATTTTATTTTACTATATATGTTTTTAATCCAACTATAGCTCATTAAGGAAAAAGTCATCATAGGTTTATTTCTTATAAGTAATCAACAATAAAAAAAAGTTTAGGCCCCCTTTTGCAATTTCATCAATTTATATCTAAACTTCTTCTGGAGTTGGTCTCTGAAGTGTATTTAGGCTTAAAAGTGGTCTGGTATCAAATGGCAGTGTCAATGACTTCATTGGATTGTTAGGATGAGTGTGGAGTTTATCATATTTGGAAAATGTGTACACTTACCCTTGCTATCTTATTGAAATCACGGGTTACTATTTAGTTTAGAACCATGTTTGAGGGGTATCTATTCCATCAAAATTCACTTGGGACTCACACCTTGTCTCATTTAAGGGGGTCTACATTATCACAATTGTTTGTATATGGGGAGCATACCCAGGAGGGATTGAACCTAGGTCATCAGCACTGCAATAGCTATGCTTTACCAATAGTCCATGGTCTATTGGACTTAACTGTAGAGTTTTGATGGGATCAGGTGAGAGTGGGATTGCCTTTGGTACTTTTGTCTTTTTATTTAGTTGTATAAGAGGTAATTCATTATATTAAAAAAATTACAAGTACAATTAAGGGGTGGTATACGGCACATCCTCATACCCACTGTGCATAGCTATGTCTTCATGGGCAAACATCTTTAAAAGACTACTAATTCCATGTGAAAAAAAAGTGAAAAGATAATAATAAATTACATATCATAAGACTGTAGTGCACTAAATGACCAAAAGGCCTAACATATTAAAACATAATAGGGTTCATTTGATCATTATTGTGAGTGTCAGGTTATCTTAGTCACTACTTGATGTGTTCAGTTTGCATATATCTTTTGTACTTGGGGTGAAGTTGAGTTTTAGAATGAATACTTAACCGTAGCCACATTGGATTTCACTTGAGGAGAGGAGGATGGATCCGACATTGCCCTTTATGGCCTAGGTCATTGCTCTTGTCCTTGCACCTAACTCTATGATATCTAACTTCTAGGTCTTTCTTAGTGATATAAGCAACAAGTCTCATTCTAACCTCCTATAACATGCTTTGATATGCAAAGTATTATTTGATGGCACAATTTTACACATTTTTTTAGTATTAAAGTAATCTAAATATTTTGCATTGAGAACAACTTCAAATATATCTTTTCAAATCAGAAAGAGGATGTAGACATGTAGAATTTGTCCAAGTAGTTTGAAAAGTGGCACAACATATGCCTGCTCCCCTAGACATAAAAACACCTAACAAAATTAGATACAGATATAATTTCATACCAAATATTTGTTTCTATTTTTGGATGTGGTTAAAGCCCATAGTCTAGCAATATATGAGGACACAAGAGTGATGGTGGACATCACTAGTCTTATATTATACACATTTTGATGTCAGTGATATGGTTGTAAATATTATTAAGTGTTATCTTTGTAATGAAGGAACATATTTATATCCACCTCCTTTTTGTGCTCGTGTGATAATGTTATTGTGTAAACATTTATACCTTAAGTATTTTTTGGTAGAACTACATCAAGACCTAATTCTATGTATGTAGGTGACATCACAGATATGTATGGTAGCTTCAGGAGTGAGTGTGGGCACAGGAAACTATCTTTGATAAGTATTCCTTAGTATGACATTTGTTATAAATGCTAGTGAAAGCAAATAGCCTTTATGTGGCACAGTATTGTTAAGCAAACTTGCCGATAGGATCAAGTTTGTCGCATCTTGTAGGATGAACACTGTAAGCGGTATCTTTCATGAGAAAGTAACTATGTAAGTGACTAGACATTTCTATAATATCATAGTGCTTCATGAGGTGTGCCTTGAGATTAGGTTCTCACTAGTTTGTTGTTGAATGTATACTTGAATAGTATAATCCTCGCTTGTTTTATTTATTATGGTTGGGTGTAAGATTATTGATTGGTGTTGAGCGAGTGCTCAAACACAAAGACCTATGATAGTATGGGATGTCATAGAGTTTTACAGTATAAAAATTACCTAGTTGGTACATATTGTATTCATTATATCTTAACCCATACCTAAGTAAATATATAAATTATGGTTATTAGTGTTTGGGTAGAGTGATCATGAACTATGATGGTATGGGATATCATAGGATCCTACAACTTAGATGTATATACCTGGGTGGTACGTATTGTGATTGTATATATAGACTCTTACCTAAATCAATTATTCTATTGATTTTATGATTATCGATTGAGTAATATGTTTATATCGGTTAGTTGGATAAATTATATGTGTGCATACAATCTTGTGAGTATAAAGGAATAATAGGTTTGACTGTTATGTACTCTATGTCTCACTTTATTTTGTATACTTATCTTAATTTTGTGTCTAACATGTGATTTTATATGGATCTAAGAATTTGGTTTCCTTCATCATTGCTTATACCTAGGTTTGTATGTGAAAGTGCTTGGGTAAGCACACAAGCCTAGTTTAACAAGATCTTATGCTAGAATATGCCACTAAGTTATAGGATTAGACCAAAGGTTTAGAAGCTCATCTGTGACATGATTATTTGTTCCCTATTTGGCTTAGAGTGCCAATCCATTTTGTGGTGATGCCTCATAGAGGAGACCATCATAATTGAAAGGAGAACTACATCAGACCCTGATTTCGAGGAGTGGATATGTACGCTACCCAAGTTGTGGTGGGGGCATTGGGTCTAGATCCTTAGGCTAGGTTAGGGTAGACTTGATTGTATAAAAATCTGTGTGACTAGTTGAATTAGTACTAATTATTAGTATGGAAATTTGGATTGTGCTAATGTCCCTAATGAGATAGTAAACCTTCTATATAATGTATTTTATTCTATAGCTTGCAGTATTGGAATGTTAGAAGTGTTACTACTTGTAGTTGATGATTATTTGACTGACTAAAGTATTCTAATGAGTGTGGTTGATTGAATGTTCAATATTTAGCTTTTAAAAAAATTACTGCTTTTTTATAAGAACAACTAGGGGGTTTGTTACACTAATCTAAACCTTTAAGTACTTTGATGCACATTTCATCTGTAATGTCAATTAAAACATCAAAATTATTTTCTCATAAGACATTTTTTGTCTTTAAAGGCTGTAGGTGATATTTTGGACTATATATGAATTGAGTGTATCAATGAGAGTATTGTATTAATTTTAGGAGTGAATTTTGCCTTTTTGTATTTCATAATTACCATTATTTCTTCTTGTCTAGGTTTGTTTCTTGCTTGTTTACATTTTAGACCCTGTAAGAGAGTTCAAACCCATGTTGTTAAGAACTAACACTTGCAATCCTCCATTAGAGATGCTTTGGAGTGAGTTGGTCAACCTTATATATTATTATTTAATACATATAGGTAACCAATATCCAAAATAAACTAATGTTACTATTGGTTTCTTGAGGAACAAAACTTAGAAGCAACATTACCCCTTTTAGCTTTAACAGGCCTAAAACCTCCTTCAACAAGGTATTGATCAAAACATTATTTGGATGACTTGGATCACTCATTTAGTGTATTCACCACTCATAAAAAATGGAAATGTAATAAAATGAAACTTGGGTCTCAAATTTTCACTCCAATACCCTAAATATTCCTTTTCTATGCATCTTTTGATAACCACCTACAAATAATTTTATGCACAATCAGCATGCTTGTTAATTCTTTAACTTATGAACCTATTAATTCTAGTAGGAGGAATGACTAGGATATAGGAATATTGGTATGGATTATTTAAAATGTTTTCATTCCAATCACAACTTATTCCATGCTCAAGGATGTCATAGGTTGAAAAAAACCTTGCCTGCCACCTTCAAAAACAACAAAAACATAACATTTATGTCATTTTGGTTGCTCACACATGCCACTAATGATGTAATATGATGTGATAGGTATATTCATACCCTTTAGGATCTCAAACAACCATTAATTTTCATCCATTAACCAAAAAACTAGTCAAGACAAGAAAAACCTTGCCTATGGGGTTTTAAAGGGTTTTGGGATGCTTATTTTATTAATGATTGTTCATAAATCATAGCCCTTCAAACCAAGAAATAATAAATATAATTTAAAGTTAATAAGGGACCCAATAACCCCCTGATATCACTAGATCCAACTCTCTTTCCTCTTCATGAAATAAAAATTTGAAAATGGCCTTCACTAGCTTGTAAAGAACTTGATGGAGGAGATGGAATGTTTTTGGGATTCTTTTGACCTGTCAACACTTCTAAAAGCATAATTTAACCTTTAAAACCTATTATATACTTAGCACCATTAATTTATGACCTGAAATGACCATCTCCACATTGAAAATTTGTTTTATAATCCCTTGGCAAGTGTATTTCTACATTATATTTCATTTTCTTGGTCTTTGGAGAGTCCCACCACTTATTTTATGTTAAAAATGACCTTAATGAACATGTGTAAGGAATAAAACACCTTGACATATCTTGGAAACATGTTAGAGGTCTTAAAATATAGTTGATTCCTATAATTTGCAAAGCTAACCATTACCTTAATTTCTCCAAAACTACCTTAACCTTTGCTAAACATGAAATAACAATATTTCCATCTTACCATATCTTTTCTCTATAAGATCTCACCCACAATAATTAATAATGTCACCTTGGAAGCTCAATGCATTAATACTTCACCATGTATCAATCATAACTTAACCTTTGCAAAGCAACCTTAAACTTTGCTAATATATCTTAACTTTTCCAAACACCTACACAAGACCTTCATGGATAGGATTGATGACAAGACTATGGGTATTGATTCACTCTTCTAGACCTTGAAATGGACTCTAATATAACCAATCAATTGACAAGATGCCTTTTATGACAAAGTATGACCAATAGACCAAGACCAAGACTCTCAAAAGGCTATAAACAAGGTTAGTCAAGAATAGAAGCAAAGTTTTGAATTGCCCCCACCTATGGTAGGCAATTTTGGATAACATCTTTAGCGATGTCATGGGATTGCATGCATGTTGTGCATTTAGACTCGTTGCCTTCTTGCATCTATTGGGCTATGGAGTCACCCATGCTCAACACATATTGAAATACACCTTGATAACTGACCTACACACCTCGGAAGAAGGATGAAACAACTGACTACCTTCAACACATAAAACAAGATGAGAAGAAAACACACCCAAAAAAAAAACAAGACACACACTTTGATAAGAAGCATTTAGGGAAGACAAAATAAGAAACTGCTATATACAACTAACCTTTAAAAACTGACCCTCTTGGATCAAAAGGAAAACTCATTAAGTCATCTTCATGTGATGAATAAAAATGGTGTACAAGCTTTTGTTCATACTTAGTTCTTGATTTGGAAGATCTTTTCTTGATCACCATTGTCTTTAGCTTGACCTCAAATGGAACAACAGCAAAAAATATGTCCCCAATGAACACAAATTCATCTTGATATTCAAAACTTACCTCATATTTTTTTCCACTTTTGGCATTATTTTCCAAGTTGATCACACTTTGATTTATAAGCGAAGTAGTAAAGTCAGTTTCTATTGGCTCTTTAAATCCCATCTCTTGCTCACCTTGAAGAGTATCATCTTCATCATAGATTGCTTCATCATAAACTTGAACCTCTTAGTGATGAATTTGAGGACTTGTTGGCTTGATAAGATCTTTACATTTCTTATCAACAACTTCATCTTGTCCTTCTATAGGTGTTAACCTACCAGACTCTTCAAATTCCTTAAACATGATAAGAAGCATTTAGGGAAGACAAAATAAGAAACTGCTATATACAACTAACCTTTAAGAACTAACCCTCTTGGATCAAAAGGAAAACTCATTAAGTCATCTTCATGTGATGAATAAAAATGGTGTACAATCTTTTGTTCATACTTTGTTCTTGATTTGGAAGATCCTTTCTTGATCACCATTGTCTTTGGCTTGACCTCAAATGGAACAACAAAAAAAATATGTCCCCAATGAACACAAATTCATCTTGATATTCAAAACTTACCTCATATTTTTTTCCACCTTTGGCATTATTTTCCAAGTTGATCACACTTTGATTGATAAGTGAAGTAGTAAAGTCAGTTTCTATTGGCTCTTTAAATTCCATCTCTTGCTCACCTTGAAGAGTATCATCTTCATCATAGATTGCTTCGTCATAAACTTGAACCTCTTAGTGATGACTTTGAGGACTTGTTGGCTTGATAAGATCTTTACATTTCTTATCAACAACTTCATCTTGTCCTTCTATAGGTGTTAACCTACCAGACGCTTCAAATTCCTTGAACATGTCTAAATAGGACTGCCACATGTTATCAAGGCCTCATTGAACTTGTTCATGAGATTCAACAAGATTATCAACCATGATTTTATATTCAAGATCCTTATCACTCATGCCTTCACCATGTTCATCAGTCAAGACAGCACTCTTATCATTCTCCTCATGGGCTATAGGTTTACTATCCAAACTTGAGAAAAAAAATTTCTAGTTCCTCCCAAAAGAAAGCTTCTTCTTGATCACTTGAAATCATGCCAACTTCAATATAATTATTTTCATTATATTTAGGTACAATAGGATTTTCAAGCACTTTAAACTCATCAAAATACTCATGACATAAATACAAATTTAGTTCTTCAACCTCTATCTCTTGCTCATGAGGCTCAACAAGGTTAGTGGTGAAGGTGTCTTCATGAACATTTACCTCATACTCAGCTATAACTTCATCAACTATTGTATGATAATCTTTTCTCTCATCAAGAATTATTCCATGACAACTAGATTGTTCTTCTTATTCCTCCATGAATAATGGAAGATGATTTGATAATCCAAAGTTAAGTTTAACATGTTTCTTGTGTATCAAACCTAATTTATCCTCTTCTTCATCAACATCAAATCCATACCAACTAGACTGATCCACTTGATCATTTGTAACATCTTGAAGGTTGTCCAATTGTTGGCTAGAAAGTATAGGTCTTTCCTCATCTCTAAAAACTAATTTTCCTTCCTCTTGACAAGGGGGACTACTAAGAAGGATTTCTTCATCATATACACTAGAATCATTCTCCTCAAAGCCTTCTTGAGGTTCACTTACAGTTGACTGATTTTGCTTCTCGATGACAACCACTTCATCTTCCTTTCTTGACAAGCTCTCTTTTCCAATTGAATGTTCATCTTCTACCCTCAATGCAACATTTTATCCTTCATAAAAGGAGGGGGTGGGCAGGCAAGAGAACTCATTGGCTTGCTTGAAAATTAATAGAATTTCCTTCCAAATTATGACTTTGGGAGGATTAGGTTGATTTTAGTATTCTTGGAGAAATGGATAAGGGAATTGTTTTAAGGATTTAGATTCTTCTCCTTCCACTCCTCAATCATGTTGTTAAACTTTGATATATATTGAACTTCATGGATAACCACAACTTAGAGGATAGGTGAAGGATTTTAGGGACTTGGGAATTTTCTTAACTTGACCTCCATATACTTCTCTTTTCCTTGACTTTGGATAGGCATGAGAGAAGGTTATTTTTCAAATTTTGGCATAATATAATTAGGGTTCATATTCCAAGAAGGTCTCTATGATGGAGTGATTTGAGATTCTTGAGGAAGAGTGGGTGAAGGTTGCTTAGATATGGGCCTCTCTTGATGGTAAATTACAACTTGGGCTAGATTTGGAGCAAAATAAGATTAATTTATAATAGGAGAAGGAAAATAAGGATGAATATATTACATTTTATACCTCTCTTAAAGTGATAACCTATTCTCCATACATTGAATCAAGCCTCTTATTTATAACACCTCAATAATTGGCATTTATCGATCTTTTCTCTCAATATCTACTCACCCATACTTAGTCAAATGCACTAAATTCATCATCATCTAAATGACTTCATAATGAGTATAAGGTATGGAAACAATGATACCAAGATCACCTCCTATATCAAGCTACCATATTTTCATTTCCATATCTATAAAGGTTTGTTTGAAATCTAAGAGGGTTGGAGTAGGAGCAACATAACTTTGACAAGGTTGGATAGAGGGATAAGTAGGCTACCAAAGACGCTGAGTTGGATTGGGAGAGGAAATATACATCTGTTGATAACCTTGATAAGGTTGGCATGCCACTATTTGAGATCCACTTGGGGTGAAGCCATTAACACTATCAACCTGCTATGAAGAATGTGAAGGCATAGAGTACGCATTTTAACCAAAATAAGAAGAATAATACATACCAATTTCTAATTTTTAGACACTTGGGCTACTTATACTATCTATGGTTCACTTGGAATCACCATTTTTGTTTGTCTTCATGCCTCCAAAGGCTGATGTAATGAAGAACAACACCAAGAACTCTTTAATGGATGAAATCTTGGTCCCATTAGGCATGCCAGAACTATTATCAAAAAAAAAATCACCCTTAAGGAGGGTGTTCAATCCTCCTCAATTAAGTGATAACATGGGTACTCTTCGAAGGTTTTGGGTGACCTTATATCTAAAGAGAACCTTTATATATGGATAGCTCCCTTGATGCATCAGTTAAAACTACAAACTAAATTACTACTTGCGAGGGAAAAGGGAGAAAAAACTAAAAGTAAACTAAACTAGGGAGGTGATGCACCAAATTTGTCTCCTCCACCTACCTATAATGCACTTAGAACATGAAGTATGACTAAATCTAGTTGCACAACTCAAATGGAGTCTTCAAACATGAATGTTTCACATAAAGGCTATAACATGATGCATAGACTAAGGGAGTTGATAAAGAGGTCTAAAAAGACACTAATGAATGCTTCCACTTGAAATACATGCAAAGATATTTATAATCACTCTATGTGACCTGTAAAGATGACCAATCACTTGCAAAGAGGTAAAAAAATAGGAAAAATGAGAGGAGGTTGCATATACCATCACTAACATTCATCAAATAACATGAAACATACACTAGTTACAAGCATAAGAGAAGGCTAGAAGTTAGTTTTATTCATTTCAAAGGCAAATTACAAGTGTTCATTTGGACATAATTATGTCGTATCTAGAAAAATGATCAATCATAATGCCAAAATCAGGCATACATATAAAAGGGAATGAAAAGGAGAGACAAGATGGGTATTGGAGAAGCCCATGATAAGTGTCACTTCATGAAGGAGAAAGTTACAAACAAGAAAACCTATAAAGAGGAAATTTATGAATCTTCTTTAACATGAGTCATCTTGTTCTAATCCTCTTCTTCGTCAAGGTGGCATAAGAGATCATCACTATCTTCTATGACGCATCTTCTTTTCCTTGAAACTGCCCATTAAGATTGATTATAAAGTGATAATTCATTTTATTAGAGTATAACTACTTGTCTTTCCTTAGAAACTTGTTCAATATCTATATCTCATCATCTTTCCATCATTGTTCCTTCATAGTTCTCATATTTTCTCTCTTTGAGGCATATTCCTTGTAGCCCTATTTTGAAACAAAGCTCCAAGGTTTGAAATAGCTACATGGATTCTAAGAAAATTAAATGCATATTTTAGTAAATTTTATCTTGATTTATCTTCACCCAAAATTTCATGGCTCAACTCCCAAGATAAACCTACTAACCCAAAACCCATCTTTCCCAATGAGGCCTAAAGTAAGCCTACAGTACTGGAGACCATACAATACTGATCCAAAACCTCCAAAATATTTTTAAGAATATTAAATAAGTTTATATGGAAAATTTTTATGCAATCTCATGGGTTATAACTCAATTTAAGAAAGTTTCAAGTTTTATAGCCGTAGGTTGGAAAAACACAGGCCTGAGTGGGCCTAGAGCAAATAAAAATGCATAGGGAGAGTTCCAAGTCACTTAAAAAGAATACAAGACTTGTGTGAGGTCTGTCCTAGGGCCCAAATTCCTTCACCCACTCCAATGGTTTTTTTCCCTTGATAACTCTTCAAAATTATTTAACGTGCCAATTCTCACAATTTTATGTGCATTTTGGATTCTCAAGTGGGTTGTAGGTGTTATTATGATTTTTGATCAATATATAAATACTCTCAGCACCTTTAAATCTCATTAATGACTCCCAAAACACTTTTTATGTCAATCTAAACTCCAAAACTCAATGCAAATTTTGGCATACTCACTTGAACTCCTGAAAACATGCTTATAAAAGGAGTTTTTTAGCAGGCTTGTAAGTGATTCCTTGGGTTTGATGTTTGTAGGAATCAATAAAGGTGTTTTGTTTCAATGATTATTTATTTTATACCCTCCATATACCTTCCTATCATCTCATTAAGGCTTTCATCCTTCATTTGTCTCTTAAGCCATCATGTTTCATGCAATTTTTGTCTCTCTTGTTTGAGAATGTGGACCTACAGGTCTACAGACTTATAGGTCTAAATTGACTCTTGTTTAAGACATTAATTACATTATTCATAGTTATTCCAAACCATTAGTCTTCTTCTTGATATTTTAGACTAGTTTGCAAGATCCAAAACCTCTTATAAGTCTCTCAAATACCTTTAAATACCTAATTTTGCTTGCAAACACTAGGTTGATGTACTTAGGTTTTTACCCTTGCAAGTTCACCTCAAGGATGATCTTGAGAGTTTGTTCCATTAGTATATATTATATGATCATTTGAAATCTCCACCTTTAATTACTTCAATACACATTTCACCTGTACTTCCAATCAAAACCTAAAAATTGTTTTCTCATAAGACCTTTTGTCTTGTCTTTGAAGGTTGTAGGTGCTCTTTTAGATTATATATGCACATAGTGTGTTAATGAGAGTAATATAGGAGTTTTAGGAGTGAATTTTGCCTTTTATTTCATCATTACCATTCTTGTTTATTTTCTAGGTCTGTTTCCTGCTTGTTTACTTTTGAGACCCTATAATAGAGTTCAAACCCATGTTTCTAATGAGCTACCACCTGCAATCCTCCATTAGATATTCTTTGGAGTGAGTTGGTCAACCTTTTAGATGATTATTTAAGCCATATAGGTCACTAATATACATAATAAATCAATGTTCCTATTGTTTTATTGAGGAACAAAACCTGGAAGCAACATTACTCATTTAAGCTCCAATAGGCCTAAAATCTCCTTCAACAAGGTATTGATCAAAACACTATTTGGATGACTTGGATCACTTATTTGGTGGATTAACCAGTCTTAAACAATTGAAATTGAATCATAATAAACTCAGGTCTCAAATATTCACTCCAACACCATGAATCTTCCTTTTTTATGCATCTTTTGATAACCACCTGCAAACAATTGTATGAACAGTTGGCATGCTTGCTAATTCCTTAACATCCAACCTTGTTAATGCTTGTAGTAAACCTAAAGAGGATATAGGAATATTTTTAGGGATGATTTAAAATATTTTAATTACAATCACAACTTCTTCCATGCTCAAGGATGTCATAGCTTGAAAAAACCCTACCTACCACCTTTAAAAACAATAAAAACACAATATTTTTTTCATTTTGGTTGCTCACACATGACACTTATGATGGAAGATGATGTGAGATGTATATTCATACCCCTGAGGATATAAAAAAAATGTTAATTTTCATCTATTAACTTGTAAACTCGCTGAGACAAGAAAAACCTTGTATGTGGTGTTTTAGGAGGGTTTTGGGTTGCTTATTTTGTTAACAATTGATCATAAATCATATCCCTTCAAACTAATAATTGATTCCTAACATTTCAATGGCATAAGGGCACATATCAACCCCCAATATCAATGTATCTAACTCTCTTTCCTCTTCATGAAATGAATACTTAAAAATGGCCTTCACTAGCTTGTAAAGGGCTCAATGGATGAGATGGAATGTTTTTGGGCTTCTTTGGACCTACCAATGCTAACATAAGCATGATTTGACCCTTAAAACCTCTGAGAAACCTGACACCATTTATTTTTGACCTGAAATGACCATCTCCATGTTGAAAAGTTGCTTTATAAGCCCTTGGCAAGTGTAATTCTATGTTATATTTCACTTTCTTGATCTTTGTAGGGTCTCACCACTTATTTCACTTTGAAACTACCTGGAATGAACATGTGTAAGGAATAAAACACCTTTAAATATCTTGGAAACATGTCAGATTCCTCAAAATGCACTTGATCCTTATAATTTGCAAAGGTAATCATTACCTTAATTTCTTCAAAACTACCTTAACCTTTGCTAAACAAGAAATAACAATATTTCAATCTTACCATATCTTTTCTCTAGAAGCTCTCACCCACCATAAGTCATTATGTCAACTTGGAAGGTCAATGCACTAATACTTCACCATGGATCAATCATATCTAAACCTTTTCAAAGTAACTTTAAACTTTGCTAAGATACCTTAACTTTTCCAAACACCTAAACAAGACCTTCATGAAGGGGATTGATGATAATACTAGGAGTATTGATTCACTCTTTTAGACCTTGCAAGGGACCCTAAGATAACCAATCACTTGATAAGACACCTTTATAACAAAGGATGACCAACAGACCAAGACCAAGACTCTCAAAAGGCTATTAACAAGGTTAGGCAAGACTAGAAGCAAAGTTTTGAATTGTCCCCACCTATGGTAGCCAATTTTGGCTAACACCAACCTCATGAGCATTTTTTAAGAATTTAGACCTAGTTGAGAGAGCTAATAGGTTATCCCAAGGAATTATGATTGCTGCTCTTAATGCCTTCCCTCACTCCTTTCATATTTCTAGACCCCATAATGCCCATGGTCATTGCCCTCAAAATGCTTGGTACAATGTGTATTGTAAAAATGTTCACAAGTTAACTAAGCATATTATGACCCAAACACCCTCTAAATCCAAGCTCATCCAAGAATTAATATATAGAGATTTTCTTTGAAAGAAAAAATGACAATACTTGTATAAAAAATGAAGAGCTATCCTACACCAAATTTGATCCAATCCCAAGTCATTTTGGAGATCATTTTTACCAAAAAAATCTATTTATGCCATTACCAACCCCCATACATGGTATACATATGCCACCTCTCTCTATGATGCTCCTAATCAACCCCCCCATCCAAGTGAATCCTAGACCACTTAACTGTCATTCATTTACTGACAAGATGGTCCCTAAGGCCATTTTTAAAATCAAGTCTAATAAATCCCAAGATGTGGAGAATTTAAAGGATGAATTCCTCCATCATAGCCAAATGTTCTTGTTGTCCATATGTCTAATCTTTTTCATTATATTGTTTCTCATGGTCTTCCCCCAACTTGGACATCCCATATTATTCATCCCATCTTCAAATCTAAACACTGTTTTAGACCTGGAAACTACCATACCATCATGATTGGGCATACTTTGGCTAATTTTTTACTACAGTGATAGATGACTATATATCCAAGTGGGTAGAGTAAAAATGACTTTGGGCAAAAGGTTAGACAAGATTTAGAACGAATCACTAAATAAGTGATCCCATGTTCACTCTTGTTGCCATCATTGAGGAAGCAAAAGACAACAAATGGAAGTTATATTTTTGTTTTGAAGACTTCCGTAAGGGATTTGATATAGTACAAAGGCATCTTTTGATTCAAAGGCTTAAAAACTTAGGTCTTTCTAATTTAGTAATTACGTTGGTAATGAATTTATATGAGGCAGTTTTTGGGCATATTCATACCAAAATAGGCACTACAAATAACATTCATAGTACTATAGGTGTGAAATAAAGTTGTCCACTCTCACCTACTCTTATTGGGCTATATATTGATTAAATAGAGGACCTTTCTCCACAAATTTGGGTGGTATGAGTGTTTGTAGCCTCTTTGGGATTTAAATTGTTATTTTATTATTTGCATATGATGTTGTTTTACTTTCACACTCAATTACATTTCTTCAAAATTAGCTTGATACTTTGATAATTTTTTTGTGATAAGAATGGCCTTGAAGTAAATCTTGTAAAGACAAAAATCATGGCAGTCAATGTAACAAAAAAAATAACATCTACAATCAATGTAACATATAAATCAAAACAAATCGACGTGGTGCACTCTTATACCTACTTGGGTGTGGTTTTCTTTGGACCACCTTTTAGCCTTGTACTTGCAATAGAATCAACACTTAGCAAAAGATTTGCAACATTGACATCCTTGAAAAGACAATGTTTTTAGCTCCAACTTCAAGATATCTAGAAAAAGATTTAACTTTTCCATACATTAGTTTCTCCCACACTATTGTATGGTTTGGGGCCCATACTTGAGACGAAATGATTTCAAACCTCTGTAAATAGTTTTCATCTCCATGTTATCAAAAAACATTTGATCAAAAAGAAGGGTTCCTCACTCAATTCTTCTTGTAAAGTTCAAGGTATGTCCACTCTTTATCTATTTAATTTTCTAGGTTATCATTATGTTGCATAGGCTTTGATGCATGACAAATTATTTCTCTGGTCAAAATAGATAGCCATTCTTGGCACTCAATATTCTATGCAACTTACCAAACAAGGTTGCAAATCTTTTTGGTATGTAAGAGTTATTACTCTCCTCCAAACACTGGATACTTATATAGAAAGATTGCCTCCTCTTAGACTATTTATTAATATTTTTCGACTCACTAAATATAAAATCAACAGAGATATTCGTGAAGAGATCATAAAATTATACTTGAAATTTACATAATTTAATCCCAAAAAACCTTTGAAACCAAAACTTCTTCATTATTTCTAATTTTATTCATATTTTCATAAAGACTGAAATCAAATACCTAAATCTATGAAGAAAATATTACCATCATATTTAAGGATCATAACCTCCCATAAAATAAACATATATATCAATTATATTTTCTAAACCCCATTAATCATTATTAACATATTTATTATTTGTCAATTGTCCTGCCCCCACCTCCTCCTACCTTCAATTGTCCAATGTACTTTTCACCTTTGTGGCAGGAACAGCATACTTATCAACTACCCGGGGTCCCCTACGTATCGCATACGACACTCAACTACACCTATCTTCGTGCATTAATGTCTTTTTTCAAAACAAGTCACTGTTCTCGGAAAATAATCCCGTAACACCTATCTCCGTGGTAGGTGGCGCGTCGCGTCGTGGGCACGCAGGAGGAATACCGAAACATCCTGAGTTGGATAATTGATTTTTTAATCTCTAGTGCGCCAAAGTTTGAGAAGAAATCCTCGAGTTGCGTACGTCTGAATTGGATTCCAATACCACTTCCACATACGGAGCTGTTGCGTGTTGGACCGTAAAAGTCACTTGGCTTTTACCACGCGATTGTGCTCGGCAGACGCACAAACAAGTGGAAGAACAGAGGCACAAACAAGTGGAAGAATAGAGGCACAAACGTGAGGTTGAAGAGGCATGCAGGGCAATGGCTATCCAGCCATCAAAAAGACATGGGTCATGAAAAAGATATGGCCTAACAAAATGTTCCGTCCGGATTGTGTTATATTATAATTTTCTTAGTAAACGTTGTCGCTGCCATTTTGATAACTTTCGATTCCAATTTCCGTAACTGACTGCAGACTAACACAGCTGCAGCAGATGTACTGACTCTCGGGCCGGGGTGACGTGACTATTTTCCATTATTATAAAAATATGTTTTTTATACGCTGTCTAGACATCTGCTGTTCATATGTACGATTTTGCAAAAGTAACGTTGTGAATAACATTTTAGTCATTAAAATATTTGAGAAGTTCGATTAGAAAAGTTGTTCATTTTACTAAAACTGGTTTCATTTTAGAATTGTTTAATTGTAACACAAACAATTTTAATCGTGATAAACTAGTTTGTGTTACAATTTTTAATTAAAATTATTTATATTTTATGGAGCCTAAAATTATAAATATAAATACAAGTTTATTTGAATATAATGTTTTTAAAAGGTTAAATATATAGATTATAATTAATATAAGCTTTAGCATGATAAAATACATAGAATTTAGATATATCATAATGAAGTGATTAATAATTAATTTATTAATTAAATATCACAAATTAGTTGATAAAAGATTGTAATCAATTTATACATGTAAATGAAATGTATTTAATCTTTAAAGGAGCTATATGTGAGCAAATTTAAATATCTATTGTGATTAAAATGATAATAAAGAAGGTAAGTTCTGAGGCATTTGTGGAAAGGAGAGGGTAATTTTTTTCATATTGAATTACACTTTGTGAGGTAAGTTGTGAGGCATCTGGGGAAACCAAAAAAAAAATTATTTATTATCAATCTGTGTCTATCTAATTTTTTGTGTCAGCGTTTATCGTAGGGTTGTTTATTCATCCTTATGTGGATACTCTTTTCTCAAGGGGGGGTCTGTTGTGTCCATAGGTGGTTGTGCCTCCCTTAGAGGCAACTGCATTTCTATTATCTTGTTCATCTGATCAATTTATCCTTGATAGGCAGATATGCTTTGAGGCAAGATAGGTCCGTTGGATTCATAGGCAGTTGTGCTTCGTTTAGAGGTAGTTACACTTTCTCTATCCAGTCAGTCTAGCCAGTCAATCCTTCATAGGTGGATATGCTCTGTTCAAGGTCGAATTTGATTTGTCCATAGATGACTCTAGTCTATTACTACATATATACGCAATCATAGACGTTGTAACATCTTCTATTCACATCCTAATATGCATCCATTATTCTTCTATCTACAAATTAGGTTGATACCTTCATAAACATGTGTCTCCTACTATTAGACTACCATCATAGACATCAATATCATAGGTTAGATAATCACTTACACCATCAAAAAATCATTGTACACATCCATTATACATTAAGGTTAAGGTGTCCACCATTTTCAAGATAGGTTTTACTTCCCTACATGATCATCCCCCAACATCCATATCTACTAGTCAATCTAGTCTCCTTTTTATGATTGTATATATATTTTGGATTATACCATCATGTGCATCTATATGATAACTTCCTATCATACCATATGCATCCTTTATCCTAGGCTTACACCATCATATTTATCCATATAATAACATTGTACTATCCAAAAATCCTCCATTACATACATAGAGTAACGACATCAAATTGCTTATAACCACATATTAGGTTCAATGGTACCATTTACATCCATAAAATAAACTCATATCCTACCACCATCATATCACAAATGAATCCTACGATATCAATACAATTTATATATAGATATCAAACATCATCCTTCATCTTTAATAGTTAAATATTAAACCAAAATTTGAAAAATAAAAGACTATATATATATATATATAAGAGTCCATAGGTTCATGTCACTAATTATTAGTGTGTAAGAAGAGAAGAACATGGAACAAAATATCTTAGATCCACTTGCAACAAAATATCAAAAAAACATTTCAACTAAGGGATATGATATTCTATTTTATTGAGGATATAATGATAATTCTATGATATTTATATTAGAAAATTGTTTTGTATGACTTTATCCTAATGATTCATAGACTCTTTTGCAACAGGTCATTGAACTTCATTTTTATATTATTTTAAAACTCAAGGGAAAGAGTGAACACTAAGGTAAAGAGACATATCCCATAGAGTAATTAGAAAAAAATAATATAGATGTTTTGACATTTTTGAATAACATAGAGGCCCACTAACCATCTTAATATTATTTAGAATGGGCAAGCCAAAAAAATGGGAATCATTCATTGATCTAGATCTGCAAGACATTCCCAACCAAGGAAATTATTTCTCAAGTGTTGACCTTGAATGGACACCTATTGGAAATGATAAGGGTCAAATAGACATGTGTGTTGCAATCCATCTTGAAAGACTCTCTCACTTTGTCAAAGGAGAAGGTTTATTGGATAATACAGAGACAACATTTGTATGAAAATTACATAGAGAATCCAAATTGACACAACCTAGCAAGCACACAACTAAGATGTACTCAAGGCTTGCTTAGATTTAATATAATAATTAAGAATGTCAAAACTTGTATTTTTTATTTGTTATGTGTGTGTGTGTGTGTGTAAAAAGTTATTGGTGTGATTTTGGCCCTGAGGACAAAAGAAATAAATCTGAAAACAAGGAAAGGATACGAAGGTTTACCCAAAAAAGGGGTTATCAAACCCACTTTCATGTTAAGGTTATGTATGGTAGACCAGATGTTGCAATTATTACATATAATGATTTCAGTTATTGTGATGCTAAGGGTGAATTTTGCCATGGAAAAGATGACCCTTTTGGTGATCCAAGGAGCAGTGTTGCACCATGGTTTTCAAATGAATGTAAATCATATATTGAATCCTTATTGCTAATGGGGGTGGGGATTGACACAATATGCGAACAACACTATTTAGACCATGGTTTAACTCATTTGATGAATAAGAGGGACACATGTTTGTTGAGGAAAGATGTTTTAAATGCATGGAAAAGAGTACATTCGCTTAGATCCCAAAAGAATGAAGATGACGCAAAAAGTGTAAACATGTGGCATGTAGAGGAGAAAGATAACTTCTTCTAATATAAAAAACCAAACAATGTGGAAAATATTTCATTTATAATAGGCATCCAAACACCATTGATGCGAGAAATGATGGTGAAACATTCACATAACTCAATTATTGCAATGGATTCCACATTCTCGACAAATAAATATGGTGTAAGTTTAAATATTTGTTATTTGTATTTATGGATCATAATGAAATCATTAATCTATTCTACTAAACATATAATAATTTATCAATGGTTTATTGATGTGTAGTACTAGTTATATACCTTGCTTGTATTTGATGAACAAGACGCTGGTATACATGTTGCATGGGCTATATCCTCAAGAAATAAGCTGATAGAAGTTTATAAAAGAGGGAAACAATGTAAAGAAAATTTGAATGTCAATGCATTTATGATAGATGATGCTAGTGTTGAGATTGAAGCAATTAGGTTTTTATTGCCCGTAATATTTTATTTATACTAAAATCATTATAATTGCATAATATTTTATCTATAAAAACATATATTTCATAACTAACAACAAAAATTGGTATCAATTTAACAATTAATTTTTTTAGAATGCTATTTATGAGCTTTTATAATGTAACTTGTAGATTATCCTTTGATTGCTGGGTACTTTTATGTATTTGGCATGTATGTAGGGCATGGTTGAAGAATGTATACAGGTAAGTCAATATTTAATTAAAATATGTGGAATAGTTGAACATTACATGTTTGAAGATCATAGTTTGATATTATATTTTATAATCCAGGTATGTCAGTAATAAGGATATTGGAACTAATATGTTCGATAGATCAAGTGAGAGAATGTATGTAATGAGTGATAGTGAAGACATCACTATTCATATGATAAAAAATTTCGTGGAGGAATTCAAAGAGGAGAAGAAATTTATTGATTACTTTCAAAAAACCTGGTATCATGATGAAACTCGTATCGGTAAGCTCATTAGATTATTCATTATGTTTTTAATGCATTTACATCATTTAACTTATTTTTATTTATACTAAGACATCATTTTCTTTGTTTGTATAGCAATGTGGGTAAAAAACTATAGAAGATTCCCTCATGCAAATCAAGAAACCAATGCTTCCAAAGAGTCATACCACTTCCACATCAAGAGTCACTATTTAAGTGATCATGCTAAGAGATGCATGAGGAGAATGGATTGGCTTATCCATACACTTCTTCATATCCATTCTATAAAAATATATATATATTTACAATTGCTCGGGTTTTTGACTAACTTCAAAAAATAAAGATATTACACAAATACATTAAAGAGGTCAAAAACAATACCAGTTACAAATTGTTATCCATATGATCTCCTCCCTAACACATACCAGATAAGGAGCCAAATAGTTCCAACAAAATGGTATCTTGTTAGACAATTTGGACCAGATTTACACGTGTGTGACTGTCAATGGATAAAGAAGGGAAACACATGCAAACATGTGTTAAATATTTTAGATCTTCTAAAGAAAAACAAAAAAAATGAGCAAGATCAAGTTGTTGGTAAGGATCATTTTAGATTTAAGTTTAATATTTATATGTTATATGATTATTATATTTTTCTCAATAGTAACTAAATTAATCTCATTAAATTATAGGCATTGTTACTCCATTGCTTGATGATGATGGCAATGTCAGAGGGAGTTTTAGTCACGAAAATAATACCATTGGTAATGTCAATATGGTCATTAAAATTAAATATTAGTTGATTTTTTATGGTTCTCAAAATTAATTAAATCTTAATCCAATTATAGATGGTTGTAATCAAACATAAAATCAAGATGTGCTTAAGGTTGTCATTGGTGAAGACCAAAGCACAGGTAAATTTTATTTTCACCATTTTATAATAAATTATTAAGATATTTTTAATTTTTTTTATATTTAATCATTTTTACTTGTATTACAGATGGCTGGAAATCATCTGATGCTTCGAATGATAACTTTCAAAATTTTGTTGATTATTTAAATCATCTTCTCCAAAATTTACCAACTAGCGAATATGAAAAAAAAATTTAATCAATGTATTGAGAGATTGAGAAAAGATATCCATACATCTCTTCCTTCCTCTTCCAAATTTACATAAATCCTTGGCTCAGAGAATGTGTCTATGAGACGAATATCACCATGGTTCAGTTCAAGCAAAATGGGCAAACATCGTTCAATTCATCAAAGAGACAATGCCATTTCTGAAGACTTGAATGAAATCGCTGGGGAATATAAAAAAATTCAAATCCCCTTTATAATATGTAGAAATCAAAAGAAAAAAAAGGTCATTAATCACTCAAGCATCGCAATACAAGAAGAAAGAGTTATTATCATGCAACAACATGGTGAGTATATTTATTCAAATTTTTTTTATTAATTTGCATAACAATACTTCTTGTTTTTATTTCATATGTTAAATATATGTCATTGTAGGTTTGGATGATCAAGAAAGTACTCGATGACGTCAATTACCTTTCTCTATAGATCTAAACCAAACAATAACAAATGAAATACAACTTATAGATGGTAAATTTTTAACTATTAAATGTGTTTATTAATTTTATAAACAATTACTCAATTCCTATCTCTACCACATTTCTATACTTAATAAATTTACTATTATTTATATTAATTACATAATGTAATTTTACACTTTAAAACTCTATCTATGTTGATGTGTTAAATGTGTATATCATTGCAGTTTCAGAGGATCAACAAAATAGTAGAGAACATATATTACCTTTTTCTATTGATCTTAACCAAACAACAACAATAGATACAATGCAAAGTGGAGATGGTATAGAACTTATAAAACACACTTATATCAATTTTATGTCTTTAATTTGTAAATTAATTTTGTCTAAGTTGATGTGTTAAATGTGCATGTTATTGTGGCTTTATATGATCAACAAAACACCCAAAAACATACGTTACCATTTTCTATTGATCTTAACCAAGCAGAAACAACAATGGATGTAATGCAAAGTAAATATGGTAACAATATGGTAATTTGAAATTTCTAAATTATAGTAGATAAGTTTTTATATGGTGGCCTAATTTATTTACTATTGAGCTAATTAATCAAATTTGTGGTTTGACTTGTTATTCTGCAATCAAATTTTCATTCATAAGTGGCAAGAGGAGGCTAGATTTTGATGATCCACCACAAATTTAGGACTCGCAAGAGACACAAGATCAATTGGACTATTAGGATTTAATGTGTAGTTATTCAAAATGCACATTGTATATAGATCCTGAGATGGCATATAAATCTTGAGATGGCATATGCAACCATTTTTTAAAAAATATTTTGAGTTGGTATAAATGTCAATTTTGTATGTGTAGAGAATTATTCTACACACACATATATATATATATATATGTATATATGTATATATACATGTATATATATATATATATACATGTATATACATGTATATGTATATGTATATGTATATGTATATATATATATATATATATATATATATATATATATATATATATATATATATATATATATATAATATAATTTCTCCTTATGTGCATGTTTTTCATCTTTAAACATTCAATTTTGAATGTATATTCATTTTAGAATGGTTGAATTATAAATAATAACATGTTATAGATTTATTTATTGCAATATTACTTTCCACGATGACTAAAAATTAATATACAATATAATTTTTCCTCAAGTGCATTTTTTCTAAATTTAAACATTTAAATTTGAATGTATATTCACGTTCAAATGGTTGAATTATAAATAATAACAAGTTATAGATTTATTTCTTGCAATCTTACTTCCCATGATGGTAGTCATAATTAAATATATGATTGTCTTATAATAACATGTGATCATTTATCTATCAAAATACCATTATTAGTAATAATTAATAAAAAACAAGCATGATGGCAATAATATGAAGTATATATTTGTCATTTCATTTAAATTCATGCTAAATTATGGCATATTTGTTCAATATTTAGTTATGCTAAATTATTCTATCATGTTATGGGAATGTTAGGGCATTGAGATTTTTTATTATTTCTTGGTGCTTTTGGCATTTTGTTTATCTTTTGAGCTTCCTAATATACCTACTTAGAGTCACCATGATCCATCATATCATGGTGTGCTTTGACTAGTAGAAATAGGGGCATATCTTGGCTTTTTGTGATTGTGTTTTCTTGGTTGTCCTATGTTGTACCCACTAACATCTATCATGATCTTGTGTTATGCTAGGGAATCCTCATGTGTTTGTGGTTTTCCAACATCGGCCCCAACAAATCCCTTTTGAACTTTGTGAGATGTTGGACTAACCTTTATTGTTTGTTGTGTTAGTCTTATGCATGCGATATGAAGTCACCTTGGTTCCTCATACCTTGGTGCATAGTATCCCATGCTATATAAAATTAAATGCTCACTACATGGCAACATAATGTGTAACATCAAATTGCTCAATCCCCCATCCTACCATATACCATCCTCATTCCCTCATATGTCGTCTCCATTCCTATTATCTCATTCGTAATCATTAGATTTTAAATGTGCAAGTGTGTCCCCCCATGGCCTTCCCCATCAAGTTGGTTCAATTTTGGCCAGTATGCTAGGGTTACAGCTATCATCTATCCATCTTTTCACCATTGCATAATCATTTCATTTGCATTAAGTTTTTTAGGATTTGTTATTCTTTAGCTAAATAATTTGATCTACATATGCTTCCTCTATTTTAGGTACTAACTACCTTGAAAACTCCACTTCATGTTATGATTTGGTTCAAAGTACATAATCATCTCATGGTAATATGCTCCTTTAAGAAAATATTGGTTAGGACTTTTAACTTGGACTTGTACCCAATCCTTAGAATAAGATGTGTTCAATCCAAAGAGAGGTAACCACTTAATTTTTTGGTGAACTATCTAGATAAGCATAGAATAAATTTTGGTAGAATATCAAATACCTATATTTGAACAAGAATATAAAGTAAGGAGAAGATATTTTGTGATACCCATTGTTTGTATCATGTTCCCATCTAACTATATGATTCCTTTTTCTATGTGCAAGTTCTGATGCATCAACAATTTTATTAGGCATGAAAATAATATTAGAATTAAATTATATCATAATTTTATGAACTTTTTTTTTCAATAATGAGTGTTAAATAAAAAGGCATTGGCTTTATTTTACTAATCTTATTATTCACATTATCAAATATGGTTGGTACATTAGTTGCTACCTTTTATTGATTTGTATTATTTGTAGTTTCAGTGGTCCTCTTAGTCACATTATCAAACATAATCTCGAGGAGTTTAGTTTGTTATTAGTTCAACTTTCCATCACAACAATTATTGTTTTGAAGTCTATTTGAAAGAAAATAAGTTTTAGGTGACATGACTTTGCTTGCACTAGAGCTTAACCTTAAAAATAATGAGAGATATTTTAAGATTCAAAATCTAAAATGATTTGGACATAAAGGGTAAATTATAATTTGGGAAAAACTGTCAAGTGCAAACACTTTATGATCTACTTTGATAATTCCAATATATCATTTAATAGTGTTAGTTATAAATAAGCATTTCCTTCTCAAAACTATTACTTAATAAGATTTTTTAAAAATTGGTCTCATATTTTTGGTTATTAATATTTCTCTTGAATTGGCTAAAAAATTTGGGGTGTTATGGGCAGATTTTTAGAGAGGTTGATGGTAAACTATTATTTTAGAATTTTTTTTTGAGTGGATTTTGCTCCACTTTTACTATTATTTTGACATTTTTTTGTTTCCTCAAATGCCTCACAACTTACCTCACAAAGTGTAATTTACTATGAAAAAAATTACCCTCTCCTTTTCACAAATGCCTCACAACTTACCTCACAAAGTGTAATTTACTATGAAAAAAATTACCCTCTCCTTTTCACAAATGCCTCACAACTTACCTTCATTATTATCATTTTAATCACAATAGATACTTAATTTTGCTCACATATAGCTCCCTTAACGATTGAATACATTTCATTTATATGTATAAATTGGTTACAATCCTTTATCAAATAATCTGTGATATTTAATTAATAAATTAATTATTGATCACTTCACTATAATATATCTAAATTCTATGTATTTTATGATGCTAAAATTTATGTCAATTATAGTCTATCTATTTAACCATTTAATAAACATTATATTCAAATAAACTTACATTTATAAATATATATTTTTAATTTTAGACTCCATAAATACAAAAAAAATTTAATTAAAAATTATAACACAAACTAGTTTATCACGATTAGAATTGTTTGTGTTACAATTAAACAATTCTAAAATGAAACCAGTTTCAGTAAAATGAACAACTTTTCGAATCGAACTTCTCAAATATTTTAATGACTTAAATGTTATTCACAACGTTCGATACTTATGCAAAATCGTACATATGAACAATAGATGTCTAGACGGCGGATAAAACATATTTTTATAATAATGGAAAATAGTCACATCACCCCGGCCCGAGAGTCAGTACATCTGTTGTAGCTGTGTCATTCTGCGGTTTGTTATGGAAATTGGAATCGGAAGTCATCAGAATGGCAGCGGCAGCGTTTACTAAGAAAGTTATAATATACAGCAATCCGGACGGGACGTTTTGTTAGGCCATGTATTTGATGGCCCAAGTATTTTTTATGGATGGATAGCCATTGTCGGCATGCAGACCCTGTGGTGCTCAACTTCAGCTTGTATAGATGGGTTGAAGGTTTTAAAAGAGTTATTCACTCTCATAAATAGTCTCATTTAGTGGGTTGACAGGGTACGAGCCAACGTTTTATTAGACTTCTTGACATTTTACAACCTTTTATGGATCATTACAATTGAGTCTTTCTCGTTCAACCAACCTCCTCAATCTTTGAGGAAGCTTTCAGGTGGTGCCTTGCAAACTTTTTTATGCTCAATTTTTTTTGTGATTGTCTTCTTTCTTTCGAGGACCTTTACGAGGCCACATAAATGGCCATTCATGAGGCTCTTAGTATTGATGGTTTTTAATGTGAATTTCATCAAATATTTTGGGATACATTGATACCCATGTCAAGTTTATCTTAAATTTAATCTTATCAATTTGCATGGCATAGTCATCAACCAAGGAAATATGAAGTTCATCTCAAAGGTTAGTGATTTAGAGTTCATTACTAATTGGTGTTTGATCACGTTCTTAAATTTGTCCTATAAAATTATCACCAAATACTTTGATTTGATTCGGAAGTACTTGTTGCTTTTTATTGTTCAGCCTAAGTAACCTAACTTCATTTTCAATAGACACATTTTGGACAATGTCATTGAGGTTTGGGAAGGTATGGATTAGGCTTGTTCTTCTCAAGAGAAATACCTCTTTGTCAAAATTGATTTTGAGAATACATATGATATAATTGAGTATCCATTCATCACTACTATGATTTAGGAACTTAGTTTGTCCCCAGATTTATTCAATCAATTTAACATGCTTTTTCAAGATGTATATGCATTCATCACCATTAACAACACCCAATCTGAAATGTTTGGTATGTTTGGACCTATCACATAAGGATTTCCGTTAGCCTCCTCCCTCTATGTTCTTATGGTTGAAGATTTCAGCGATCTCTTGGTTGATTACACTGCTAGAGGTTTAGATAAAGGCATATCTCTCCTTTGGTCTCATCAACAATTGGTCACTGGTAATTTTGCAGAGGACTCCTTTCTTACACTTGTGGAAGAAGAATCATTTGTAACTCATGCCAGGTGTGCCTTGAGATGTTTTCTATGATTTGAGTCCATCAATTCAATGGAAGAAAACTCAATGTTATAAATAGCCTAGTACACCCATGTCCTAGTGGTTGGAATAATTTAAATGGAGATGGATACAAAGTAGGTAGCAATTCAAATTTATTGGCCCATCCCCTTTTCCTTCTAAGGTACTCCTTCAAACTCATGGAATTACGTGGTACAAAGGGTGGAGAAAAGGATGACTAAGTCTCTTTCCCTAGCGAGTTCTAGGTATGCTCCAAACTTATTTCAACTACCCATTTTTGTTTCTCCTCTTGTTAGGAATCCTCCAAAGTTGCCTATTTTAAATTGGAACAGCTCCTTAGAGATTTACGTTTAGCTAATTTTGAACACTCTAAAGGATTCTTCAACTTCTTATTGGAAATTTGTTGCACACCAAAAGTGGTAGGAGGACTTTTCTTTCTTGATGTCAAACTACAAATCTCAACGCTTTGTATCAGATGAGTTCTTCAAGATCTTGAAGGAAATGGGGCATAAAATATTCTTATATGTAATTGCATCTCTCAGGGCCCTCCCTTTGGCAAAAAGGTTTTGCAGGGCCTTATCTTGCGTTCTTTTCTTATTACCCCTATGTTAGTCAAGATTGTTGGCACCTTTATTTCTAAATGTATCTAGAAGGCTTGGGAGATTCTTAATCCTATTCTCATTTGGGATGGGTTCTCAATTCACTCCCTCTGGTGGTCCCAAGTTCTTAGTTACCATGGTGTCATTTTGTCATGGTCCCTTGGGTCAAAAGTGTTAGGCTCTTCAAAATGGAGGTTAAGGTTTTTGAAGAGCTTTTTTGTAAATGTTTGAAATGTTAGCTCCCATAACGTACTCTGAAAGAGAAATTTCAACTCAATAATGGTGGTATTGAGTTCAATAGTGAAATACATGGTGGAAGCATTAGAAGTGGCCTATCAAGACTCCCTTCCATCAGTAAAAATCCCCACTCGTTTATCAACATCTATCTTCTCAACACATTCAATTTGAAACCTTGTATGTTGACTAGAAGTTGGATTCTTTTGAATTTACTTCATCTATAAAGGTTTTCCAACGTTTGGGAAGCTCTTATTAAGCTAAAGAAAGCTCATTTTATTTGGTGCATATCTTCTATTAAGGTTTTCCCATTAGAAACTAACTTATGTACCTTGGGGTTTCTCACCCTATTTGTCCCATATGGTAGCGATTTGAGTTTCTCAAACATTTTTTTGGGCTCTCTCAGCATGCTTAGTCAACTTGGAGATGGATTCATACCCACTTTTCATCCATTTTTAATGGAGTTTTTTTCATGGAATATGGTGCTTCTTGGGGGATTCAACCATACTACATGTAAAATACAATTGAATTTTGCTTTTTTTCCACTCATAGATTATTTTTTAGTTAAGTAAAGAAAGAAATAATGATTTATTTTTACCATGTTTCTACAAATGGTTTTTTTTTTTGCTTAAAAAGATTTAGTCATCTTTAATTCCATGCTACAAATACAATTGCAATGAAAGAAAGTTCGTTTGGAAGCTGATCAATTACAATCCCTTTCCGACCATTAGATAAGTACAATATGTGAATTATTAGTTGAATTCCTCTGGATTCTCCCCACCACCCTCACAAGGAAGTGGACATGGGGGTGTAGACACTCCATTTTAATCACCTTACATGTCAAAATTGTAAAACAAAATTACTTCCCACAAATTGTTCTAATATCATCTGTTGATCCCAAATTTTTCTATTCCTCCAATGTACGAGGTCGAATTCACCTTGGGATATCCTCAAATGAGGAAATTCACCATATTGGATCATTAAATTGCCAGTGTGGTCATATTTTTCATCACCATTGGTCATTTTCATCTCTAGTCAATTAATCAATTCTTCTTATTGTAGTCAAATCAAACAAATTCATGTTCATATCATATTAATTAAATTAATCCTTTTGATTAGTTTAATTAATCCTTCCTCTAATTATAAATTCCATGGAATTGAAATTTTTACTTTTAATTAATTAAATTTCTCCCTCATTTGCACCACTTTTCAAGGATCATTCTCCACCCTCCATCATGGAGATAAGACAGAAAGTGCTCATATCACATTATATTCATTAAATTAATATTTTTGATTAGTTTAACTAATCTTCTTTATAATTATAATTCGATGGATTTGGAATTATAATTTCATTTGAATTACTTATTCTTCCCTTTTCCACCTCATCCAAAGAACATCTTCCATTCCAAAAGAATCTCAAGATGTCATGGCATATTCTTTTATGACCCCACCTCCAATATCAAAATCAAATTGTGAGAGAGTATTCTCCACCCTCCATCTTGGAAGCAATATTGAAGTCTCATATTTCACCTTTTAATATATTTTGAAGGTCATTTTGCACCCTCCATGTTGCATGAAAGACAGAGGGCTCACATTATTTCCTCTAGGGAAGTAAGTTCGAGGGATCATATTTCATCTTTTAAGATATTTTGAGGAGCATTCTCCACCATCCATATTGCATAAAAGATGGAGGGATCATATTAATCTCCCTTGGAATATTTTTAGGAACATCCTCCACCCTTCATCTTGGACAAGATGAAGTACTAATATTGGTAGTCCATGTCATTATCCATGTGATGCCTTGGGATGAATTCTTCACCCTTCACTTAAGAAAAAAAATGAAGGGTTCACATTCAATCACTCTTCTTATAAATAAATGGGAACTCCTCTTCATATTTCATGTTCAAGATTTATAGCAAAGCCCTGCTAGTTCGTAGAGCTACCTTGTGCATTAACTCAATTTCTTATCAACTATTCTTCAAAGTTCTCAAAGGGAGATGCTCCACTCTTCAAAGATGACATTTCCAAAGACAAGGTGAAGAATCCACAAAGAAAGGTATAGTTTGCATGCTTTTGTCTTCATATTTAGTTTTATTTCATCCTTGATTTGGTTTATGAGGTCCTAGGCTTAAATTAGTTGTTTCATTGATTTGATTTTTGATATTTTTACTAATTAAGGAAACACTAACCTTTTGTACTCCTACGGATACATCAGTCTGAGGTCTTTTTAGACTATGTAGGCAACACTCAGTACCAATTAGTTTATGAGATTAGCACAAACACCCTTGTTTTGTTCTTATTAACATCCATATTATTCCAATGTGATCATATCATTCTTTAATCATTATCTTATTTTTTCATTCTTCAGTATGTCATCACTTTGAGCATTCTTATGTGTTTGGTTTTTTTTGTGGCTTCTTCAAAAAAAAATTATACCATTAGCACACATGTTTGTGTCAACTTATCGACTAAAGTCATTCATATCATCATTAATCTATGCAATAGATTAAATCTTTGATCTATGCTTACCAATCAATCACTTTATTAATTCATCAAATCAAATTTGCCATGTTTAGAGCAAAACAAATCAATTTCGCCCTATTTAGGATAAATTATTATTCTATACTCACGACTTTCATCCTATTTGGGGAAATTAAAAGTATGTAGCTTAATTTTAGAGTGTATTCTTCTCTAATTATGCCATGTTTAGGGTAAATCAATTCATCATCATCATCATCATCATCATCATCATCATAAATCAAAGCATGCAAGTATTTGCTCAAGTGGCATATTATTATCTGTGGGTTAATAGTCTCTTCACTTTTAGCTTCTTCCTCTCTTTTTCAAGAGCCCATCCATGTCCTTCATCCCTGCATGCCCTATATATGGGGCATCATCCCTAACAAATTTCATTTAATTCACATCTTATCTTTCCATTCAATCTCTTGCACATGTCAATTGGGAATGATGAATTATAGCATCCATTATTTCATTGTTTAATTTTTCATCTTTGCATCCATTATTTCATCATGTAATTTTTCATCCACCCTTTTCAGCTTCTCATTATTTGAGAAAACATTAATTCTTTTGTGCCTTGCAATGCCTTCTCAAATAGGGACAAAATATTAACACTCTATTTTAATCACCTTAAGTGTCAAAATTGCAAAACGGAATAACTTCCCACAAATTATTCACAAACTGGTCTAATATATTCTTTTCATCCTAAATTTTTATGTTCATCTAATGAACGAGGTCAAATTCACCTTAGGATGTCCTCAAGTGAGGAAATTCACCATACTAGATCATTAAATTACCACTATGGTCATATTTCTCATCATCACTGATCATTTCTGTCTCTCTAGTCAATTTATCAATTCCTCTTATTGCATTCAAATCAAACAAATTCATAGTCATATCATATTAATTGAATTAATCCTTTTGATTAGTTTAATTAATCATTCCTTTAATTATAAATTATATGAAATTAAATTTTCTAATTTTATTTAATTCAATTTATTCCTTATTTGCACCACTTCCCAAAGAGCATTCTCCACCCTCCATCATGGAGACAAGATGGATGGCCCTCATATCACGTTATATTCATTAAATTAATATTTTTGATTAGTTTAATCAATCTTATTTATAATTATAATTCTATGAATTTGTAATTATAACTTCATTTGAATTATTTATTCTTCCCTTTTCCACCTTATTTAAAGAGTATTTTCCCTTCCAAAAGAATCTCAAGATGCCATGACATGTTATTTTATGAACCCACCTCCAATATCAAAAGCAAATTGTGAGGGAGAATTCTGCAACCTCCATCTTGGAAGTAAGATGGAGGGCAAGACAAATTCTAGAGGCTATTTATAGCCAAAAGGCTATAAGTAGGTTTTTTCGATTATGAAAATGCCTAATTTTGTGAAAATATGCATAGGTCAAACAACCTCAATTTTATACAATTTATTATACATGTGTTTCGAATCGCATCATAAATTATACTCCTAGGTCTTAGTTTGAGACACGGATTCATCATAGTTATTATGCATGTATGGTTCTGATTCATCAGGAAATTATACAATACATGTATTGGTTACTTGGAATCACCATGTATATGTATGTATGTATGATAAGGACCATCTAGGACACAATAAATTTAAGGTAATAGTTATATTTTGATTGGCATGGTTTGTTAATTGAAATAAAAAAAATATTTGAAAGGCCATTATTGATTATGGATATAATTAAGACATTTTAGTAGACCTTATTATATAATTTATAATTTTAAAACTATCAAAGTGTTTTGAGTATTTATGGTGCCAATTATAAAACCGATTAAAACAAACATGCTCTTTCTTCTATATGATTTTAATAACTAAAAAACTTAATAATAAATATTTCTCAAACCTAATGTTTATTTTATTTCTAGCATTGAATGTAGTGCAGGTGGAATTAAAGTTGCAGGGATCAAGGTTGAGATATTCCCTAATTTTTAAGTGAATTGGCACCGATATATTGAAAGGCCATTACATTTATACACACATACTTTGATTGTTGATTGAATCACCAAATCAAACCACCATTTACAACTCCCTCCATACGCTGAAGAGGCAGGGTTGCATTAATGAGTTGTGCAATGAAAGGATAAGACCAAATTACTGAGATTGCATGCCTTGAAGGTCTTGAAATGTCCCCAAAGAGGTTTGGTTGTCAATTGAGTTGTCATGATTTTCACTCGAGCTTCAAGTGGGAACAACAAAAAAGGCAATGTCTTCTTGATAAATTTGCATGTGAAGTTTTTGGGAGTATTACTTTTGTTTTTTTTATCATTTTAATATATTCTAAAGCTTTGTGGGTTTTAAACTCATATTTGAGTTGATATATGTGTGTGTATGGAGGAAGATAACTCGTTTGAGCTTCAAATTAAATAATGCACCCAAATATATCTGCTTGAGGTCTCTATTATTATTGAAATATTCATCTCCAGGTTTGAACACATATAAGAAGTAAATCTAGAATTATCTTGGGATGTCAATGTTGGGGGGTCTTGCACCTCATGCTAGTTGCAAATCATACCTACCTAGATTTAAATCTCAACTGTCTACATAAAAAGTGCTTGATCATAGCACTTGAACCACAGACCGCAATATGGGTTCTCTACATATTATTATCCGTCATATAAAATGGAATTTAAATTTTGAAATGAGGTCTATTTTTTCCCCTGTTGGATATTTTCTTTTTATGCTAACTTGGCAGCTATTTTTGAAGATCTCTATCAATAATGAGATATATTGAATATATATGTTCAGAGTATTTCTATTATACAACAAAGATATTTATGTAATGGTTAATTTTAAATTTTTTTGAAGTAGGTGAGACATATCAACATATTTGTTGTTAGATTTCTGAGGTATGAAATTAGTTATTTTACACTACAAATCTTTTAATTTTAAATAATAATTATGACTATTCATCAACTTTAATATGGATTCAAGTGATGGGTTTTAAGTTTCTTGCTTAATAATGAGTTTTTGAATCTCTCCTCTCTTTGTTGGAAGAAATAAAATATCTTTAATAGATAGGTGATTTATTTTTTTGGTTCCTACAATTCCCTTCATATATATTTAGATTAATGACCTTTGGGAACATCATATAGTTTAACTGAACAAATAACATTTATTAGTGTTAGATGATTATTAGGTTATTGAATTCTTTCTATGGATAAAATATTTTACCTTCAAATTTTGACTGTTTCAAAGAAATGCATTCTTAGTGTAGAACACATCTCTAGATATTTTGGACATACAACAGGTTATAATTCCTTACATGATGTTTGCAGACATTAGACTATGTAATTGTAGAAGCAAGGCACCATGGGGCAAGAATATTTTTTAGCCTTGTTAATAATTTGGATGCTTGTGTTGGAAAAGGTCAATATGCTCAGTTTATAGTTTGAAAAGCCAATATGGATATGGTTAAGATATTTTGATGGACCTTGTTATATAGTTTATAATTTTAAAACTATAAAAATGTTTTGAATATTTTTTTAGCTATGTCATCCTCATTTTTCATAGTTGTCTTGCCCTATGGTCCCATAGTCAGTTTATACTCTATACTCTAATTTTTTGTCATAATTTTTGCTATACTCAATTTATTATATTATTTGGTTGGTCTTTTGTGAGACTTACAAAGGTATTATTTAATTTATACTAAGTATTACACATGATCTTACTATATGTACTGCACAAAAAGAGTCTCGGAGAACCATATTTTTGGGACACGAAGAATAACAAAAAAAAGCTTATTGATTTCAAACTCTCCCTCAGGATTATCTTGAATCTTGATCATGTTACATACAATTATTTACTAATTTTTACAAGGCAGAAACATGATCCACTAGTTAGAAGACTTGCTAACTTGCTCTAGGAGCCTTCATAATTGTTGTATACACCCCTAATAAATAAGATATAGATGAATCGACTGTGAGGCTCATGTTTTGAAAACACATCCAACCATAGAAACTATAGAGAGGTTTTCATACTATAATTTGTTTTTAAATGTTTAAAGTACTAGTTATACTTTGGTTGGCATGGTTTGTTAATTAAAATAAATTATATTTGAAACCCATTATTGATTATGGATATGGTTAAGATATTTTAGCAAACCTTATTATATAGTTTATAATTTTAAAATTATGAAAATATTTTGAATATATTTTTTCAATTTTGTCATCCTTACTTTTCACAGTTATTTTGCCCTATGGCCACATAGTCGGTTTATACTCTATACTCTGATTTTTATCACTATTTTTGTTATACTCAGTTTATTATAGTATTAATTGGTCTCTTGAGAGACTTACATAGGTCTATACACAATTTATACTAAGATATATGGATATCAAATTTAGTAGGTTAAAAATGACAAATTTAATCGTTAAAAAGAAGAAATTGTAAATAAGATCTTGACTTTAGACTTTTCATCCTTTAACCTCTTTCTCTATTAGTTTTTTAAATTAACATAAATTACCTCTTATAAAATAAATGTACATAAGTGCTTCAAATTGCTTAAAATGCTAGAACCACAAAACCCTAAAATCTAAATTCATATAATTTCATTTTTTTTCCTTTATGGTTGTGGGAAGTGTGAAGCGAGTGCTAGTTGCAAGAGAAGGCCAAGGAGGGGTCTAAACAACCAACAATGAAGTACCATCTAATTAATAAATACAAGCCCTACCTATTTGTAATTTTTTCACACTTTTAATGAATTTTGCCTATCTTTTAACGGATTTGAACTATTGACATGTTATTTTTTTCATCAGATCTTTGCTCATTGTGTGAAAACCCATTTTTTAATTATATTGAATCCTTAATATTAGACACAATTTGGTTATCACGCGGGATTGCTTATTTAGTAATGATATCAACAAGATGTTTGCATTTGTTTATTTAGTAACAAGATCAACAAGACCTCAAAAATCTTGTGAATGTGTGTCTAGGCATTGATGTGGTGATGACTTTTTTTTCAGAGTCACACACACTTGCTTAGGGTTTAGGTTTGGGATGGGTCTATAGCAATTCTTATAGCTTCTATCTCTCATGTCCTCCTTGCTTGGATTTATTCATTCAGGCAAGTGTTTGAAATCGCTAGACTCCCCCAGTTTCATAGGGCAAAGCAAAATAGTTGTTCTGAAAAACTTAGGGTATCCATAATCATAATCGTTATTCTACCTCAAACATATTTGCCCTGTGAATGTGTTTGGAAAAAGGGGTTTAATTATGTATTTTTTTCCGTTATTTCTTGATTTGAATATGACGTTTAATTTTTTAGATATTTATAAGTTTTTTAGAATAGCTAATAGAAATCGTCAGTCAATTTATACCTGCATGGCAATTTTGCCAAATATTCGTTAATGAAATTATACCTGAATTCTAGGATTCACCAAGATTTTATAGTAAGTTTTAGGGGTCCATTCTTAAAATTATCCTTGATGGAAGGCTTATTTTTCACCTTTTAAGATATTTTGAAGGGCATTTTCCACCCCTCCATCTTGCATGCAAGGTGGATGCTTCACATTGCTTTCCCTTGAGATATTTTGAGTATTCTCCACCCTCCATCTTGAATGCAAGATGAATGGCTCATATTAATCCCCCTTGGAATATTTTGAGGAACATCCTCCACCCTTCATCTTGGACAAGATGAAGGGCTCATATTGGTGATCCATGTCATGATCCATGCGATGCCTTCGGATGAATTCTCCACCCTTATGTAAAAGACAAGATGAAGGGCTCACATTCAATCACTCTTCTTATAAATAAAGGGGCACCCCTCTTCATATTTCATGCTCAAGATTTATAGTGAAGCCCTTATAGTTTGTAGAGCTACCTTGTGCATCAACTCAACTTTTTATCAACTATTATTCAAAGTTCTCATTTAAGGAGATGTTTAACTCTTCAAAGATGACATTGCCAAAAACCATTTAATACTATACCCTGAGCCACATTCTGCTTACATTCGATAAGGCTAAAAATCCATGAAGGTATACTTTGCATACTTTTATCTTCATATTTGGTTTTATTTCATCCTTGCTTTGGCTCACGAGGTCATAGGCTTTAAGATTGTTGTTTTATTGCTTTGATTTTTGATATATTCACTAACGAAGGAAACACTAACTTTTTGTACTCCTATTGATACAAAGAGCCATGGCAACTGGCACTCTAGAAGCAAGGGACAAAGTTTCTCCTCGTGTTCTCAACATCCTTAGCCTAGTTGCAACAACAGATGTGGCATAGGGTTGGGCACATTTTCTAGTCATCAATGCACGGATGGCTTAACAACAAGAAATACATTGTCAGTGGGCTCTTTTAATTTCTCTTTCTAGGTAAGAAGAATAAGAAAACAAAGAAAAAGAAACCAATAATGATGAGTGAGAGTTGGTCCCTGATACAATAAATATTTATGGTAGTGATCATTGGCATGACAAACTGAATGACCTTCCATTGATGTTATCTAATTTGATTACTTTCAGTACATAATGGTCATATTATGTCTTTTGAATATTTATTGGGGTTTATATTAGATTGCTCTTGATACTCCTTTTTTTTATTAAAATTTTTCTATTTAAAAAGTGCTTATATTATTAAGGTTTTAGTTATTTAAAGTGATTTGAACTCTTTTATTGATAGGCTTAAAGTCTTCATTATAAATTTGATGCCATTCCACTTACATTTTAAAGCTTAAATATCTATTACTTTAATTAATAGAAGGTGACATATATGATAAATTATATATAAAATATAAAGAGAATGAATTATATATTAAAACTTCATATTATTATTTTAAAATATAAAGAGAATGAATTATATATAGATATATTAAAAATATAAAGAAAATAATATAAATATTAAAATTTCATATTATTATTTTTAATATATACATTTAAAAAATAATATATATATAGAGAGAGAAGAAATTATATATAATTATTTATATATAGTTTCTATCATTCTTTATATAATTATTATATATATAAATATTCTTTATTAATCAAATACAATAATACATATTTAAGTTAAAAAATAATGAATTCATACTTATAATAAAAGTTTAATATTTTGTTGATTATTTTTTGAAGTAGTTTTATATATAAAATCGTGATAAATTTTATTAACAGCAATAATTATTTTTTAAAGATTTTTTCAAACATCTTCTCCAATTAAACCAACCACCATTTAAATTATTTTTTATTAAAAAACCATTTTTCAAAACCGATATAATCCTGGCAGCTATACTCGACCAGTTTGAAGGGTCTTGATTAGCTTAAAATACCCTTGAGCTACACGCATCCTTGTCTGAGTATAGTCCAGTTCAACTGGAGCTTAGTGCTAAGGGCAATATATAAATCAGAGCATAGTAATCAAATACATGAAAAGCAAGAATAGCCTTACCCACTACATAATTGTTAAGAGGTTTCTCGTAGTATAACAGGGCCAAATGGTGGTGCTTTGGTCTCCTTTTTTGAGCGCTCTTCGGCTCCATCAGTCCATGTCAAACGCTTTCCTTTTGTGCAGTCTGAGAATGGTGCCGAAATGCCTCTAAACTGGTGATTACTCTCCCATGAAAATTTATATAACTCGTGGAAATTCTTATTCTCCATTGTTCACTAAGTAGACTTCTGTTTTCTTAATACCCATGCAGACCCTTGTTCTGATAAGGCCGGTTGAAAAGATTATTACGTCGCTCGTTGAGAAAGAGACTGATGACTCTGAAGCAGGGGGTTTAGAGGGGAAATTATCTATATTTGATAAGGACGCTTGGCAGCCCAAGGCACTCATTTTAATAGGAAGGTCATTAGTTTGATGTTGAGCCCCATTTCTCCATCTTTTTAAATGTAGAAGTCTTTGATGAGAATTTTGGGGCAGATTGAATTGGCTTATGCCTTTTTAAAGATGATAACAGGCACTCAAAGCATTTTGGGACAACAGAATTCTTGATGCTCTGATCTTTTATCCCTTTTGTGAACTTTTTGCCCAGATTTAGCTAAACAGTTGAGTGACTAAACATGAAAGCTATTTGTTCAGTGCTTTATTAATTGAAATAGTTGGGTATGAAATTTTCTGGTTCAAGGAGATTCATAGATCAATCTAAATTGAAGGGAATGTGATTCAAATACAAACAAGATCTCTTAGTTAGAGTTAACAATATTAATTTCAGGGAAATGTCTTTCAAATACAAAACAGTATCTCAGAATTCAGTGAACAGCATTGATGCATTAATCTTCTTAAGCCAACAAACTTTATTCCCAACTATTCTATCTCTAAAAGAGATTTTTATCATTCAAGCTGATATTCATTTGCTTTTACTACCTGAGAAAAGTATTCTTCACAGGTATACAGGTCTGATTTTCAGAGAGGAGAGTAGAAGCAGGGAAGCTCTGCTTCACAAATCTAGAAAACTTGCTGCAAATGTTTTGGTATTTTTAGCCTATGATAGGATAACTGAAGTACAAGGAATATATATAATTGGTGAAAATATTTTTGGCAAGAAAACAAAGCCTAGGAGAGTAGAGGCAGGCAAGCTCTATTTACAAATCTAAAAAACTTGCTGCCACTGGTTTTGTTTTTCAAGGCACTGATTCGATAACCCAAGACCAAGGAATATATCTTATTGGTGTAAATGTTGGTCGTACTCAATATTCATCCCAAGACAAGGAAAATGATCAAGAAAGCAGAAGGTGGAATCTTGGTGATGGAGCAATATACAGGCTGATAGCCACAGAGAGTGATTAGGTGACAAGGAAGCATTGGAGATGTCCACGACCAGTATGTATTGTTAATAGCTATCTGTAACATTCACAGAATTTGTTGAGTCAGTGATAGATTTTATAGAGGAGTGACTGGATATTTCTTCTTTCGTGATTTTGAATCAAGACAGCTTGGTATAATTATTTCACTCAAAGATGAATGGGTAGATAGGTAACAGTTTCCTATATGGTTTCAACCTGGACCCAATTTGCAGCATTGAAACAAATTCTGGTCTTTGATTAAAAAATGCAACTGTAAATGGCATTTCAAGAGTCATGACTATCCATCTGTGCGTCCTCTAATTTGTCATCTCCTTTTCAGTTCAAAAATACAGACGATAGAAGACCCTTGGCTTTCCAAATGGTTTATTAGCCATCCATGCAAATATTGTACTTGCCTTTGGTCTGTCCAAGAAATTTATATCGTCTATTATTTAGACTTAGTTTCAGCATTCAATATCTTATAGGACATTGTAGCAGTTCATTCCAAGAACTCCAAAAGATCAAATGCTTCCAGTCTCTACAAAGGCAGATATTGTAAGACCGAAGGACGAACTTTACTCCAATTTCCTGTCAATTTTTATCTTCAAATATATGTTACACAGTTCACTTCTAGTTACATCGATAAAATTCATTGTTTCAAGACTTACATTTTTTCAATGTCTTCTTGTGTCTTTAGCTGGAATTTGGCACAAGGATTCGTAAATCTTCTAAGACATTGTGTTCAATTGGAGAAAAATCTCTACATCTACTATATAAAAAATAGAATGAAAAATGGATCTCAATGTGCCTCCTAATTCTAACTGCTTTGGAGCATTCAAAGAATCATTTAGGCGTTTTAGATTTGAAAATAGAGTATTGACATGAAGGAGACACAAAACTCGATGTCAAATGAGACTCTAAAAGGGATGCAAATTTTGTCTCAATTCATTTTGGTGGGTGGTTGAGGGTCAAGTGAACAACTATCAATCACAGAGCAGGGTCAAAGTACAGAGTAATTAAAGGAAGTCAAAATTGAACACATAGAGAAACTTCAATTTAATTGAATCTGAAGAAATCTATACAAAGACAACCTCTTGCTGGAAAGAAACGCGTAAAATTTATACTTCTATTACAAATTCAAATACACAACAATACTTGGCCTGCTTTGTATTCAACTATCTCAGCCTTACATCTCGTCAGCCACTTTTCCCTGTTGATTCTCACTATTTAGCTTGCTTGAAAGAAGGCCTCTACTGATGAGATGGGGAAGCAATTTATCTCCCAAGCAATTCAATGTTCCTTAATAGAGTTTAGATCGATCCCAACTTCCATCCGTCTGATCATACTCTACAAGCTTGTCATGTCACGACAGCTCTCAAAGGCTGTCTGTCCAATCTCAAGTACTTGGGCCAATGCTCCCTATCTGCAGTGGGTTTTGTGATGAAATTCTCTGGGAACATCAAGGTTTTGTGGCTTAAAGCTTACTTCTGCATATATTTTATCCATATTACTAAAACTAACGTTTCACATAGAAAATTAGCATTCAAACACAAAGGAAGTAACTAAGATGCTAATGGAGAGTCTCCTCAGAATCCAAATGGTCAGATTTTTAAGAATTGTTCAAATGATTGAGATAAAAATTGATTGTAAACTTGAAACCAAGATTAAAATGAAAATTCTTTCCATGCAAAAAGAAGACCAATATTGTTTTAGAATTTGTCATTAATGACTATGTTGTGTGCAGTTTTGTCTTCAGGGGAAGGTCTTGTTTTAAAGTGACAACCAAAGTTTCTCAATTGTGAGATAATTTTTATAGTTTGGCATTTCTCTTCTTGGATTAATAAAAGCAAGAAGCCATCAAGAAGACATTGTATTAAAAGTTAAACTTTGTTTGAGAGGACAAATTTGAATAATGGCTGAAAAATGAAACTACAATACAGAGTATCCACGTTGGGAATGCATCCAACCAGGTTCAATAATTGTTTCAATAGTTTTTTACCTGCTATATTTGTAAAAATGGGCACCTTCGATACCAAAACAACACAACTTATAGCTTTATATTATATAGAAAGCATGCTTGCACAATATATTGTTCGTCGCATTTCATGGCAAACCTTGGCCCTGTTCTTCATCAAGAGGAAGCTATTTATATGCATCTTCCCATGTATTAAGTATTAATCATTTCCGTGAGTCTTTACCTGCTATATTCGTAAAAAAAATAACACCTTCACTACCAAAACAGCACAACTTATAGCTTTAAATTAAATAAAGAGCACGCACAATATACTGTTTATCACATTTCATAGCAAACCTTGGCCCTGTTCTTCATCAAGAGGAAAGCTATTTACATGCATCCTCCTGTAGTTGAAGTGAAGTACCCTCATGTGACTCTTCTAGTGTTTACCAAGGGTGGACACATCAAAAAGGAGGAGACTGAGGCACGGGGTTTACCTGAACAGTACTGGCAAACCATATTTTAGTTATTCTATTTGTGGATTTATTGTTGTAACCATATCATCCAAACAAAACATGGTAGAGAAGTAGGCCCACTAGTATGCTTATGGCTATGGGGATAGGTACCTTCCTGCATCATAGACAATGGTATGACTTTATACTAGCTATCTACTGAAAAGAAGAGAAACCCTTGGTCGTCCCAAAGATGGCCTTTTCAATTATTTATGGTATAGGTATTCTAGCTTTATATAATAATAGTATGAGTAGCCATAGGGATTACTCCTGCTCAATCATCAAGCCAATCCAAAGTGAAGTGTTCTTCCACCACTTCAACAATAAGGTCTGGGATGGCAGAGTTCTTGATGAATATCCATTGTTGTTCAATCTTTTCATCACAGGTAACATGCTTTAAAGTTATCAGGCCTTGAACAGATTTGGGCACCTTCTTCAAACGAGAGCACTCTCTCATATCTATCTCCTTCAAATTCCTTAGTTGCCCTATTCCTTCTGGAAGTTCTGCCAAGCACTCACACAGTGAAATATCGAGATATTCTAATTGCTTAAGATTGGAGATAGATGCTGGGAGCTCTTTCAAACCTGGACATGCAGACATCCTTAACATTCTTAAAGAGCTGAGCTTCCCAAAATCATCTGGTAATTTGTGTACAAGATGGCAATTAGTGATTGACCAATTCTGAATACTAGCCATGTTGCAGATACCAAGGGGTAGCTCCTCTAAATCACTGCAATGGTCCACGTTTATATTTAACATTATAGGAAGATTTAAATTCAGTTTCATATTGAACTTGGTTAAATTTCCCAGCCCTTCACATAAACTCAAAGATAGCTTCTCCAAGTTCAATAATGCTTTACTGAGCTCTTGAAACGGGGGCACAATCAACCTCTCCAAGCGTATACTCTTGAGCTTAATGAGTGAAGATAAGGCAGATACACCTTTAACTGTTGCCCTCTTGGAACCACAATTGAATATTGAAAGAACTTTCAATTTTCGCATGGTACTTATAAAACTGGGAAGAAAGTATTTGTTTGCAGTAAAAACCAAAACAAAAGCTTCTGCTTCAGGAAAATTCATGTTGCCCCACTGACTCTCATCCATACAACCTGCATACATGAACCACAAGTGAGAAAATCAACCAAAGCATTCAATGTTTTACTTTGTCCGTAGAAAATCATCATGCATCACCATGTAAACCAAGTTACAGGAAGCTGTCAAATTGTTGAGACTAGCCTCCTGTCACAACATACAAGCCTAAGTTTTTACAAGCTGACTCCAAACAGATGGGCATACTCAGACATGCTTCTGAAATGGCTTACCTGTGTTAATGGATACAATTTGTGCATCAAATGTTTGATTGTTTAGCTCTTCCCATTTTCCAGGCAAACCATTCTCCTTTTTCGGCATAAGCAACCTCTTGCGATGAACTATACTGTCTTGGCAGGCCAAATACAGGGCCAAGTCTCGCATTACATCATGCTGAGAAAAGTATATCTCTGAAGCACTTCCATAAGAGATGGCTTGACTCCTAGGACAAATCACCCGTATCAGCTCAGAATAGAAAAAGAGGGCGACAAGAAAATCAAAGATCTTAAGCACAAGAAATTCAAGAATAGGCAACTACCCAAGATTGCTTGTTAAATTCAAGAGGTTTCTACTAGCAAGTTCCAATAAGATAACAAATGCATCACGCCAGTCCAGCTTTCGCACATAAACCCAAATATCCAACAATGCATCTGCGCATATTTTTTTGTCCTCAGGAAATGCTGCCAAGTCTAGGAAGCATTCCCTTGCTTCCTCATCCAAAAATTCGACACTGGTTTCCAAGCATCTGAGCAGCCCCTCTTTATGATAATCTGATATTGACTCTGCTTTTGAAAGCTTGTTCTTTGCATTCTCCCATGCTGGATGGGGTTCACCATGCAAGCAGCTTCCAATAACCTTCAGAGCAAGTGGCAGGCCTCTACACTCTGCTTGCACCTGCGATTCATTGGTCAGTAACAATAAGGGGAGACTCTTGAATCCAGTTGCATCATTGATGTCATGTTCGAAACATGATTCCCTTATATAAGAAGATAAGGGTTCATTCTTCATTTTTGTTTATCGTTTATGCAGATGAATGTACATTTTGTTTCATTGGTAAAGGTCAGGGAATCCTACCAAATGACTGTTAAATGTATGTCTAGAATTTCTTTTCTATTCCACTGAGAAATGAAAATATTTTAATATCCACAAATGACCGAAGTAGGTCAATGAACTTAAAGTATAACAACTTACAATAAACAGTACCAGGGTATAACGAACCCTATTTGAAGAAATATACCTGTTTGACTAATTTTTCATTTGCATTATTTGGAGTTGATGTCTGTCCAAATGCCCAAAAGCAGAAGAGGGATAGAGCATCATCTGGCTCCAGCAATGGCAATCGATAAAGTCGAGTAGAGGGATTTTTTGGAATTATGGAACAATCTCTGGTTGTCAAAAGGGTCTTGAATCCTTCTGCCTCAAATAACAATATGTCCAAATCTGTTCTAGACCAGACATCATCCAAGACCACCAGAGTTGGCATGGATTGCCTCAAGAGCTGCTGCTGTAGCTGTATATGGGCGTCCTCAGCATTCTGAAATTCGGGTCTCTCAGTACCGAGAATTTTCTCCCACATTGTCTCTAAAACGCCCTTTAAATTTGGAGATTGTGAAACAGTAATGAAAACCACGTTGTTTCGGAAAAAACCTATATGTGTAGACAGGAATGGTTTCAGATAAGTCATTCAAAAATATGGATTAGAAAAGCAAAGAACAGAATCAAAAAAATTTACAATATGAAAAGGAAAGACTAATTAAAAACTATACATTGGGGAACAAGAACACAAAACCACGCAACCAAGGAAAGAAGAACCTCTAAAGAATAAATATTTATGTGATCCTAGAGAGCCACTGAAATGATTAATACAGGCGACTGTAAGATTTCAGAAAACAGAACATTCTGGGATTTTTTATTGAAATTCCAGTCGAACTATATTAAAAAAAATTATAAGGTACAGAAGGTAATCATACCCAAATTTACAATTTTTTTTTTTAAAAAAATTGAGTGGAAGAAAATACACTTGAAGAGTCACATCGGCAAAAGCCGAGAGATAACAATCTGTGTTTTCGGTATTATAAAGGCTTTGAAAATTAAAATCGCTTACAAAATAAGGTAAACCTATCAACAAATGCAGAGATTCAAAAACCCATATCACCTTTTATTTCAGAATCATCACAGACAGCCAACGCCAGAGTTGTTTTCCCACCGCCTCCCATGCATTGCAGACCAACAACTGACACTTCCTTCTGGAACAGTAGCTCTTTCAAATTCCATATACATTTATCCAGTCCTACTAAAACTTTAGGCTTTTCTGGGCTACTCTTACAGCTTGGATTACAACTAGCTGTGTTTTCCACATAATTTTCAGACCAATGAAGCATGACAGTATTCTCATAGGGATCATTAGTGAGCTTGGAAGCCTCTTTGAAAATTGTATCATCCATCATCAAGCTCATATCTGCTGCTGAGTCCACAAGCATATCATGTACAAGGTAAGCATCATTCAGGTCTGCTTTAAGCTTCTTCATATCCAGCAACATAGCTACTGGCATGTTGTGGTGGATGAAGTCATTGATGTCCTTCTCCAGCTTAAGCATCTGCGAGGCATATCTCCAATTCATGAACACATTCAGGGGGCTTACATTCTCGCATTTTTTAACCAACTCGGCACCCTTGATAAGCGTGGCTAAAAACTTTTGGAATATGTGATTCTGTTCCTGTTTGGGTGCTTCCATATCAAGAACACATATCTGTTGAACTAATGGAATTAGGGCTTTGATATGGGCATCTAATCTATTAGACAAGTTCTTGCAGAAAAGACTATCCATCATCCTCTCCATGGATATAATAATTGTGTGTATGCAACTCTCATTTATACAAATATTGCAGATCTGCCTGCACCATTTCTTTGAAACTGCATAGAAAGTGCTACAGTCCCCACTACCAATGAAAAGAGGGAAAATGGTTGAAACAGATTATGAAATTTCAGTAAGCCATTTCTTTGCAACTGCATAGAAGGTGCTAAAGTTCCAGACTAGGAAAGTGGTTCAAACAGATTATCAACTTATAGTAAGATGGCAACATAGGTATGAAGTTGGTAATTAAAAATTTACTTTTGCAGCCTGAGATGAAACAGCTTCATCTTTTCCTGGTTGTTTCCTCATTGCAACCGTACAATTTGGACAATGGTACCCTCATGAGATCTTCCCTGTCACTGACATCATAAAAAAAAAGTAGAAATGTATTAGGCCCATCCCCCAATTTCTGTGATTTTTCTTGTGTTTCACAGTAGGATTGAAAAGAGAGTGTCATTGATACAAGTACCTCTCCTTCCACCTCTCCTTCCTCCGTCGCTTCTCTTGTTACATAATTGGACAAGAAATCAAGCACAATGTCAATTATTTCGGCTCTACGTATCTTCAAAGGCAGTAAATATCCCCCACTAAAGTCAGTCTGATGTGACTGCCTAGAAATCTTAAAATGAAAAATGTCATCAAGAATTTTCCTGAAGTCAAAAACAAACAGCAGAGATTAAACCAAGAAAGTATCTCATCTCTTCTACTCTTGGGACATTTCCGATTGAAGCTTTTAAAGTAAATTGGAAGGCTTGGCAATTTGAACGAAAACGAAAGTTTGTAATGTTCCATGTGCTCATTTATAGTATATAAAATATTTAGTATTTTTAATATTTAAAAAGGTTTTAATTGTATTTGGTGAAACTGTGCTCTGTAAAGTAGTTTATAGTGTGGAAGGTATTTTGTTGTATTTTATAAAATACTTTATAATATATGAAATTTTTTTTAGTTTCAATGTATAAGATATATTTAACTATATTTTTAATTTATAAGAAAGAGATAAGTAGTTAGTTATTTTTAAGGGAGTATTGTTGAGTTTTTTTTTTCTACATTTTGTTTCATAATTTTTTAAATTTTGTAAAAGTATATACTGTAAAGAGAATTTTTTTTTTTAAATTAAAAAATTATTTAAAAAAATAAATATAAAATATTTAATTGTATACAAATTTATAATTAACAACCTAAATAATAGAAATAAGTATATAAATATTAAACCAGCCTCACTTAAAACTTATTACTAAACAATTTTACTTCTTATTTTAAAATTAACAATTTTCAAACTTATGATACTACATAAGACCTTTGTGAACAAAATTATAAAAACAAAAAACTCTGATATAAAACACTTACTTTAATTTTATTTTTGTACTCTCAATATAAAAAAGACACTTCCCCATTCTTAACTTTTAGTTTTCAAAATCACATGTCCTTTCCTTCCCCATTAAATCAGCTCAGAAGTGTTGGAACCTTTCCCCTTCAAAGTTACAGTTGGTAAGGCCATGGGATTACTACCCAGCCACCCCAGGTTCAAGTCCTCCCAAATTTTTAAAAAAACATAAAAACTAATTAAAAAAAAAGTTATAATCGTTACATCGATAACCATAATTTTTTCGAGGTCACCATCCAATTAATTTTTTTTTTTTCTAAAAAATGGTAGAGACCGTCCATTTTTTTCCAAACAAAATCTTAAGATGTATATAACTTTATTTAATTTACATGCGATCTCGATCTCTCTTTCCCTGCTATCATCAGATCTATACTGCTCATAACTGAATCGCAACCGTCATAAAATAAAGATTTACCGCTAGTGTGACCCGTCAAATTTAAACAGTGTCTGAGTTCGTGTAAAAAGGGGTCGACCGTCGGATCTGGGCGGAAAAACTGGGAAGGAGAAGACTTTCGTCTAAATAAAGAAAAACTTCCCATGTTTCATGGTCTAATTTATGCATTTCAGTTTAAAATGCGCGGCCGCTTGTTTAGGTTTATCCGGGTTAACTTCTTTGATTTAATCATTAATAATTAATAAAAATTGATGTTAAGCTAAATGATTTTTAAAAACATGGACGGTGGGTATGCTCCCACAATAAAACAATGGCTAGACAATGGCTAGTTGGTGTCTTATAATATAATATGGAATGTTAATTTATTTGGGGAAGGGGATCAATAATTGAAGCGTCCGTAGTTATGATCCCTTTTCTGTGAATGAATTATTAAGATTTATTTATGTGTTATGGATTAGGACCGGCGGAAAGCCCCGTCCCAGTCCCAGTGGCGCATGGATACAGTAGAGTCTAGCCCCGTGAAGATTGTTAATTTCGAAGCTTTGTGACACGGAACAACCAAAAACAGAGGCAGGAGGCATCAGAGTGAGATGTATGGTGTGTTTTGGTGGCATTACCACTCTCAGCGCACGGTTTGGTTGGGCACAAAAGAGGGCTTCTTCATATCATGTTCAAGGTGAGCATCGCTCAGGTCTGTTGTAAGCTTCTTCATATCCAGCAACATAGCTACTGGCATATGGTGGTGGATGAAGACATTGAGCTCCTTTTCCAGCTTGAGCATTTGCAAGGCATATCTCCATTTCAGGAACACATTCAGGGGGATTACATTCTCGCATTTTAAAACCAACTCGGCACCCTTGATAAGCGTGGCTAAATTTTTTTGGAATATGGAGTTTCTTCCTGTTTGGGTGCTTGCATATCAAGAGGAATTAGGGCTTTGATATGGGCATCTAATCTATTAGACAAGGTCTTGCAGAAAAGACCATCCATGGATATAATAATTGTGTGTATGCAACTCTCATTTATACAAATATTGCAGGTGCTGCTCCGTTTCCTGGCTACCGCATAAAAGGTGCTAATGAAAAGTAAGAAAGTGGTTCAACAGATTATGAACTCAGAGTAAGATGGCCACGGGTATGATGTGGGATCTTACAAATTTACTTTTGCAGCCTGACATGCAACAGCTTCATCTTGGTTGCTTCCTCACTGCAACCGTACAATTTAGAGATAGGTAGCCTCATGGGCTCTTCCCTGACGCTGACAGGTCGAAATGTAGTAGTCCCCCCCCCACAATTTCTTGCGTTTTAGAATAGGATTGAAAAGAGTGTCATAAATATGAGTACCTCTCCGTCGTCGCTTCTGTTGTTACATATGACAAGTTATTTTTAAAAAATTGGGCAGGAAACAAAAAAATTGTCAAGACTATGTCAATTATTTCGGCTCTACTTATCTTGAAAGGCTAAGGTAGCTTCCTTATCACGTTCACAGTGTTTGACACACAAACTCTAAAATATCCCCACTTAAGTCTGTCTGATGTGACTGCCCAGAAATCGAAAAAATTAAAATGAAAAAAAAATCAAGAATTTCCCTGAAGTCAAAAAAAAAAAAAAACAGCAGAGATCAAACCAAGAAAGAGATCAAAATCAAGAGGTGCTCCTTCCACGCCTTGCCGCTCGCCCCTCCCACCGGCCGGTAATTGTCAATAGGAACAAACTATTCTCCACAAAAGACATCAAGGAAGGAATCAAAAAGTTAGTGGTGGGCAAAGTTCACTCTTTAGATGGTTGTAAGTGGAATTTTTAAAATGGGGTTTGGAAGATTTTGCATTACACATAAAAAAGATATACATCAAGGTTATTCAACATGACTTTCTTAAAAATTGGACAATTAGTATGGTCATCCCCCTTCACAAAAGTGGTGATGTTAACAATCCATCAAATTATTGTATTATTATGATTAATCCTCTTTTTGATAAACTTTTCAGTAGCATGGTGGAACGTAGAATTAACTTTTGGACTGAAAAGGAAGGTAAGAGGGCAAAAGGGCAAGCAAGTTTTAGACCAAAACACTTTACTATTGATCATTGCATCACCCTTAGGCATTTGATTGAAAAGGTGTGGGACAAGCAGGGGGAAGAGGTCTATTGTTGCTTTGTTGATTTCAAAAAGTCATTTGACACGGTGTCTAGAAGCAAACTCTAAGACAAAATGGAAAAATTGGATATACCGACAAAATATAGGGCAGCAGTTCAAGTGTCTATGATCAATTCCAGGCCAAAATTAGACCAAATGGTGGTCTATCTGAGTGCTTTGGGAGTGACATCGGGGTCAAGCAGGGGTGCCCACTATCTCCCACTTTGTTTGGGTTGTATATTGACAAGTTAGAGGAGTGGATTGTAAAGTTGGGTGGGGACAGGATACAACTAGCATCCTATGTGGTACAATTGTTACTCTATGCGGATGACTTTATTCTAATGGCTAAAACGGAACATGGTTTGCAAGAACATTTGAGAGCTCTAGAATTATTCTGTCAAGAGGTGGGAATGCAGGGGAACATTAGTAAGACCAAAGTCATGATTTTTTCCTTAAGAAAAAAGAGAATTAAATTTTGAGTTCAAAGGCGACCCTTTGCAAGTGGTAAATGAATACTAGTCCCTGGGCCTTGATTTGCACAATAATCTCAGTTGAGAGGCTTGTAGAACTAAAAGGATACCAGGAGGTGGAAGCCTTATACATGCTCTAAAATAGATCCAAATCCACTGAATTATGGGATTGGAAAACCAAGATGACTCTTTTTGTGTTGCTTGTTCTCCCGATAACGTTATATGGTTGTGAAGTTTGGGGTAGCGACACATCAGCGGTAAAACGGAGACAAATAAAAAGGTTACAAAAGCATTTAATCAAAAGTAGTTTCGAAATAAAAGCCACAATACTGCATGAGATCATGCTAGTTGAGGCTGGGACCTTTTCGATGGTAGCAGCGGCCTTGATTTAGCGATTAGTTTCCCTGAAGAAAGTGGAAAACATGGAAGGATGTCGTTGGCCAAAAATAGCAATGGAGGAAACGCTAAATAAGAGGAAGAGCACATGGATGAAGCAAAATGACAAATGGATGAACAAATGGGACATTAACATGTAGGACTGCCCTAACAACAATGTGGAAATCAAAAGATATGTATGAGAACAAGTCAAAACAACGATGTGGACAAAACAACTAGGATGTAAAAGAGAATATAATGTCAAGAACTTTAATCACACATGTGACCATGAGCAAAAGCACTATATAGGAGCGGCGATAAAGTGGAAAGCTAAAATATTAATTGTCCAGCTAAGAACTAGTTCACACCATCTTGGATGCGAAACAGGTAGATGGAAAGCACCCAAGGAGGAATGGTTGGAGAGGGTTTGTCAGTTTTGTAAGTCCGGATCGGTGGAAACAAAATTGCATTACATCATGGAATGTATAACATATGAAGACATTCGAAGAAGTTACGCTGATATCCTACAAGGTGAAGCACTTACAACTTTGTTTGAAGAGGAAAAAATAACAAAAACAATAGACTACTTGACTAGAATTCATAACAGAAGATCCAAGCTTAACATAGAAATCGAGAAATAGCAGAAGTAGCAATGTGGTGCAGTTTGTTGAAATATTGTCGACTGGGTTTCCTCTTAGGTCCTATACGCTAATTGGCCTCGTAGACGTTATTAAAAACTTTCATTCATTCATTCGATTGTTGGAACACTGTAACATTACGATTGAAACTTTCAAAATAACTTGGAAGGCTTTGCCATTTGAACGAAAACGAAAGGAAAGGAAACAAAAGCGTCTTTAAAGTTCCGTTTGTCATGTAAGCTAATTTATAGTGTATAAAATTATTTAGTATTTTTAATGTTTAAGAAGAATTTATTTATATTTAAAGAAGTAGTTGATAATATGTAAGGTATTTAAGTGTAGTAACTTACTGTAGAAAGTATTTCATTATGTTTTATAAAGTAATTTATGGTATATAAGATTATTTTGTAATTTTAGTGTGGAACATATATTTAATAGTTTCATGCTAGTAACTAGTTAATTATTTTAAAAAGATATTGTTGTCTTTTTTTCTTGTAAATCTGTTCAAAATTCTTTAAATTTATGAAATATACATAACTAAAAAAATCAACAGTATTTTAGGGAAAAAAATTATTTAAAAAAATAAATAAAAAATATTTAATTTAATACAAATTTATAATTGACAATTTCAAAAATAAAAAAAACTTTTTCTAAACCAAAACTTTTTCACTAGACCCCTGTTTTAATTTGGCCTGATAGGTTTTTTCACTTGTTTGGTTTTACTTTTCGCCTATGGACCAGAGTAGATCAATTTGTTTGACTTACTTTCAGGGTCTGATTTTTTTTAATTGATTCACTGTGTACTATAATTTTTTTAAAATAAAAATGCTTCTTCAATTTAGAAAAAGAAAGACACTCCCGATTCTTTAACTTGTCATTTATGTTCAAAATACGTCCTTCCATATTAAGCCGGCTCAAAAGTGTTACGAAAAGTTATAGACTCTGGTTGTTTAAACGGTTATGGTTTAATTTCATGGTTGTATGAACGTATTTAAAATTATTTTGGGCTGTAAAACTAAAGAACGATGGCTTATAGGAGCTGTGACAGTAATCTATATCTTCCATTAGCTGCACGAGCAGCCGCTTGTTCTGACACATGCAGCTGTATGCAAACTTGAACTACAATTTTTTAGAGGTCTAAAAAGGGTGGAGACCGTCCAATTAATATTTTCGAGGTGTAAAAAACGGTAGAGACCGTCCATTTTGTTCTCCAAAAAACTCTAAGATGTATATAAATTTATTTAATTTACATGTCATCTTGATCTTTCTTTCCCTGATATCATCAGATCTATACTGCTATTAACTGAATCGCAACCGTCATAAAAAAACTCATTTACCGCTACCGTGGGCCGTCAAATTTAATCTGGGTCTGAGAAGCTGCTACATTTCGTGTAAAAAGCGGTGGACCGTCATATTTAACTATGCCTGAAAAACTGGGAAGGAGAAGACTTTATTGTAAATAATGAAAAACTTCCCCATCCATATCGCATTCATTGTCTAATTTATGCATTTCAATTTCAAATGCGCGGCCGTTCGTTTAGGTTTATCCGGCCTAACTTCTTTTCTTTAATCATTAATAATTAATAAAAATTGGAGTAAAGTTAAATGATTTTGAAAAACATGGACGGTGGGTATGCTCCCACAATAAAACAAGAGGCCACCTAATGGCTAGACAATGACCAGTCGGTGCCTTATAATATAGAATGCTAATTTATGAGTACTTGTTGCCTATGTATTATTGGTATGATTTAGATTTAAGTTTATTTTTGTCCATTTAAAATTGTGCAACTAATAAATATAAGTTTTGTAATATTTATAATATTATAAATATAAAATAAAATAATATATTGTTTTTTATTCGTTAAATTTAAAGGATGTGACAAATTTTTTCTAGAGAAATTTAATATTTATGAAAGTTAAAAATATTTATTTTTGTACAATGATGTAGGAAGATAGAAACATTAAAGTTGAAATAAAGGTAAGGCTAGAAAATTATGAGTCAAACGACCCACTTCTCCATTGCATTAAAAAAAGGGTGCATATATGGTCTACAAAAGCCACCTTCGACCTGTGCGCTATCTGAGACATAATTTTGAAGGAAGTGTGAATTTCCGCCAAGGTAACCTCTACACTTGTGGCTGCAGACTTATTCTTTGCAATAACTTCATTGGCCTATTGATCCATATAGACACCCTCAAAGAGGACAGTTGCACGAGGCATTACCTAAGGAGCTCGAGGAACTTCTTGACTGAAGCAAACTGTTGTCCAATGTAAAAGTTGGGGTTCACGAAGAGGACTAAGACTGAGATGAGTGATGCAAGTTAGGATGTGACTACAGTTGAGTCTGACTTGTGTGTGTGATGTTGGCTTGAGTTGTGTGAGCTTGCATTGATGTTATAGATTCAACACTTGGATGTTAGGCAAGTTAGGTTGAGGCATAGTCTAGGAGTCCTCAAAATGATAGTTTTAAGGCAAATATCAAGCTAGGGGATGGTCCTATTACGACATGGGTGCACTAGAGAGTCTAACCCCGTGAAGTTTATTATAGTGGATCAAAGAATAATTTTAGAAGCTATGCCACAATTAGGGATGCACTGAAGCTAGGGCCCTTGTTGTCATCACAACATTCATGAGCTTCAAATCAATCGACATAGAGTTTTCAAATCTCTGTACTTGCCACTCACTCTACAATGAGTGAGACACAACATCACATTTCCCTCTCGAGCTTCATGACATAGAACAACCAAAAATAAAAGTAGGAGGCATCAGAGTGAGATGTATGGTATGTATTGGTAGCATTTGATGCACAGTTTTTGGGCACGGAAGAGACATAGTTTGCCCCAACTAGAATGGATTATTCATCAAGGAAATGGAGAGAGACATACCTCCCCACAACTTGTTTGTCACTATATCCAATGTGTTACACCACTTCGAAGGGAAATCAAGGCACAAATGTGATAAAATGTTGGCTTGATAATCATACTTATTAATTCCAATGTCAGAGGAGGAGGAGAGAACAATGGGAGTATCACTCCACTTAGGCCTTGACTCTGGGAACTTACACTTCCATTATTTTCTTGAAACAAGTTAGCCAACAATTTAAGTGACACTTGACATTATCAAAATATTTATTAGTTCAGTTCCTTATCCCCTTGTTTCATTTTTGCAGGCCATGACAAAGAAGATAAAACATCTGGAAATAGAAATGGAAGCTAAGGACAAGGTACAATATAATATTTATAGTATTTGTGTAGTTATCTTATAGTTTTGTCTATTGTTTGAGGCCTTTCTTTCACATTATTTCTAAACCTTTATATCATTTCTTGAATGCAACAAATAGAGGAGTTGTAAGGACTTTATAATTCTTAGAAACTTTAAAATGCAAATTTGTGCAATAAGTTGGAGATAACTCAAGTGTGTGAAGGTGGATAGTAGGTTTGTTGCATTGACGATCAACTTTTCTCATGTGTTCCAATGTCATGGGTCTGAACTTTCAAATATAGCTTGCATCTACATTTCCTGTATAAAAAAATTGAGGATACAGAATATGCATTAAATGATCTAGAAGAGAATCACAAACAACTAAATTGTATGCTCAAGGAAAATGAATTCATAATATCTAACTTGTTAAAATCAAGTTAGTTGATATTGTTAATATTTGTAGTATTACATTTTTAATTTGTTGTGCCTTTATTCTTTTATCAAAATATGGATTTCATGGCACGAGCATCTTAATAAGTTAATTGTGATGTGCAGAGAATGTAAGTTCTATCAATTTATGTTTCAAGGTGAAATATATCCAATAAATAACGAGTTTATGCATGTTTTCTATTCTCAAATTTTTTTGGTAGTTTACAACTTGTGGGAAAAGTTATATTAGATGCAAAGGCTTTACTAAATGAACTTCATAGCACTCTTTCCAAGCAAGAGTGCACAATGGCTTCATATGCACAACAACAACTAAAGATTGTTACATATTTAATCTTATAACTTTTGAAACTTTTTGTTGGGTGCAAAGCCTTTCAAATATTAAAATCAAATGTTACCAAGTCAACAGTTTGTGTTTTGTCAAATATAGGCTATTTAGTGAATTGTGGATTCCACAAGGATTATTTCAAAGGTTAATACAGATTTATTTGTAATCCTCGAAAGACATGTATCTAATCTCAATTATTATGTGGAAGACATGCAAAGAGTTCATGACAAGAAACTAGAGGAACTTGAAAAATAATATTAGATAAATTATTTTTTAAAAATGAACCCAGATCTTTCTTTTGTTGTGATTATTATTTTGATGATAAGATTATTCAACTAATTAAACAAAATTATGCAATCAATTTTTTTTACAAGAATGTGTTGCAAGCTTGCAAATGAGGAGAAGCAACTTTTGGAATTTTTTTACTAAAATGCTAGTGAGTTCAACAGCTCGAAAATCATAATTAACAAGTCTTTTCTATAAGTCACTTTTTTCATATTTGAACAAACTTTCTTGCAAAGTTTCACATTATTCTATGTTAATTCCTATTTTTTATCAAGTCTCCAACCTGTAAGGTTTTCACAAATACCAATCTAGAACCCAAATTTTATCGCTATTTTTTAAATAATTAAAATATCTAACATTATCTCCCAATCTTTGAATTTATGTCTAAATTTTTTGAGTGGTTTCTTCCCACCTTCAAGTACAATATGCATTGCACTATCTAAGTGATACTATTGTCAACAACACTCATGAGTTACAGGAATGAGTGTTAAATATGCAATATAACACATCTAGTGCATAAAATCAGTGGAGAATATACATGAAGCAAGATGAGATTACCATGTTGAGGACACATCATCAGTAACAACGGGGCATAATTTGATGGAAGAGACTATTTAGGATTGGTGAGGACATGTTTATAGATATTATCAATTGTTCATTTGTTTTATTTGAAATACATTTTATGTCTTTTCCTCTAAATGACCCAATTTTTGGTATGGAAAAATCAAGTACTACCAGAGTATAGTGGAAGAGTATACAAAGATTAGTGTACAAATTTGAGAAAAGCAATATTGAAGCTATCCATTCTATAATCAAGTATTGTGCCATAATGGCCTCTCAAATATTTGTTATCTTTCCATGTCATTCTAAGGTGGCATTTTGACATGATGTTTCCATTACAGGAGTGGCACGAAGGTAAATAAACTTATTTTGGCCAATTTCACACATTTTTTTATCTTCTACCAATGAGGAATTTAAGATCGAAAATGACAACTTCATGTCATCTATTGATGGTAAGTTCTGTATTAGTTTTAATATGAGTTTAATTCATATATATATATATATATATATATATATATATATATATATATATATATATATATATACACACACACACACACACACACACACACACACATATTAAAAGGGTTCACACATAGTGCTAAATCCCAAAATCAAGTCTAGGGTGGGGCTTACACATTTATGTTACCACGATACCTTCGACAACCATTTTAGTGTATGATTAGATGGGGACATCATCAGTTGATGACTTACGGTTATAGAGGTGGCTAGTTTGGGGGATAGACCTTGAGACCTCCCACTTGTAACAACAATCACCCAATTGATGAACTAGCCTTTTAGGCTAAAAGGTTGTATAAAGAGTTTCAAGGAGAACCCCTCACCTAGCCATGCCTTAGTCACCATGTAGGGGCTACAACCTTCTAACTAACCATTTTGATGCCTAACCCACGGAGCCTAATGTAGAATGATGCTATAGAGGTGGCCAGTTTGAATATTTGAACCTAAGACCACCCACTTATAACACTCAGCTCACCACCATTAGGTTGGCCCGTCGGGCTTAAAAGGTTGTAGAAAGAAATTCTAGGGGAAACCCTTACCTAGCCATGCACCTGTCACCATGTAGGGACTACAACCCTTTGGCTTACCATTTTAGTGCCTGACCCACAGAGCCTAGTGTAGGAATGATGCTTTAGAGGTGGCCAGTATGAGGATTTGACCTCAAGACATCCCACTTGTAGCACTCAGCTCACCACCGTTGGGCTAACCCGTCAGGCTAACCCATTGAGCTATATATTGGTGCACATTTAACATATAATAAGTGTGTGTGCTTACAAATTTATTTAATATAACCATGAAATTTTTACAAATATAAATCCAAAAACTAGCACCTTGTTCAAATGAATTCATAAAACTTCAAAAGAGTCACTATACTATGGAGAGGTGAAAGAGATAAGCAAGGAAACAAACACACAAATATCTAGAAGAGGAATACATGGTAAATGCAACATTTCCTCTCCATTTTCTTGTATTGAAAGATGAATTTATTACACTTTACATTTCTAAATCTTGGAGTCTTAACTTATGATATATGAAAGATGAACCTTCTTATACAATACCAAGGAGGAGGTCTATAAATATACCAAGCATGGGTTCAGATTGAGGAGTTACAAACTTATTCCTTTGATGAAGTATTGTAAGAATTTAGAAATATGGAATCTAAAAATAGTTTAAAGTAGGCAAATGGAGAGCTAAAACACTTAATTGTGTTTGATTTTTCATCCATAAGAGAATAAATAATTCTATTTATAGCCATTAATTAATTTATTTGGGGAAATAGGCATCTTTTTTAGTGATTTTAATTATTCGATAGGTTATTCAAAAGTAGGATTGGTTGGGGTTGGGATTTATTAGGTTTTGTAAATTGTGTACAGTAAGCAAGCATGGGGAAAACAAGGACTTTTAGCAACGGGAAATCATACATTGAATATCCTCGATGTTTTTAGGCTATTTGACTCATTAATCATGTAGTCATAGATAAAAAAGATATGTTATTCAAAATTAGAATCAGTTGGGGTTGGGATTTATTAGGTTTTGTAAATTGTGTATCGTTGACGCAGGAAATTGCACCCTCAGTAGGAGGCCGAGCTCTTGCCTTCTCCTCACAACATGGAAACTCCCCTCTCACCTGTGGGACTGGTGAAGCTGGAGGGGAGAGTCTCTAGATAAGGGCTAGCTCCCTTTGATGCATCGTGTTTGTTTCAGTAAATGCTAACATGCATATATATAGATATAAAAAGGGAGGGTGAAAAGGGAGAAAGATGTAGGAAAACAAACTACTCTAAAGAGGTGATGCACCAAAATAAAGGTGACCTTCACACACCCACATTGAAGCCAGACAAACACATACATACACTACACATTTGGCAGAAGGACTAGGCCACTGGAAACTGGCAGGGAGGCCTTAATGGAAGATACAAAAAAGAAAGAGATCACCAAAGGTGTTGTGAGATGCACACTTATGTAGTAACTTCCTCTGTTTCACACTTCTCAAATACTGCTCTTCTCCTGTCAGCTGCAGAGATGGCGCCTTGTAGATAATAGGTATGCTGGTGTTGAGCCTATGAGAGCATCAATAAAATAATGATTGGACACAAAACAAACACTCAAGACATACTCAGATATATCTATCCAAATGGAGGTAAAAAATTGCTTTTATTTGATTCAAGTGGAAATTTTGCCAGGGCTACACCTTACCAAAATGTGGAAGATCTTATATTTTACAAATGACACGTTTGCAATATATAGGAGAAGTAAGGATGCCATTTGGCACTCCTTTTTTACAAGTGGCTCATGCATCCCTTCATTGGGAAGAGGAAAACACTATTGTTGATGTCATCTTTCTAGAAGAGGCCTGCTGAAACCATGTTGTATAATCATCAAATTTGACTTTGGCATTCAAGCATTAATGTCAGGATATGGCCGCGCCTCTTTTCTACCAACAGATTGTGGTTTGTCTTCTTCTAATGCTAATTTGGAGAAAAATAGGTCACGTTGCTCAATAACTCTCCATCTCTTTGCCACTTGGATGCTTTGTCTTTTTATGCCTTTTGTCTTCTTCCTGCTCTTTCAGCCCTCGGGGGCAATCTCTTGGCTGGTCACTGCATTCCTTGGGGTTTTCCATGCTTGACGCTCAAAAAGTTCAAAAAACAAACGGCTAGTTTATTGCATTAAAATTGATGGCCTTTGGGATGTCACCGTCCTTGTCAAAAGTCATCAGGTCTTTTCCTTTGAAGTGCAGCCTCCTTAAATTGAACCCGTTAAACCAAAATGGTTCAACGGTTTAATGGTTCAACCAAGCGAGCCGATGAGCCTATGAACCTTAGCCAATGAACCTTATGCCTTTGAACCATTGATTTTGAACTAAGACCGTTTAACTTCTACCTTTGAACCAATGGAACCCAACTATGAACTGAATTCATTGAACCTGCTGAACTCGAAATGAATTGGCCTTAAACAACAGGGGAGAAGTTGACCAAAATTTTACTTGTGGGCAAAATTGGTCAATAGATTGGCGACTCATAGGGGAAGCATGCCTACTATGCTTTAGAATCCAGTTGCCTTGCAGTCCATTGGGCACAGAGTCAAATGTAGCTATAACAAAAGTTAGCAACAGCCCCAAAAGATCTGAGAATCAAATATGAAGCCTTTTACCCCATGTGCAAATGGAAACACACAAAGCTAAAAAAACACTACCTGTGCAAACTGCACTTAGGGAAAATAGGGAAAGAAATTGAAAACAAACTACTATATACAGCTAACTAGGAATAACTGCCTCCCTCCTAGATCAAAGGGAAAACTTCTTAAGTCTCCTTCCTGGAAAGAAGACTTATGGTGGCAAGCAAGTAGCTGAATGAAAAGGATATTTGGTGACTTTCTCCTCTTGCTGGTCACCTGGTTTGGCTGAAATTTGAGTGGATCAAAATCAAACATGCTTCTGACATATGTATACTCTGCTTGTCCTTGGAAGCTTGTTAAATGCTGGCCCCTCATACTAGTGCTCTTCACCAAGAAATCAGTGGCTGCTAGCTCATCACCATTAGCCCTTTGATGTGCACAGTCGCTTTGTAATGCATCATGGTTTGACCCATTTCCTTTTGCTTCATTAGAGATCCTGTCAAACTCATCCTCTGCTCCCTCTTGGCCTTCTTAAAGAAGGGTAATTATGGTGATGTCTGAAATGGAATCACAAGCTGATTGCTCATCCCACAAAACATCACCTCTTCGTTTAAAGCTTTCTTCTTCAAGCCTTTCCTCAAGGTAGACCAACCTCTCTTTCTCCTCCTCAAAGGTCTAGATCTCTAGATCTTCAAAGATATTCTCCTGAAGAATTGTAGATTAGATCTTCTGCTCCTCACTCGCCTCCTACAGAACAGGTTCCTCCTTGAGAAGGTGTGAAGTAAAAAAAACATGTGGAAGAGGAGGCAGTCCTTGAGCTAGAATCGAATGATTCTCCTCCTTCCACTTGGTTAACACTTCATCTATATCAGGTGTGGCCTAATAGCTCTCTTGGAGGTGTGTGGATAGGCTGGGTTCAGACAAGTCCATCACACATTGGCTGAGGAATCTCATTTGGGACTCCAACTCTACAATTCTCCTGGCTAGATCTTCTTGGAAAAGCCTTTCTTGGAGATCACCAACATCATCCTCTTCAAGGCTCTGGGCTGGTTCCTGGCATTCCTTCCTCCAACTTGGGATCTACACATCATGCTGAAAGACTTGGGGAAGTTGAGGGATGCTAGGAAGAGACTGTTGATGCACTGGAAGAGTCTCGAGAAAAGGGACGTGCTGGCTGGTGGTACTCCCCCCAATTGAAGATTCACCATCTAAGGAGTTTAAAAGGTTCATCTCCATGGGAGGTTATTTTGGTGCCCTCTAGTGTTGGAAAACTAGGCACACGAGATTGGGCGCATATGTATTTGATGAGCTAGAGTGAGCAAGTGCAATCTGATAGAAAGGATTTGGTGTAAAAGAAGGGGCTTTCTTCAGAATAGGAAGGGGCACACAAGGCTAACTACCTTGGATAGATGGATTTCTCCATTTTACTACCTCTTCCATGGATTGCAAGGTTTGTGCTTGCCTAAACAAACACTCTTCTTTATACATCAGCTCCTACTGATATCTGTACTGCTCTTCTAGTCTGTCGATTTCCATTGTCTACTTCTCAAATTCTAGCGCCATTTCCCTTATCGTTGTAGGGCAACTAGGAGTGCTGCTTGAGGCAATTCTCTAAATTTTTTGAGTTTGATCAAAATCATATGAGGGAAAACTAGACCCATGATTCTGTGCAAAATAATTATACATACAAAAAAATGATTTCTAAATGGCACCAGGGTACTTAACCAGTAGATTCAACTCAGAGTCACCATTGGTGTTTGATGCAAATCCTCCAAAGGCTGGTCGATTAAAGAACACACCAAAAATTCTTCAACTCTTTTGGATAAAACCTATCCCAGTTGGTCCCACCAGGCATGCTAGAACTGTTGACATAGGAAATTGCACCCTTAGCAGGAGGTTGAGCTCCTGCCTTCTCCTCGCAACATGGAAACTCCCCTCTCACTTGTGGGACTGGTGAAGCTAGAGGGGAGAGTCTCTAGATAAAGGCTAGCTCCCTTTGATGCATCGTGTTTGTTCTAACAAATGCTAACATGAATATATATAGATATAAAAAGGGGGGGTGAAAAGGGAGAAAGATGCAGGAAAACAAACTACTCTAAAGAGGTGATGCACCAAAATAAAGGCAACCTTCACACACCCATACTGAAACCAGACAAACACATACATACACTACACATTTGGCAGAAGGACCAAGCTACTGGAAACTGGCAGGGAGGCCTTAATGGAAGATACAAAAAAGAAAGAGATCACCAAAGGTGCTATGAGACGCACACTTATGTAGTAACTTCCTCTGTTTTGTACTTCTCAAATATTGCTCTTCTCCTGTCAGCTACAGAGATGGCACCTTATAGATAATAGGTATGCTGGTGATGAGCCTATGAGAGCATCAAGAAAACAATGACTAGACATATAACAAACACTCAAGACATACTCGGATATATCTATCCAAATGGAGGTAAAAAACTGCTTTTATTTGATTTAGGTGGAAATTTTGTTAGGGCTACGCCTTAGCAAAATGTGGAAGATCTTATATTTTACAAATGACAAGTTCACAATATATAGGAGAAGCAAGGAGGCCATTTGGTGCTCCTTTTTTATAAGTGGCTCATTCATCCCTTCATTGGGAAGAGGAAAACACTGTCATCAATGTCATCTTTCTAGAAGAGGCCTGCTGGAACCATGTTGTATAATCACCTTATTTGACTTTGGCATATAAGCATTAATGTCAAGACATGGCCATGCCTTTTTTCTACCAACACACTGTGGTTTATCTTTTTCCAATGCCAATTTGGAGAAAAATAGGTCATGTCGCTCAATAACTCTCCATCTCTTTGCCACTTGGATGCTTTGTCTTTTTCTGCCTTTTATCTTTTTCCTGCTCTTTCAGCCCTTGGGGGCGATCTCTTGGTTTGTCGCTGCATTCCTTGGGCTTTTTCATGCTTGACGCTCAAAAAGTTTAAAAAATAAATGGCTAGTTTATTGCATTAAAATTGACGACCTTTAGGACGTCACCGTCCTTGTCAAAAGTCATCGGGTCTTTTCCTTTGAAGTGCGGCCTCCTTGAACTGAACTAGTTGAACCAAAATGGTTCAATGGTTCAACCAAGCGTGCCAATGAGCCTTTGAACTGAAGTTGATGAACCTTACGCCTTTGAACCATTGCCTTTGAACCAAAACTGTTGAACTTCTGCCTTTGAACCAATTAAACCCAGCTATGAACTGAATTCATTGAACCTGCTGAACTCGAAATGAATTGGCCTTAAACAACAGGGGAGAAGTTGACTGAAATTTTGCCTGTGGGCAAAATTGGTCAACATGTATAGTAAGCAAGCACATGGAAAATAAGGACTTCCAACAACAAGTAATCATACATTGGATCCTTGATGCTTTAAGGCTATTTGATTCATTAATCATCCAGTCATAGATAAAAGGACCAAGAGTTTGAAACTTTATTAAAAGACATAAACTAGGCCTCAAAAGGGTTGCATTTGATCTTGTGAGATTTACATTTTATGGTTCTTGTGTTCTATGGCAGAATTTCTTATCTAGAGATTGTTTTCATTACTTTAATTTATATATACTAGAATATTTATGGAGATTTTTAATCATATCATGTGTATTAATGTCATTCTCCCTTTTGGATCTTTCCTTATCCACCTAATTTACCTATGACATGGACATTGTGCATAATAGTGCCTATATGGAATCATACATCTTGGATAGTTCATATACTAATACTATTAGGTTGTGGAGCTAAAAGCTTCACTGTATGCAAACATGGAGGAGGTTGCTGAGTGTCACAGTCACTGGCATCAGTCAGGCCAACCGACATCGATCAGAAGTGGATAGGAAGCTACCAACATCGGTCAGGGATTGGCCAACATCGGTCACCTCTAGACAGACAACAATTGACGTCGATCGCCTGTGCGGTTCCAGAACTGTTAGTTTCATGAACAGTTTGTTTAATGAACCGATTGTTTGCATGTAAAGACTAATTTTAGTCTTGGAGCTACGTGTCTAATTATTGTTTGCATGGGATCTATATAATAGACTCATGGGGCTGTATTGTAATTAAGGACAAAGTTAAGTACTTGTCAAGGACAAGGAAGAGATCTTTCCAATTGTAAGATCAGTTGATCTCCTTGGTAAGCAAGATCAGGGAAGATCTACATGGTAAGTAAGATCATTTGATTTGCAGGTTGTTGCAAGATCAAGGGAGATCTACTTGGAGTACTTTGAGTACTTGTGTACTGGCAGTATTGTTACTGATGGGTGGAGGTGAACAACAATTCTGTGTTTGAGTTGTTTGTTGTGACCGTAATTGAGAGAGTGAACTCTTGAAGGAGAATTATTGTATGCCCTAGAGGTGTGGGAGCCCTAGAGGTGTGGAAAGAGTGTGGCATCTTCATTGTATTTCCTTTTGGATGAGTATTAATACAAGATTGTATTGTCTCTCATATTCTGTGCTATTTTTGAATTCTAGTTACTTGTTAATTTTGGTTTAATTCCATGTTTAGTTGCTTATACAAAGGTAATCAATTGTGCTCTTAGGAGCTGTTAGATATTGACAAGTGGTATCAGAGCCAGGTTAGGTTCACTAATAGGTGGTTTCAAATCTATTAAGTGTTTGTTGATTACAGGTCACTCACAGGGGTTTCTGTTTGAGTGGGAGTATAGCAATGGCAGAAGAAGGTAAGCTAAAAATGGAGAAATTCAATGGCAAGAACTATCAATTATGGAGGATACACATAGAAGATTATCTGTATCAAAAATATCTGTACTTACCATTGGGTGGGGTTGCATGCAAGCCTGCATGTATGAAAGATGAAGAATGGAAGGTTTTTGATCAGAAGGCTCTGCGATCTATAAGGTTGAGCTTGGCATCGTCTGTGATTTCCAACTTATCACAGGCTAAGACAATGGTAGAGTTAATGGAATCTTTTAAAAATTTATATGAAAAACCCTCAGCTTTGAATAAAGTATTTCTTATGAAGCAATTATTTAATTTGCAAATGTTGGAAGGTGGATCTGTACATAGTCATCTTAGTGATTTCCATGGTTTGGTAAACCAGTTAAATTTAGTCAATATTATTTTTGATGATGAAATTAAGGCTCTCTTAATCTTATTCTCTATACCTAAAAGTTGGGATAGCTTGGTAATGGCAGTAAGTAATACTGCATCTGCTTCAAATATCTTGAAAGTGGATGATGTTGTTAGTGTAATTTTGAATGAAGAAATTCTCAGGAAAAGTACAAGGGAATTATCAGGGAATGCTTTAAGTGTTGAAAGCAGGGGAAAGTATAGAGATAAGATTGAGCAAGGGAGATCAAGGTCAAAGATAAGTAGGAGATCTGGATCCAAGAATGGCAGTGTAATCTGCTGGAATTGTGGAAAGAAAGGGCACATAAAAAAAGATTGCTGGGTGAAAGAAGATCAGCATGAAGGAAATGAAGAAGTAGATGTTGTTGCAGGTATTGTTGCATAGGATGCTCTTGTATGTTTCTTGGATAAAGTGGAATCTTGGGTTTTAGATTCTGGTGCCTCTTTCCATGCAACCCCAAATAGAGAATTTTTTCATGAATATGTCCAAGGGGACTTTGGAAAGATTTATTTAGGGGATGAAAAGCCTTGTCAAATGGTTGGCAAAGGGAAAGTGAAGCTGAAATTGTAGACGAGTAACACATGGGTGTTGAAGGATGTCATGCATGTCCCAGTCCTAAAGCGGAACTTGATTTCTATAGGAAAGTTGGGTGGTGAGGGATGCACAATAACTCTCACAGCGGACTCTTGAAAAGTTTCCAAAGGTGCACTTATTTTAGCAAGAGGTAAGAAAGTAGGTACTCTTTATCTATCTACTTGTATTACTGATTCTCCTTCTGATTTATCTACTTCAGCTGTAGATTCAAAGATGTGGCTCTGTAGGCTTGGTCACATGAATAAGAAGGGGATGCATATTTTTGAGTCAAAAGGTAAGCTTTCAGGTTTGAAAAACATGGATCGAGATTTCTATAAGCAACAGAGGAAAGTGAGGTTTCTTGAAACTGGGTCAACAAAGAAGGTGGTAGCTTCTATTAGAGGATCATAGTATTGCATAAAGAAGAAATCTGATGTTTTTGATAAGAACATGAAAGCTTTGGTTTTCAAGGAGAAGATGATGGACAGAGATCAGCTCAAGGGGCTAAATAAATCTGAGCAGAGCAAAGTTGATTTGAACAAGGTTTTGATCCAAAGTGAGCTCACGAGTAAAAAGTCATCACTCACAAGAAAACACAGTTATCGACGTCAGTCAGGTGGAACTAACGTCAAATAGGTGGGTACCAATGTCGATTATGTGCAGACTAGAGTCGGTGGTGTCGGGCAGGTGGACATTGACGTCGATCAGAGGACCAGCATCGGTGATCAGGTGGACACTGATGTCAGTCAGTGAATTGACGTCGATAGTTAGCTCAGTCGCATGAAACTGACATCAGTCAGGTGTAGACTGAGGGGTGACTGAGATCGATCACTAAGATGGATTTTGGCCAGACAACAAGCTATCAAGGAGTCTCAAACGTCCATATGGAGGACTGAAAGGGTAAGTAAGCCTCAAATTCATTATTCCCCTTCTTTACACTACTTGTTGCTCACTGATGATCAAGAACCAGGGAGTTTTAAAGAAGCAGAGCAGGTAGAATCTAGAAAATATTGGGAGCATGGCATGAGAGAGGAATTTGATTCCTTAAATGAGAACCAAATGGGAGATTTGGTAGAGTTTCCAGCCAGAGAGAAAGCACTGAAAGACAAATGGATTCCTCGGTTAAAGAAGAGAGAGAATGGACAAGTGAGACAGAAGGCCAGGTTATATGGTCTTGAGCAGGCTGCAGGACAATGGTGTTTAAGGTTTGACAGGTGTATGACAGAGCATGGCTTTAGTCAATGTCAATGTGATGATTGTGTTTTCTTTACCAAGTTGGATAATATTAGCTACATTATCTTGTTATTGTGTGTAGTGTATATGCTTGTTGCAGGGTCACACATGCAGGAGATTGTTGAGCTAAAAGTAAAGTTAGGTCAGAGGTGTGCCATGAAGGATTTGGAAGAAACAAAGAAATTCTTTGGCATGAGTATTTCTAGAGACAGGGAAGATCACAGGTTGATTTTATCTCTAGATGATTGTGTGAATAAGGTAGTGGCGAGGTTCAAGATGCAGGATGCAGAATCAGTTAGCACACCTATGGATGGGCAGTTCACAGAATAGTGTCCCAAATCACATGATGAGGTGGAGTACATGTGTGCTAGACCTGAGATTGCCCAAACAGTGGGAGTTGTCAGCAAGTTTGTAGCCAATCTAGAAAAGAAGCACTGGAAAGCAGTTTAGTGGATTCTCAGGTACCTGAGAGGGACCAGCAGCAGGTATGCATGCTATGCAGGGTCAAGCACTTCTCTACATGGGTTTGTAGATTTGGATATGGTAGGGGATTTGGATGACAGGCATAGCATCATAGGATGTGTGGTGGTTGGTCTTCAAGATTGAGCTGGAAGAAGGATACAAGCTAGGAAACAAATTAGATGATGTATAGGTACAGGTACAGATGCAACTATTTATCTCCAAGCGGGAGATTGTTAGGTTATGGAGCTAAAAACTTCACAATATGCAAATATGGAGGAGGTTGCTGAGTGTCACAGTCACCAGCGTCAGTCAGGCCAACTGGCGTCGATCAGGAGTGGACAGGAAGCTACCGACATTGGTCAGGAATCGGCCAACATCGGTCATCTCCAGACAAATAGAGACCAACGTCAGTCACCTGTGCAGTTCCAAAATTGTTAGTTTCACGAATAGTTTGTTTAATGAACCAGTTGTTTGCATGTAAAGACTAATTTTAGTCTTGGAGCTGCGTGTCTAATTATTGTAATTAGATGTCTAATTATTGTTTGCATGGGATCTATATAATAGACTCATGGGGCTGTATTGTAATTAAGGACAAAGTTAAGTACTTGTCAAGGACAAGGAAGAGATCCTTCCAATTGTAAGATCAGTTGATTTGCTTGGCAAGCAAGATCAGGGAAGATCTACATGGTAAGTAAGATCATTTGATTTGCAGGTTGTTGTAAGATCAAGGGAGATCTACTTGGAGTACTTTGAATACTTGTGTAATGGCAGTATTATTACTGACTGGTGGAGGTGAACAACAACTCTGTGTTTGAGTTGTTTGTTGTGACTGTAATTGAGAGAGTGAACTCTTGAAGGAGAATTATTATATGCCCTAGAGGTGTGGGAGCCCTAGAGGTGTGGGAAGAGTGTGGCATCTTCATTGTATTTCCTTCTGGATGAGTATTAATACAAGATTGTATTGTCTCTCATATTCTGTGCTATTTCTGAATTCTAGTTACTTGTTAATTCTGGTTTAATTTCGTGTTTAGTTGCTTATACAAAGGTAATCAATTGTGCTCTTAGGAGCTGTTAGATCTTGACAAATACATTATCCTTTACTTTCTTATGTATGATTTCAAACTCATGTTTAAATATTTTGGTCACTCATTTTTGTTTTTCTTTGGATGACAACCATTGCTCCAATAATTATTTTAGAATATCATGATTTCTCTTCAACTTAAAGTGTCTACCCATTAGATATTGATTATATTGTTTGAGTGCATGAAGAATAGTCATCATCTCCTTTTCTTATTAGGTGTTATGACCAACACACCCCATTTTATTTGAAATGGGAGAGCTATTTAAAAATATCACGAACCAGAACTTTAGGGTCCTTTATTTTTTTCTCGTTGACAACACCTACTTAAATCCTTAGAATATACGTCACCCTGATTTTCTTGAACAATAAAATGCCTCTTTTATTTTAATGACTAAGTAGTGTTTGTTATTTTATGAATCATGGTACTAACGTTGCAGGTCAATGTTTACCAGAATCTATGTTATAATTGCTCCCTATGTTATAAGTTATAGGCTATTTAATGATTTATATTTTGTTGTCTCTCTCATGTGGATATTTAATATCCTTTATCTGTGTTATAAGTTATAGGTGTTTTAATATTAGAAGTCAAGACATTAAAAATATGCTATTTGTATTTTATATCTTTTATTAGGTCATTATTGTTTGGTTATAAAAAACCAAAATACAAAAAAGAGTCAAATGTTAGAGTTTAAGGTCATTTTTATGTCAAAAGTGTCAAAATTACACATCCACCTAGTTGTAATGGAAGCAATATCAGGCAATCCCAACTTTAAAATTTGTAAATAATGTGTTGATTTTGTGGGGATGTTTTTTGGTCTTGTCATAAAAAATGACATACAAAGGTTGTGCTTCACATTTTCATAATCTGAGTAAGCAGTGTCTCATGAAGGAGGTTAGAGGCAATGGAGGTAGGAGGCATTCTATGCCTCTCGTTAGTCACTGACAATAGGGTTGCAGATATGTTTTGGTTGTGTTTTATTTTTCATTTTTTTGGTGTGCATTTCATTTTTATATGTTGTTGGTATATTTTGAATAAATGTGAAATCTATGATTAAAATTATTATGTAACCCCTTTAGAGTAAACATTGTAGAATGTTGCTAAACATGTACTGTAACACTCATAGATCTAGAAACAGTTTGTGGAGATCCAGAAAAACACCATGACATGAGTGTTTAGGTTTGTGGTAACCCTATTGAAAACCATGGAAGGATCAAGAAGAGGAATGCCTTACTCTTATATCAAGGTTATGAGGTAAGAGGCACATTGTAGTTCAGAGAATAGGTTATGTCTTAGCATGCTTACATTAGGGGTGAATGTTAAAATTTACTAATATTCACATGGTATTTACAAAGAGGTAAATTATATTTACTGGTAGGTTTGTTACCAATAAGATTATTTTGTTAATAGTCATTAGTTAAACGTATATATTGTTATCTTAAAAATATATTACGTATATAGCTTTATATCATTTGGAGATTGATTAGTGAGATTTTATAGAGATATGAATATCCCCATTTATAGGATACACATATCCTATATATTTATATTGGTATTCAAAAGAGATTTAATAATAGCTTAATATATTATTAGATTAAATTTCTATGTCTGGTCTTTGGCTTAATGCTTTGTCTCTAATTAAAATCAACAGAAATGTAAAAGAGTCTAAGCATAAGTTGGCAATGTAAGATTTACATTAGATATAAAATTCACAAGGTTGTCAAGATATATATATATATATATATATATATATATATATATATATATATATATATATCTGTATATATATAACAATGTAAGAATGTGTATGAACTACATAATTTGAGAATAATCTATGTAAACTACATGGGGGGATGGGGCATGATGTCCATCAAGGCACCCGCGAAGGAATGGCAGATGCATGAGGGTATTCATGGAATCAAAAATTAGGTGTGTAAGTAACAATCAAGAGATAAGTGTTATGGCCATGACATATGCATAACAAAATACATACAAACACATGAGGCACATAAAATAGGCTAATGGGTCACAATACAAGGGACATGGGCACATGCCACTAAACTTAAGAAAGCAACACATACAAGGACATGTTCAAATATCCACATATGAAAACAACAAGCAAGTTGGATTAGAGCCACATGGAAGGACATGTTCAAATGTATGCATACACAATCAAGAAGTCACACACAAGAACATGGGCACATGTCAGGTTCACCAAATGATTTAAATTTTAAGAGATTATAGAATGTAAACCCTAGGTTGTTAAAGGGTCTGAGTACAATAAATCAAGAGAGAGATATGCAATAAATACAACCAATGATTTATATAAGAATTGACATAATCTGATATTTTTAAAAATAATAATAAATGACACAAATAAGTACTTCATTGGAAATTGACTGAGATAGATGATCTAAAAGTTGAAAAATAACACAAAAGATGACTAGGGTGTCATGAACAGGGTACAAGTGCTAGAAACCCTCCTGGATAGTAGCATGGTACCTTGGGTAGTAGTGCATCATGCTAGTGTCCTCTTATTCAACGTTAGTGTCCTTGTGCATGGGTTGATGTAAATTTATAAGAGCAACTATGTCTAAGTCTGATAGGCCTATTCTTATGCGGATGACTCCTATTTTGTTATTTGTGATGTGTTTTGATTGATTTTGTATGTAAACCTTAGATTTTCATGTTGTTAGGGTATTTTAGAAGCACAAGTGGCAAATATGTGATGTTAGTTGGGTAGGATGGATGTCCTCAACACCCCATTGTGTTGAGAATTGCATACATACCAATACTTTGTGAGAGGATCAAGCCTGATGTAGTTATCCCAATCTAAGTGTCGGTGCAAGTATAAGTGAATGCTAATATGAATGTATATTTGAGTGTTTTTAGTGAGGTTTGAGACTGGAAATATATGTATCTGATCTTAGGGTGGTTGTAGATGATTGTATGTAAAAGTAAGGCAAAATGGGGATCAATAACCTTGGTTGTGCACCACTTGTGAGTTTGTTTGTGTATTTGATTTTAGTCTAGTGGATAAAGGGATAAAAATGGTGTATATATATATTGATCTGGTGCTTGTACAAAGTGTGAAATAAGTCTAGGTTGACCCTAAGTGTCTTAGAAATTAAAAATATATCCATTGGGGTTGAAATTAGGCAAGGGACACTAGCGCAATCCGTTGATCACTAGCGTAGTGTGCTAGTGTCCAAAGGGGTATGTTAATGTCTAGGTGGCAGAAACTAGGGCACTAGGGCCATGGATCCCTAAGGGAAGGTCAGGGACTGATTTTGGGATGTCTAGGGATGTGCAATACTTGCATGAAAGTTGGATAAGGGTCAAAAGAGGCCCTAAGATAGGTCTAGGGTGAATTTAGGGATGAGTGGTCTCAAATGACACTCATTGCACTCAAGTGACATTTTATATGTCTAAAAAGTTCTAAGATAACCTTTTACACTATGGTATTGCTTGTTAAAAACAAAGTTTGATAGGTCTTTGATATATAAATGATTTCTATTTATGACCTTAGTGAGCTATAATAGTTTTATTAACTTTTTGGTTTAAAAATGCTTGTCGGTCTAATTTATTATAGCAATGTTTGAATGGACTTTAACCCTGATATATGTTGATTTTAAAAGTGTCTTTAAGCTCTCTAAACTAACTTAACCCTTATATTTCTAATGAAGAATAAGAATATTTTTAAATAATAGTATTAGCACGAAGGCAAATCTTATAATGAAACTCTGACCTTACCAGCTTTCTTGATATATCCTTAACCAAAATTATGTTTATAATTGTTAAGTTTTATTATGACTATGGTGTGAGATGGTTTTGCTTGTGGACTAAGGACCTAGTTTCACAATTTTGTGATTGTGGTTTAGTTTATATTTCATGTGGGTATGTAAAATGCTTTAACCAAAGTAATGGTATTGATTATTTTATTATCTATCCATTGCACTTCCTAATTTGCATATTAGCCAGATTAGTCAATAGATAGTGAAGTACCTAATTCTACCTAATTAATTGAATGCGATAGTAACTATACTTCATTGAACATAGTTTTTCATGATTATGTTTGTAACTAAATTATTTTATCTACCTCTATCATTTAAGGGAAGGGCCACTCCCAATTCAAGAGGAGTGTAGATGACCCATCAATATGGGATTGAAAGATAAAATACCCATATGATATTCCCCACTCACTCACATAATGTTGTTTTAAATAATCTACACATACTCAACTTATTACTTATCTTATTATTCAATTTATGATTTATTTTATTACCTAATTGACAGTTTATTATTTAACATATGATTTAGTTATGGCTCATATTTTATTGGTTGTATATTTAATTATATCATGGAACTCTACTTATTCAAACGCAATTTTATGTAGCCAACGGGGTAGAATTATTCCCCAACATATTTGTAATTGTTATTATTAAATCATGATTATATCTATTACGTAAAAAAACTAAAAATATAAATATTATGTCAAAATAAACTCACATTTAGATATTTTCTTTACTGTTGTATTTGAATTGGAATTTTCTTGCTAAGATTTAATTAATGACGATTAGAACTTTTCCATTAAATTCTAAAATCAACATGCAATCTAGTTCTTTTGAAAGTTATTATTATTAAACATTTAGATTTGAGTATCTCATAAGATCCATAGAGGCCAAGAATTGAAAACCCATTTGTGCTTTTGGTGTTCCACCAATCTGACATGTGCTAAAAATGATTACATGTTTTTCAATGAATGTCTGACGAGGGTCTTACAATATTATTCAACTTTATTTAGTGCAACACTCATAATATTATTGTATTCATAGTTTTATTTAGCTTTTATTCAAAATTATGTTACAAAACAATGTAATTAAAATTATGTTGAGGGATTTAGATATGTAATAGCCCGGATTTGATAAGGTGCTTAATCTCATTTTATTTTTATATCATCTTGGAATAATGAGGTATTACATTTTTATTACTTCATTTCAACATATTATTATTATTATTTGACACTCACCCATGCTTGTGTATAATAAAGAATAATAATTTTTTAAAATCACAAGGGCATTGGATTTTGTTCTAGAGGTCTAACCATGCATGATGTAGTATCTATCCATTTTTTTATTCTTTATCTACTTTAAAATGCATGCATGCACGCTTACTAAAGTAGGGAAAAATCTAGACACTACAACTTGCCCTATGATATTTATTAGTTCTAAATTTTTATGATTTTATGATGCTTGTAGATTTGTCAATTATTGGTCCAAATTAGGAATGATTGGCACTTTGGTCAACTTTTGATGGCCCTTGTCTCTCCTCTTAGCCTTCACTATGTAGATTTAGAGGTTTGATGTGTCTCAAATTAGGCACCACTCTGACTATTATAATTTCCTATGTGGAAGCTACAACTTGTATAGTAAATAGTGTAAGTTATGTATGAAGGGATATAATTTTATGTTTTGGTAAAATGGGATTTTATAAAACAAAAAAAGGTAAATCGATAATTGTACTTCATTTGAAAGCCATTCAATTGTCAACTCCATCCCACTTTTTATGTACAAAGTGTTAAGATATATATGCTTACTAGAACTTGAAATTGGTCTAGAATACAATCAGGGCCCATATTCTATTTTATTAATCACATTATACCACATGTACTAAGTATAATAAGATAATACCAACTATACAATCATTAGTCACTAACGACCCCAAAAATCACACTAACGATAATGAACGACCCCGAGAATCATACCAATAAGGACCATGATTGACTCCAAAAATGTAAACGACTACAACCAACATCATATACCATAACTGAAATTTGAACATGAATAAAACTTAAAACAACCAAATTACTTAATCAACTCACTTAAATCACATTAACCACTCTATATATAATATTAATAATATAATATTCTTTATTTTATAATATTAATAATACAATTACTTACATACATTTCAAACCCATGTTTTCACCAATAACAAGGAGAAGGATGTTAAGGAGATGTGAATTCGTTGGTTGTTTCAAGAGGAGACACGTAGAACTTTCCGTTTAACTTTCACATCTCACTAGAAAAGTTTAATGGAGTCGCAAACAAAGTTACATAGTTTGAATGCACTATTTTAACATAAAGAGTGTTAGAACATGAACACCTACTAGAAGAATAGAAAGAAAACATACCAACAAATTTAAATAATAAAAAGCTAATAAGAAGGTGCTTATAGTGTAAGAAACTCTAAAATAAGCAATAGTAGCAATAACTATGATCTATGTTTAACTGACTGAAATTATTAGACATTTCAAAAAGATTTCACTTGATTGTTAGCATAAGTTATAGTTTTGTTGGGTGCAATTTGTTGACTAATTAACCGTTCATATTATTTTCAACGACTTGGCTTGTTTTTTGTTTGGTTTTAGCTTTTGCATTATGGCAAGGTCTATTGACTGTCGATATTATTCAATACAGGTTAATATGAAACATCCTTTATAAATTTCTGTACATTAATTCATTTTTTCATTATTATTTTCACAACATTTTGCTTGTACACATCTTTATTTGTATTGGTATTGTAATGCTTTTTTTGCAATCTTTTTCATTTATATGTTCGACCAAATTTGCATCAACAATGTTGTGCATGGTTGAGTTAGTGTGGATGTGGATTTTGATTGACATGCTTTTTTAAATTTTACATTTTTTAAGGTAATTTAATATAATATTTTAAGTATTTATTTTTTATTATTTTTAATTGAATTTTCTCAATATTTCAAAGAATTAAAATTTTGAGATTTGTGATTTTTACATTTTACAATTATTTACAGAGAGATGTTTAGAGAAAGTGAAGAATATTTATTTGTATTAATTTTTGCAATCACATTATATCATATTGTATCAAATATATTTAGATAAATATTAATTACAATATTTTCGAGAAATTATTTTTTCAAAGAATTGTACATTATTCGTTTATTTGTATTGTGATTTTCCTCTAGTTGAATCATGAACATATTAAACTTGATAGAAAGTTGAAAGTTATGAATATTCATATTGATAGGTACATGCCATCTACATCGAAGTCACAATGGTCGTCTAAGAAATACGTAACAATTTGTCATTTTCTGAACAAATTTTTTTTAATAACAAAATAGGTAGTATCCCTAATGATCATATATGTGACGGAAATCAAAATAAATATTAGAAGAATACACTACCCAAAACGAATCTTTGGCAAAGCCTTCATAATAAAAACGCTTCTAATATAATTATTATATTCTTTAAATATAAAAAACAACACAAAAAATTAAAAAATTATATTTTGGAAAAATGAAAGTCAAGCGTTCGAAATGCAACAGAATCCTTCACTCAAGATTGTTAGGAACACAAATAACAATGTAAAAGAAAAATCTTTTGATAATTATTAATTACGTAACCTTGAAATATAATTAAACCCTCAAATTAAGCCACATCAATGAAATAAAAATAAAGAGACCTTCAGCAAGTATTAAACATGGCACTGGGAGGGGAACGTCATGATAATGTCACACCTACGGATAGTATGGTCTTGGGCCTAATCATCAATTCCCTCGGATCAGTGGAGGCTTTATCCCCATCATACGCATTAGGTCTTGTCACCACCGTCGGAGAATAGGAAATCATCTTTGTGAGGTGGAAATGCAACCACTTTGCCGACATTAGCCAAAGTAAGTTTGTCTGGTTGTAGATCGACCAATGGCTGTAAAATTAAATGAATATCCGATACCGCCTTTTCTGTTGTCTTATCTATTATCTGTACTAGACAGAACTCACGAGGGGCAACAGACATTTCTTCAATAGTAACTATTCCCAAAGTTATTTTGACGGGCACTCATTGATGTCTTGTGGAGGGGAGAATCTACATCCTAATTTTTTTAATTTGTGATATTTTTTAAATTATTGTTTATGGAGATCATTATTAGGTTGAATTCATATATTTTTTTTTTTGGGTTGTACAAATGATCATTTAAGTATATTATTTAAAATTATTATTTTGTATAATATAATTAAATTATTTTTTTATATTTTTAAAGTAATTTTATAATATATATGATATAATAATTATAATTTTTCTCATAATTTAAGTAATGCTGATTATGTTTAAAGTTGGAGGTACAAGTTGTCTGAATGAAAGAGCTATGTTTCAATGGTAAATGTTGAAATGGATATTAGAACGCTGAACCATCCACCTAATAATGGTAGTTAGTAGATTAATAGATTTGACATGCATAAATATATCTTAACTCATTCATAAGATTACTCTCAACCTCATATACCTTAAAATGATATGGTGTAACTTTAAATGAGCACTTATGTAATGAATAGATTGAATATACATTACAATGTTGTTGTGTAAGTTTTCAAAGATAATCTTTTCATATTTATAAAATAAATTACCCTTTCCACTTTTTCAATCAAATAATTATTATTTTAATATGTAATTAGTGTATGAATTTTTTTTCTTCATTATACTTAAAAATTTATGAATTTGAAATTAGTATTTCATCGTTTGTTATATAAAATCAATCAAACATTAATTACTTAATTAAAAATAATTTTTTAATAATTTTAGATGTATTATTAAATGTTCTTTACACTTTCTTCCAAACTTTCTCTCTTAATTTCAGATACTATTTTAATAAATCATACTTCACTTATTTTTTTCTCCATACCATAATAATAGATGAAGCTCAAAATATAGTCACTACATTTACTTGTCTTAAAAAATTGTAATAGGAATTGTTCAAATGCGCTTATTTTCACTTTTGGAATCAAATGCATCCTCTCGCTTCAATGCAAGATTGGATCAAAGCAAATGTTGGTTTTTATTGGACTTGTGCTCCGCCTGGAAAAAGCCACGGAGGAAAAACCTACGAAGATCAATCCAAAATCGGGAAGAATCAGTCATTAGTGGAAAATTTCAACGAGGTACAATACCCAATGAAAAAAATCAATAAGAGACGATGCCCAATTGAAAAAATCAATAAGGTACGATACCCAATTGAAAAATTCAATAAGGGACAGTACCCAATTGAAAAATTCATGAAGGGACAGTGCCCAAGTGAAACGTCCAATAGGTTTAAACGTAGAGCTCATATTGGTTTGGGTTTAAGCATGCTCTGTAAAGAAGAGAGACGGAAACAAGCCCTAGATGCTTTGGCACATTTTGGCAGTGGGTTGAGACTCAGAGCCTATGCTGAACTTCTGCATGAGTGTGCAAAGCTACAGATTCTGGCAGAAGGCAAGGTGGTCCATGCCTACATGATCAAAACTGGATCTTACCTTGACATTTTTGTCTTAAACCATCTGATTAATATGTATGTAAAATGTGGCTGTTTGGGTAATGGACGCCTAGTGTTTGAGAAAATGTTTAAGATAAATGTTGTAAAGAGTAGTGCGTGTAAAGAGTAGTATTGAGATAGGTGACCTCTTTATAAATTCAAATAAAGACCATTCATATTAATAAAATATGAGTTCTCTAGAACCATTATAAATAAAATATAAATCAATATAAATTAAATCAAAACTAAAAAAGTGAATCTTAGAAAATCATATAACATAAGAAAAGAAAAACCTGATTAATTCTCAAACTCTTGGTGATGAGTAAGGAGCGCTTAAACAAATGATTTAATGTAAATGATCCTATTAGAGATGCATGGACTTTTATAAAAAAGTTTTGCTTAAGGAAAAAATTCTTACACAAGTACAACCTATATTTATACTAGAGGGAATTGCCATTCCAATTTTTTTTTTATAAGACACTAGAATATTTATGGAGATTTTTAATCATATCATGTGTATTAATGTCATTCTCCCATTTGGATCTTTCCTTATCCACCTAATTTACTTATGACATGGACATTGTGCATAATAGTGCCTATATGGAATCATACATCTTGGATAGTTCATATACTAGTACGTTATCCTTTACTTTCTTATATATGATTTCAAAGTCATGTTTAAATATTTTGGTCACCCATTTTTGTTTTTCTTTGGATGACAACCATTGCTCCAATAATTATTTTAGAATATCATGATTTCTCTTCAAATTAAAGTGTCTACCCATTAGATATTGATTATATTGTTTGAGTGCATGAAGAATAGTCATCATCTCCTTTTCATATATAGGTGTTATGACCAACAAACCCCATTTTCTTTGAAATGGGAGAGCTATTTAAAAATCTCATGAACTATAGCTTCAAGGTCCTTTATTTTGTTATTGTTGATAACACCTACTTAAATCCTTAGAATATATTTCACCCTGATTTTCTTGAGAAATAAAATGCCTCTTTTATTTTAATGACTAAGTAGTGTTTGTTATTTTATGAATCATGGTACTAATGTTGCAGGTCAGCATTTGCTAGAATCTATGTTATAAGTGTTCCCTATGTTGTAAGTTATAGGTTATTTAATGATTTATATTTTGTTGTCTCTCTCATGTGGATATTTAATATCCTTTATCTGTGTTATAAGTTATAGGTGTTTTAATATTAGAAGTCAAGACATTAAAAATATGCTATTTGTATTTTATATCTTTTATTAGGTCATTATTGTTTGGTTATAAAAAACCAAAATACAAAAAAGAGTCAAATGTTAGAGTTTAAGGTCATTTTTATGTCAAAAGTGTCAAAATTACACATCCACCTAGTTGTAATGGAAGCAATATCAAGGGATCCCAACTTTAAAATTTGTAAATAATGTGTTGATTTTGTGGGGAGGTTTTTTGGTCTTGTCATAAAAAATGACATACAAAGGTTGTGTTTCACATCTTCATAATATGAGTAAGTAGTGTCTCATGAAGGAGGTCAGAGGCAACGAAGGTAGGAGGCTTTCTATGCCTCTTGTTAGTCACCAACAATAGGGTTGCAGATATGTTTTGGTGGTGTTTTATTTTTCATTTTTTTGGTGTGCATTTCTTTTTTATATGTTGCTGGTATATTTTGAATAAATGTGAAATCTATTATCAAAATTCTTATGTAACCACTTTAGAGTAAACATTGTAGAATGTTGCTAAACATGTATTGTAACACTCATAGATCTTGAAACAGTTTGTGGATGTCCAAAAAACCACCATGACATGAGTGTTATGGTTTGTGGTAAGCCTATTGAAAACCATGGAAGGATCAAAAAGATGAATGCCTTAATTTTATATGAAGGTTATGAAGCAAGAGGCACATTGTAGTTCAAAGAATAGGTTATGTCTTACCATGGTCACATTAGGGGTGAATGTTAAAATTTACTAATATTCACATGGTATTTATAGAGAGGTAAATTATTTTTACTAGTAGGTTTGTTACTAGTAAAATTATTTTGTTAATAGTCATTAGTTAAACATATATATTGTTAGATTAAAAATATATTACGTATATAGCTATATTGTTTGGAGATTGATTAGTGATATTTTGTAGGGATGTGAATATCCCCAATTATAGGATACACATATCCTATATATTTATATTGGTATTCGAAAGAGATTTAATAATAGAGTAATATATTAATTGATTAAATTTCTATGTCTGGTCTTTGGCTTCATGCTTTGTCTCTGATTAAAATCAGTAGAAATGTAAAAGAGTCTAAGAATAAGTTGGCAATGTAAGATTTACATTAGATATAACATTCACAAGGTTGTCAAGATATATATGTGTGTGTGTGTGTGTGTGTGTGTGTGTGAACTACATAATTTGAGAATAATCTATGTAAACTACATTGGGGGATGGGACATGATGCCCATCAAGGCACCCGAGAAGGAATGGTAGATGCATGAGGGTATTCATGGAATCAAAAATTAAGTGTGCAAGTAAAAATCAAGAGATAAGTGTCATGGCCATGACACATGCATAAAAGAATACATACAAACACATGAGGCACACAAAATAGGCTAAGGGGTCACAATACAAGGGACATGGGCACATTCCACTAAATTTAAGAAAGTAACACATACAAGAACATGTTCAAATGTCCACATATGAAAACAACAAGCAATTTGGATTAGAGCCACATGGAAGGACATGTTCAAATGTATGCGTACACAATCAAGAAGTCACACACAAGGACATGGGCACATGTCAGGTTCACCAAATGATTTAAATTTTACGAGATTATAGAATGTAAACCTTAGGTTGTTAAAGGGTCTGACTACAATAAATCAACAGAGAGATATGCAATAAATACAACCAATGATTTATATAAGAATTGACCTAATCTGATATTTTTAAAAATAGTAATAAATGACACAAATACATACTTCATTGGAAATTGATTGAGATAGATGATCTAAAAGTTGAAAAATAACACAAAAAGATCACCAGGGTGTCGTGAATAGGGTACAAGTGTTAGAAACCCTCCTAGATAGTAGCATGGTACCTTGAGTAGTAGCGCATCATGCCAGTGTCCTCCTATTCAATGTTAGTGTCCTTGTGCATGGGTTGATGTAAATTTATAAGAGAAACTATGTCTAAGTTTGATAGGCATGTTCTTATGTGGATAAATCATATTTTGTTATATGTGATGTGTTTTGATTGATTTTGTATGTAAACCCTAGATCTTCATGTTGTTAGGGTATTTTAGAAGCACAAGTGACAAATATGTGATGTTAGCTGGGTAGGATGGATGTCCTCAACACCCCATTGTGTTGAGAATTTCATACATACCAATACTTCAAGAGAAGATCAAGCCTGATGTAGTTATCCCAATCTAAGTGTCGGTGCAAGTACAAGTGAATGCTAATATGAATGTATATTTGAGTGTTTTTAATGAGATTTGAGATTGGAAATATATGTATTCTAATCTTAGGGTGGTTGTAGATGACTGTATGTAGAAGTAAGGTAGAATAGGGATCAATAACCTTGGTTGTGCACCACTTGTTATGAGTTTATTTGTGTATTTTGTATCTGATTTCCATCTAGTGGATAAAGGGATAAAAATGGTGTATATATCTTGATCTGGTGATTCTACAAAGTGTGAAATAAGTCTAGGTTGACCCTAAGTGTCTTAGGAATTAAAAATATATCCATTGGGGTTGAAATTAGGCAAGGGACACTAGTGCAATCCCTTGGTCACTAGCGTAGTGTTCTAGTGTCCAAAGGTGCATGTTAATGTCTATGTGATAAAAACTAGGGCACTAAGGCCATGGATCCCTAAGGGAAGGTAAAGGACTGATTTTGGGATGTCTATGGATGTGTAATACCTACACAAAAGTTGGATAAGGGTCAAAAGAGGCCCTAAGATAGGTCTAGGGCGATCTTAGGGATGGGTGATCTCAAGTGACACTCATTGCACTCAAGTGACATTTTATATGTCTACAAAGTTCTAAGATAACCTTTTACACTATGGTATTGCTTGTTAAGAACAAATTTTGATAGGTCTTTGATATATAAATGATTTCTATTTATGACCTTAGTGAGCTATAATAGTTTTATAAAATTTTTGGTTTGAAAATGCTTGTTGGTCTAATTTATTATAGCAATGTTTGAATGGACTTTCACCCTTATATATATTGATTTTAAAAGTGTCTTTAAGCTCTCTAAACTAAGTTAACCCTTATTTTTATAATGAAGAATAAGAATATTTTTAAATAATAGTATTGGCACAAAGGCAAATCTTATAATGAAACTCTGACCTTACCAGCTTTCTCGATATATTCTTAACCCAAATTATGTTTATAATTGTTAAGTTTTATTATGACTATGGTGTGAGATGGTTTTGCTTGTGGACTAAGGACCTAGTTTCACAATTTTGTGATTGCGGTTTAGTTTATATTTCATATGTGGGTATGTAAAATGCTTTAACCAAAGTAATGGTACTGATTATTTTATTATCTATCCACTGCACTTCCTAATTTACGTATTACTCAGATTAGTCAATAGATAGTGAAGTACCTAATTCTACCTAATTAATTGAATGCGATAATAACTATACTTCATTGAAAATAGTTTTTCATGATTATGTTTGTAACTGAATTCTTTTATCTACCTCTATCATTTAAGGGAAGTGCCACTCCCAATTCAAGAGGAATGTAGATGACCCATCGATTATGTTATTGGAGAATAAAATACCCAGATGATAATCTCCCACTCACTCACATAATGTTGTTTTAAATAATCTACACATACTTAACTTATTACTTAATTTAATAGTTATCATATTATTCTACTTATGATTTATTTTATTACTCAATTGATACTTAGTGTATTATTTAGCATATGATTTAATTATGGCTCATATTTTATTGGTTGTATATTTAATTATATCATGAAACTCTACGTATTCAAATATACTTTTATGTAGTCAACAGGGTAGAATTATTCCCCAATATATTTGTAATTGTTGTTATTGAATCATGATTATATCTATTACGTAAAGAAACTAAAAATATAAATATTATGTCAAGATAAACTCACATTTAGATATTTTATTTACTATTGTATTGGAATTGGTATTTTCTTGCTAAGATTTAATTAATGATGATTAGAACTTTTCCATTGAATTATAAAATAAACATGCAATCTAATTATTTTGAAAGTTATTATTATGAAACATTTAGATTTGAGTATCTCATAGGACCCATAGAGGCCAAGAGTTGAAAACCCATTAGTGCTTCTGGTGTTCCACCAATCTGACATGTGCTAAAACTGATTACATGTTTTTCAATGAATGTCTGACGAGGGTCTTACAATATTATTCATATTTATTTAGTGCAACACTCATAATATTATTGTATTCATAATTGTATTTGGCTTTTATTCAAAGTTATGTTACAAAACAATGTACTTAAAATTATGTTTAGGAATTTAGACATGTATTAGGCCCGAATTTGATAAGGTGCCTAATCTCATTTTATTTTTATATCATCTTCGAATAATGAGGTATTACTTTTTTATTACTTCATTTCAAAATATTATTATTATTTGACACTCACCCATGCTTGTGTATAATAAGGAATAATCATTTTTCAAAATCACAAGAGCATTGGATTTTGTTCCAGAGGTTTAACCATGCATGATTTTGTATCTATATATGTATCTATTTTTTAATTCTTTATCTACTTTAAAATGCATGCATGCATGCTCATTAAAGTAGGGAAAAATCTAGACACTACAAATTGCCCTATGATATTTATTAGTTCTAAATTTTATGATTTTATGATGCTTGTATATTTGTCAATCATTGGTCCAAATTAGGAATCATTGACACTTTGGTCAACTTTTGATGGTCCTTGTCTCTCTTCTTAGCCTTCATTAGCTATATGCATTCCCACCTATCTATGCAGCTTTAGAGGTTTGATGTGTCTCAAATTAGGCACCACCTTGACTATTATAGCTTCCTATGTGGAAGCTACAACTTGTATAGTAAATAGTGTAAGTTATGTATGAAGGGATATAATTTTATGTTTTGGTAAAATGGGATTTTGTAAAGCAAAAAAATGTAAATCGATAATCATACCTCATTCGAAAGCCATTCAATTGTCAACCCCATCTCACTTTTTATATACAAAGTGTTTGTGTGTGTGTGTGTGTGTGCGTGCGCGCGCGCACGCGCCCGCGCTCGCTTACTAGAACTTGAAATCGGTCTAGGATACAATCAGGGCCCAGATTCTATTTTATTAATCACATAATACCAAGTGTACTAGGTATAATTAGATAATACCAACTATACAACCATTGGTCACTAACGGTCCCGAGAATCACATCAATGATCATGAACAACCTTGAAAATCATACCAATAAAGACCACGATCAACTCTAAAAATATACACAACTGTAACCAACATCATATACCATTCTTGAAATTTGAACATAGACAAAACTTGGAATAACCAAACTACTTAATCAACTCACCTAAATCTCATTAACCACTATATATATAATATTAATAATATAATATTTTTATTTTATAATATTAATAATACAATTACTTACATACATTTCAAACCCATGTCTTCACCAATAACAAGGAGAAGGATGTTAAGGAGATGTGAATTCATTGGTTGTTTCAAGAGGAGACACGTAGAACTTTCCGTTTAACTTTCACATCTCACTAGAAAAGTTTAATGGAGTCACACACAAAGTTACATAGTTTGAATGCACTATTTTAACATAAAGAGTGTTAGAACATGAACACCTACTACAAGAATAGAAAGGGAAAATACCAACAAATTTAAATAATAAAAAGCTAATAAGAAGGTGCTTATGGTGGAAGAAACTCTAAAATAAGCAACAATATAGAAGAAACTCTAAGATAAGCAATAGCAGCAATAACTATGATCTATGTTTAACTGACTGAAATTATTAGATATTTCAAAAAGATTTCACTTGATTGTTAGCATAAGTTAAAGTTTTGTTGGGTGCAATTTGTTGACTAATTAACCGCTCATATTATTTTCAACGACTTGGCTTGTTTTCTGTTTGGTTTTAGCTTTTGCATTATGGCAAGGGCTATTGACTGTCGATATTATTCAATACAGGTTAATATGAAACATCCTTTATAAATTTCTGTACATTAATTCATTTTTTCATTATTATTTTGACAACATTTTGCTTGTACACATCTTTATTTGTATTGGTATTGTAATGCTTTTCTTGCAATCTATTTCATTTATATGTTCGACCAAATTTGCATCAACAATGTTGTGCATGGTTGACATAGTGTGGATGCAGATTTCGATTGACATGCTTCTTTAAATTTTACATTTTTTAAGGTAATTTAATATAATATTTTAAGTATTTATTTTTTCTTATTTTTAATTGAATTTTCTCAATATCTTAAAAAATTAAAATCTTGAGATTTGTGATTTTTATATTTTACAATTATTTACAAAGAGATGTTTAGAGAAAGTGACGAATATTTATTTGTATCAATTTTTGCAATCACATTATATAATATTGTATCAAATATATTTAGATAAATATTTATCACAATATTTTCGAGAAATCATTTTTTCAAAAAATTGTACATTATTCGTTTATTTGCATTGTGATTTTCCTCTAATTGAATCATGAACAAATTGAACTTGATGGAAAGTTGAAAGTTATGAATATCCATATCAATAGGTACATGCCATCTCTATCCCTAATGATCATATATGTGACGGAAATCAAAATAAATATTATAAGAATACACTACCCAAAACAAATCTTTGACAAAACCTTCATAATAAAAACGCTTCTAATATAATTATTATATTCTTTAAATATAAAAAACAACACAAAAAATTAAAAAATTATATTTTGAAAAAATGAAAGTCAAGCGTTCGAAATGCAACAGAATCCTTCACTCAAGATTGTTAGGAACACAAATAACAATGTAAAAGAAAAATCTTTTGATAATTATTAATTACGTAACCTTGAAATATAATTAAACCCTCAAATTAAGCCACATCAATGAAATACAAATAAAGAGACCTTCAGCAAGTATTAAACATGGCACTGGGAGGGGAACGTCATGATAATGTCACACCTAGGGATGGTATGGTCTTTGGCCTAATCATCATTCCCTCGGATCAGTGGAGGGTTTATCCCCATCATACGCATTAGGTCTTGTCACCACCGTCGGAGAATAGGAAATCATCTTTGTGAGGTGGAAATGCAACCACTTTGCCGACATTAGCCAAAGTAAGTTTGTCTGGTTGTAGATCGACCAATGGCTGTAAAATTAAATGAATATCCGATACCGCCTTTTCTGTTGTCTTATCTATTATCTGTACTAGACAGAACTCACGAGGGGCAACAGACATTTCTTCAATAGTAACTATTCCCAAAGTTATTTTGACGGGCACTCATTGATGTCTTGTGGAGGGGAGAATCTACATCCTAATTTTTTTGATTTGTGATATTTTTTAAATTATTGTTTATGGAGATCATTATTAGGTTGAATTCATACAACTTCTTTCTCCTCTTTCTCTCTTTCTTTTTTTTTTTTTTTTGGGGTTGTACAAACAATTATTTAAGTATATTATTTAAAATTATTAATTTGTATAATATAATTAAATTATTTTTTTATATTTTTAAATTAATTTTATAATATATATGATATAACAATTATAATTGTTTTCATTTTTTAAGTAATGTTGATTATAGTTAAAGTTGGAGGTACAATTTGTTTGAATGAAAGAGTTTTGTTTCAATGGTAAATGTTGAAATAGAGATTATAACGCTGAATCATCCACCTAATAATGGTAGTTAGTAGATTAATATATTTGACATGCATAAATATATCCTAACTCATTCACAAGATTACTCTTAATCTCATACACCTTAAAATGATATGGTGTAACTTTAAATGAGCACTTATGTAATGAGTAGATTGAATATACATTACAATGTTGTTGTACAAATTTTTAAAGATAACCTTTTCATATTTATAAAATAGATTACCCTTTCCACTTTTTCAATTTAATAATAATTTTTTTTTTAATTCAATCCCAACCCAATGTTGTTTTTGCTTGACTCATATCATGTACACATGACCCAAAGCATCTTACTCCAATCCATATACTAGGAGCTAATATGATGTATTAATTGGGAGGATATTTACCAAATAAATACTTGTATATGTAACAATTAAAAAAAATAGTAAATTGCAGTGTTTGGTGCCACACATGTATGGATTCCTATAAGCTCTTTCCCTTTGCTCTAAACATTTATTTTTTTCCTTTTGCTTTGAACGTTTTATCCACGTTGATTGTACCTCATTTTAATTGATATGCTATTTCTTTTTTTTACTCAATCATTTTGCTAGCTGCTTTCTACTTTCTTTGTGAGAGAGTTAGATTATGTTATTTGTTTGTAAATTATTTTTCTATTATTTTTATAATTAATTATTTTTTTTATAATTAATTATTTTCCAAATAAATTTATTGAGAGTTTTTTCATAACAGAACAAAGAAGAGTTTTCAATCCATTTCATAATCTATGTTCATTTTGAAGCATTAACTAGATTTTATATTCATTAAATGACATATTTGTGTAAAATTTATAAACATCATATATTACAAAGGATTTGAAAGGAAATGAAAAACATCTTTAAAAATATATTTTGAGAAGAGTGTTTACTTTATTGTTTCTTTGTTGAAGAATTTTCCCTCTAGTTTTAAATTTTGATAAGAAATTTCTAAAATAATTATGTATTCTTTAAAGTTGTATCGCTATTACTTGATAGCATTTCAACATATCTAGTAATAAAGTAGTATCGTGTACAAACATATAATTCTTTTTACTAGAAAATTTTGGTGCTTATTGTAAGATGAGTTAAGAGATGTAGTGCACTTTATGTTTGCAAACACTTAGGATCTTCAAAATGCTATGGTTTTTAGCCTTTATAATGTCATTGTTGGTGAATCGACGTTATTTTCTCCTAATATGTAGATGTTTTTAGTTTATCCTCATCTACCTTGAAAGTGTTTGAAAGTATACAATTTATCCAGTCCTAGGTTGGAAGATATCTTCTTTCATATTCAAAAAATCTAGTATATGTTAAGAATTTTTTTCTCGTAAACAATAGAGAATTAAGATATGGTGGTTTTAGGGAGAATGTTATGATATCTAAGAATTTGTGCATATATTTTTAAGTGGTTGCATGATTTATTTAGGTGTATATCTAGACCACTTTTGCTACATCAGGGGAAGACTTATTCGAAGGCTTGGACTTGCTTTCAAATAACATTGCAAAAAATCCAATTGCTGGATGTTATTTTGAGAGCCTTTTCTTGGTCTTTAATGCTAGATTCATTGTTACCTTTGAAAATGACTGATTCATGTCTTTTTTTTACGATCTTGAGAATGAAGCCTAAAAATGTTAAGAGGTACATGCAAGGCTATGTTGAATATATTATGATCTTTGATGTTGTCCACATTCTATTAAACATTTTGTGGTGCATCCATATTACATCCAATGATTCCTTTCAATGCTAAATTTTATATCTATCTTTATTTCTCATTAATAAATTAGTTTTTTTTTTTCTTTATGTAGTATTTTAAAGTTTGAAAAAATGACCTATTAATAAAGAAAACCATATATATAGCTCTATTTGTTATTGCATGTCAAGATATTCAAATTTGCTATGTTGACGTTTTCATATATTTTTCTCATTATCATTTTCTCATTTGAATAACTATACTATATTTTTGGTTCATCATGATGAATGTGCCAACATATTTATGCTATATTGTGGGGCAATTCATATTTCTTACCTTTTCCGTGGATGGTGGGTTTGCATCATATTTATTTGGTACCAAATTTTATTAATTAAATGCATGGAAATCTTGGATAAGTATTGGATCAAGTAAGGAAAGATTTGCCTAGTTCACTCCCTATTAGAATAGACAATGAGATATGTTATGGTTCTTATTCAAAATCATAATTTTTTTATTGGATAAAAAAGAATATATCATATTACATCAGTGAGAAAACATAACTAAAGGCATTGGTGCCAAACATGCCATTATTAGAGTGTACAAAAATAACAATACATGTTGCTACAACAATAATAAAAACAACAGCTCCAGACCATCATTACATTATATAAAGTAAACAAAACATGTTGCTACAATAACAATAATTACAATAGATCTTCAATATCAAAATGTGTTGCTACAACAATAATAATTATAACAACTCATATATCTCTTCCAAGAAGATATTGAACAAGGCAAACTTGAAACACTGATCAACATGTCAATGTTGAATAGGAAGAAAACTCTCCAAAGCCTCCAAGAAACAACCTCCTTAGTAAGATGTCTATCTATCAATTGACTGTAACTGTGCTTGAACATTGTAGATAGACATATTAAGATCATTGTTAGTTTCTAAATAATCATGGAGCATATCAATCTAATTTATAATTTGTAAAGAGAGATTCCAACAAATTATTTGAGTTTTAATTTTAAGAGGCTGAGAGATGCTAGAAAAAATAGTAGCACAATGAAACTTCCAAATGAATTTAAGGACGACCTACCTGCACAGTTGAGTGAGGATATTTTGGTGAGGGGAGACACCAAGGAGCGCTATTTTTTGTGACCAAGTGTGATTGAAAACACTGGGAAGTAGGGAGAAAAGAGAATGCCACAAGTTCTTAGCATGAGAGCAAAACCAGAAAGCATGTTTTATAGATTCAGATTTAGCACAAAAAGGGCATGATAATGGAAGATGGAAAAATTTGAGGTGATTTCCAATAGGTAACTTAACATGAAGAATCTGTCAAGCCAAGAGCTGAGACTACGAATCAGCTTTAGAATTCCAAATTTGATGGCTGATCACATTCTATTTTGTTCAGCTAACTTGTAGTTCCACTTGACATTAAGATGAGGTGAAAGCAAAATTGAGGGAAGGAGCTGTCTATAGATGGTTTTGAGAATAAAAAAGCAGATATTACATTTATTAGGCCATTTCTAATCTTTCAAAAAGCTATAATGACAAGGAGAGGACATAAGACAAAAGAGGTCAGGGGGAACAAGTTGTTGTATTTGAAGAAGAGGTTGTTTATTGGGAAATGTCAAGTTAAACTCAACTCATAATTATTTCCAAGACTTCCAATTGAAGTTGATGGGATGCCATAAATCATGAAACACTTGAATTCCCTTTTTGAAAATATTCTTTCCTTTAAAACTTTTAATAGCCCTAAGGGGTTTTCCGTCCTACTGAATTAGATAATTCTGCCATATGGAAGAGTTTGCAAAGCTGAGGCTGTGACTAAATGATTGATCATACCGAACCAACTTCTTCGAGGTGATTTAAAATGCTTTCCAAATGGAGTTGAATAGAGCCGATCCATGAGTTTTGAAATAGGGGCCCAGAAGGAGCTTATCATTCCAACTGACCTTTTCCCAGGCATGACTAGCAGTTGCAGATTTAATGTGATATCAAACTAAATGTTTTCAAGGATCCTCTCCTTCCAGAGCTCGCACAATCTATTTAATGGTGAGACAAATGCCTTGATTGTAAGGTCTAATAATCCCCAAACCACCTCTATCCTTTGATTGAATGTAGTGCAACCAAGATGTGGTAGGAGAGCCCTTATTATTTCCCCATTTGGCCCAAACAAAACTCCTGATCAATTGAGTTAGTTGGTTATAGTAATTTTTGGATGGAAGCCAATAAGATGAGATGTATACATGACTTACCAAGAGGAATTTATTAGAATTTTGGATGTGTCTAGGCATGGAAAGGAACCGATTAGTCCAACTTAAAAATTTTCCTTTGAATTTGGTCATAAACTAATTCCACATATCCTTGAGGGAGACTCCAATCCCAAAGGGAATACCAAGGTATCTAGTGATTGTGCCATGTTTAATTTCATGCCATTCACTAGGGATCCAAGGGGGATTTGGGATAGGATGAGTCATAATGAATTTAGTTTTATTCATGGCAAGCTTGGATCCTGAGATAGTACAAAATAGATCCAAAACATCAAGAGTATGAGTTACTTCATTTGCTGAATTTTGGATAAACAACATGTTATCATGAGCAAAATGGGAGTTAAGCACTTTGACATTACTAGGCAATGAAATACCATGAATAATATTAGAAACGCATGCATGTTGAAAGAGGTAACCAAGGGTGTCAATAGCAAGGATAAATAGGAATGGCACTAGAGGGCAGCCTTGGCGTATAGATTTTTGTAAATGGAATTGGGGGGAAAGGGCTCCATTGACAACAACTCTTGCATTGGCATCAATGAATAACATTTTAATATGCTCTTGAATTTTGGTTCCAAAACCTAGCCATTTTAGCATATTACGAATGAAAGTCCAGCAGATGGGATCATAAGCATTATCAAAATTGAGTTTGATAATTAGAGCATCTTGAGTATATTATTGAGCCCATTCAACAGTCTCCCAAGCTAACACCAAATTGTCAAGAATAAATCTTCCACCCAAAAAACTAGTTTGCTCCAACCTAAAAATCTCCTGGGTTATATAATTTATTTGACGAGCTAAGGCTTTGGCAATAATTTTATATGAGGTGTTAAGAAAGGTAATAGGCCACCATCCATTCACTGTGTCTTCATTTTTGCCTTTGGGGAGGAGTTTTATCAAACCTTGGTTTATGATTGCCCCCAAGGAGCCTGTCTCAATGCCCTCAAGGTAAACATAATAAAAGTCTTCATGTATGTGAGGCCAAAGAGATCTATAAAAGTCAATTATGCGCCCATCAATTCCTAGACTTTTCTCCAAGGCCATGCTAAATAGAGCCTCATGTAGTTCTTCAATGGAAAGGAGACGATCAAGGTAGTTACTATATTTAGGGTATATTTTACAAAGAATACAACCTGCAACTCTTTCTTCAATAATGGGAAGGAGAGGATCACTAGTAGAGTCGTCAATAAATACACTCTTAAAGTGCTCATAAAAGATTTGCAAAATAGTAGATTGGTTGGTATGTATGGAGCCATCTGCAGCTCTTATATCAAAAATATGCTTTTTTTTTGTTTGTGTTGAAAGATATGAAAGAAATTTTTGGATCCCCTATCCCCATCCTTGATCCATTGGAGATGAGCACGAATTTGGGCTCCTTTTCCTTTGTAAACAACCAACTTCCGAAGAGCATTTTTAGTTTTAGCCACAGATTGTTGGAGGGCAACATTAAGGGGGTTGAAAATTAAAAAAACACGATTATGCTCTAGTTGGTCCTTAAGAGATTTTTCTAATCTATGACGTTGGGTAGCAACTCTTCGCCCATAGTCATGAAGGAATGAAGTGCAACAAGCGATAGATCTCTCCCACCAGCTGATCCACCTATCATGCTGTGGCTTTGGTTCAACTTTCCATATAGCTAAAAGGCCATCAATGCAATCTTGTTGTTTTAAATGGGAAACATTTAACTTGTATGGAAGATCATTAGGAAGGGTAGGGGAATTAGTAAGGGCAAGGGTAGTAAAGATGGGGAGATGATCAGAAAGAGTGGTTGAGAGGTCAAGGTGAACTAAAAGACTTGCCTGGGAGGGAAGAATATGATAGTTTGGGGAGATATAAAACTGATCCAAATAACTCATTCTCCTCAAACAACCCTCAGAATAATATTCCAAGTAAACCAGTGTAGCATATGAATGCTAACTTTGCCCAAGAGAGGATCATAGACTCCTAGAGAGTTTCAAGCTAAAGTCCAAGCTTCAAATTTAATGTGGGAGAGTAAGGAAGAACTATCCCCATTACAATCAGATGGATGCTCAACCATGTTGAAGCCATCCCCCAAAATCCACTTGAGAGTAGGGAGATGAAGACGAAGCCATTCCCAAAGTTGAGTTCGCTCAAACGAGGAGTTAGGGGTGTAAATAGAACAAAAAACCATACAAAGTGCCTTGGAGAAGAATAGCGGTCCAAATATAACAGTTGTACGAGTCGATCCAAAAGCTACAACATGCTTGGCAAGCTAGAGAGCAAGACCTAAGACTGCCCCTACGCTGCTCTCGATGTGGTTTGTGTGAAGAAAAAGAATCATAATTGTGTCTTCATTGCTTTAAAATATTTTTTTGGACGGTGTATCCCCATCTTACGCATTAAGTCTGATCATCACCTTCAACGAATAGGAAATCATCTTTGTGAGGTCGAAATGCAACCACTTTGCCGACATTAGCCATAGTTTGGTTGTAAAAGATTGAATGAATATCTGATATCACCTTTTCTGTTGTCTTATCTATTATATGTACTAATATCTGATATCACCTTTTCTGTTGTCTTATCTATTACTTGTACTAGAGAGATCTCACGAGGGGCAAGAGGCATTTCTTCAATTGAAACTATTATCTTGATATTCTTATGGGCACTCGTGGATGTCTTAATTTTTTACTTTTTGATATTGTTGTTTATGGACATGATTGTTATTGGATTGAATTTTAACCTTTTTGATTAATTCTTGTTACGCAAATATTTATTGTAATCATTTAGTATAAAATATCTATTATTATTATTTAAAATTATTAATTTGTATAATATATTGAAATTATTTTTCATGTTTTTAAATTAATTTTATGATATATATGATATAAAAATTATATATATATTTTATATTCTTAACTTAATTTTACAATATATATGATATAAAAATTATATAATAACTTAATTTATTATTTTATTGACTAAAATGAAAGAATATAATTAAATACTTAGAGAAATTCAATATTTATTAAACTTAAAATTTTTATTTTTATATATAATTTTTATTTAATAGTATTCAAAAAATAGAAAACATAAATAGCAAATATTATTTAGCTAGAAAAATTTGAGCCATACAATTCTTATGGGAAGGGTGACCCACCCGTCCATCACATTAAAAAAGAATGGCTCAAATAATGTTCTTTGTGTTGCAGTTCGCAGAGGGCATCATCAAATAATTGAGGGATTTGATATAGAAGCATTCGATTCTCATTTGGCATAGAGCTTTTTTGAAAATCACTTAACAAACACAATGAAGCAATGCTACATTACACTACAAGGAGTGGTTTGGGGGCATAGTTGAAATATTATTCAAAAAAGTGCAGGGTTTGGAAAATATTGTGAATAACGCTGGTGAATATATACTTTTAACAACGTTTGACATAAAGGGTTACAAGACATTCTGATCCTACGGCTCCAAGTTTGAATTTTTACTCCATTATCTCTCATACAAAGATCATGGTACTATTGATGGTAGTCCCTATTTAACTAGTAAGTGTCCCATGATCGAGGCCTAAGGTATAATTGACATCAACATCACTAATATCCCACATATGGGAAAGATCCTCTGGTGTGGACATAATTTCCAAAGTTATGCTGACGATTACAGGGTGTTCAACTAGTCTTTGGGTTGGGGAACCCACTGCAACTTGGGCTTCCATGTGAGGCCTTGTGAGAGGTTTAGAGATGTCATAAGTTTAGTCTATAGAGGTTTAGACCTGTTTCAAGTTTACCTCACTAGGTTTATAAATATGCAAGTCTAATTCAAATCAACAACATTATCTTGAGGATGGGCTTATGCTTCATAAGAGGGCTCCCTTGGGATGACCCTAGTTATGCCTGACAATCATACATTAGCCCTAAACCTTGATTAATTGTTATTTTGCATTGCTCTGCAACTACTCCACCGATATTGATTCACTTTGGTTGGTTCTATTGTCACTCTATTGTCAATCGGATGCTGTTGTTTCATTGATGAAATTGTAAGAGGTTTCTTTTCTTCTGTTATACCTTTCTACTTTTTGGTAGTGGTTGTGGGATTCACTTTTAAAACCCTCTTTGCTCCACCAAAATTGCTTCATTGTGATTGGTTCCTTGGTTACTCCACTATTGACTGTTTGTTGATGCTTCATTATTACAATTGTTGGAGGTTTATTCTCTTCTTTTTCATCTTTTTGTTCTTTGCTATTGGTTGTTAGACTTGATTTCAAAACCCTCTTTATTCCTCTAATAAAATTATGAGACCTATTTTCAAAACCCTCACATAATTAATATTAAAAAATAGCATATGATCATGGTAGAGTTGCAGTAACTATGAAGTTGTAGAATAAACATCCTTTGATGATCCCAAGGATGATGGCCATACATGTCTCTGTGTAGCTATTACAACAGATCAGACAGGTAAAATTATGTAAAGATAACTTTAAAAATTGATGGTTTATTTATTTTATATGGATTAGAATATTTAATGAAATACAATAATTTTGAATGAGGAATCATATATGGTAATATGATTTTTTAACAAAACCAACCCAAATAATCATAAATTTTTAGCCTCATATTTATCTCAAAATATTTTAAGACCTTCCAATAGTAAATTAAGTTAGCCTAGATTTTTGCTCATTAGTCTTATCAAAATGGAGGTCAAACAGAGTGTGGAGAACTGAACACTTGCTACAAACCTCCAACAACAATTACATACCTCACTCGAAATCTATAGAGTGAGGGATATAATTTTATGTTTTTGTAAAATGGGATTTTGTAAAGTGAAAAAGTGTAAATCAATAATCATTCTCACTCGAAACCCATTCAACTATCAACCCCATCTCACCTTTTGTGCACAAAGTGTTAAGATACACACACACACATAATTAATATTATTATAAGATATCATGTCATATGTTATTTATTATATGATATTAATATAATATATTATATTATATATAATACTATATTATAGCATAAGTGCACAGATTTGGGGGGCCAAAAAAATATAAACATGTTGTGTTAAAACCCATTTCAACATTTTTATGTGTGTATGTTTAAAAAAGTGTGTACACGGTCTTACACATAGGTTTGACAATTACCAAGCTAGGACTGCATACACAATTTTAGTATTTAGAATCATGTAAGCATTATTGTTGTTATAAAAATGTGTACACAAAATAGTTTACTTACACTGGCATGCATAGTATATAAATAAAATAAACATTTAAGTATAAGTTTACATTTAAAATGTAAACTTATCTAAATGCCCATATATCTAAATGTAAACTTATACTTCAAGTTATATTTTATTTATATAATTTTAGGAAGTTTGAGGGTGGTTTTGGACCTCTAGGAGCTATAATATTGATTCTAGCTTTTAGAGGATCCTATCATATTTTAGATTTAATCAGATTTTAGGGTTTCAGACTTAGCCATATTACAGGGTTTCAGGATTTCAAGGAGACATCTAAAGAGGTATAAAGGTTGCATTGAAGGGTTGTAGGTATGATAGAATAGTATGAGATCATCTCTCACAAAGTTCCCCAAGTAGATCCAACCCCATTCCATGTGCACCCCTTAAGGCATACACTATGAGAGAAATGCATCGATGAGCCCCTAATGTATTCACGAACCATCTAATACACAAAATCATACACAATATGGTTAATAATTATGGGATACATTTATAACAACAATCCCATGGAGAAAACACACCTCACTTATTTCATTTCTTGGATCATGGATATTTTTGTTAGATTTTGATAAATTTAAGGATTTTTAACTTTGTCAATTATTCCCAATTAATCGACCACCCTTGTTGATTAATATCCGGTTAAAACTATCTTTGTCATTATGATTAGACCCTAGACACTAAACCTTAAACCCTACACCCTAAACCTTAAACCCTAAATTATAAACCCTAAACTAATCAATTTAACCCAAATTAACATCTTATAGAGTAAGAATTAGGTTCACAAGGATCAATTTAGGCCAAATCACATTACTAATTACCCCAGTTAACTAATTGGCTCAATTTGTGATGACATTGTGGCTAATTAAGCCCAAAATCACATTTGTGATTTAACCCTATACCTTGAAACCTAAGTTCCTTATACCTTATACCCTAAGCACTAAACCCTAAACCCTAAATCAATTGATTTAGTCCCAATTAACATCCCTTAGAGTAATAATTACTTTCATAGGGCTCAATTTGGCCCAAGTCAAATCACTTATTTCCCTAATTGATTGATTAGCTCAACCTATGATGACATTAGGGATAATTATGCTGCAAATCACATTTTATAGTCATAAGTAGGTTCAATGAGCTAAAATTGGCCCCAATTACCTTTGCGATTGAACCATACAACCTAAACCATAAATGATATACTTTAAACCGTAAGCCCTAAATTATAAAATATTTAAACCTTAAATCACTCATTTTAGCCCTAATTAACATCATTTAACTAAGAATTAAGTTTATAGTGTTACATTCTAATTCTTCTCTAGATAAACTTACTAGATTATCTATGGATAACTATAGCTGATAAATTTAGATTTAGCTATTTTAAACTAAACTTGAGATATATGCTATTATGGGATTGTATAATATTGCTTAGATACATGATAGTACATGATTACTTTACTGCGAGTTAACTATAATGTACATGTTTACATTTGTGAGCATAATGATGTATTATTTCAATTATATTTTATGCTATATGTTTATCATGTTGATATGATCTAACTACCTTCTTGTGGTGAGGTTGACGTAGGAGAACCCATCTCTCAAAGTGTGATAAAGGGAGAGCATCATTAGATAAGTTGATGTAGATGGAGATGTCAGAGAATGATAAAGAACTACCAAGAACCATACACACAACACATCAATAATTCATGTTAGATACATAATCTGAATGGTTAGTATGGTGCATTTGGTGCTGTTACATTTATATTTACTTGTTCATGGTTAGTATAACTTAATAGTTATTAAGACTCATTTTGTGTGGTTGCATGCTAGTCATATATATAACCATGAATATTTTGTAATTAATATAATTTGAATATAGTTGAATTTATTGATTAATGGGTTTATCAATAAATCACATTGATGTTATTAACTAATAAATATAGCTAAAAAGGTGTAAAAAGCATAAAAAGAAATTAAAAAAAAAATGAAATACATTTAATAATGGGAAAAATAGATTTAAAAAAAAAGAGAAACCTTCTTAAAAAATTGATTACGTCTACTTTAAATTTTTTTTTGGGATAGGAGGCATTATGATCATTTTCCAAGAAAAAAGAAAAGAAACTAAAATGGAGCAGAGGGCGTAGCACAGTAGAGAGGGGGTTGGTAGAAGATGAGAGAGGAGAAAGATCAAGTGCTGGAAGAATGGTAAATCGGGCTGCTAGGTAGGTGCTTGTTCATATATATAAACCTTGAATATTTGTGTGTCTCATTTATATAACTATAGATTTTGAATTAATTTGGAAAGAATATTTGATTTACATGATTTGCATACAAATTATTATATAAAATCACACACACACACACACACACACACACACACACACACACACACACACACACATACACACACACACACACACACACACACACACACACACACACACCTATATTTATTCATATATAAAAACCTTGAATATTTGTGTGTCTCATTTATATAACTATGGATTTTGAATTAATTTGGAAAGAATATTTGATTTACATGATTGTATATAAATGATTATATAAAATCACACACACACACACACACACACACACACACACACACACACACACACACACACACACACACACACACACACACACACACACATCTATATTTGTGTGTTGCTTATATATATGCATGCATGTATGTACACACACACACACAAACACACACACACACACACACACACACACACACACACACACACACACACACACACACACACACACACACACACACACACACACACACACACACACACACATGTATGTATGTATATATATGTATATGTATGTACATATGTACGTACGTACATACATACATACATACATACATACATACATACATACATACATACATACATACATACATATATAAAAAAGGAAATACATTTAATAATGGGGAAAACAGATAAAAACAAAATAAAAAAATGAGAAACCTTCTTTAAAAAAAACCATTAATCGTTTGATCTAAATTTTTTGCCTTTTAAATAATTCACAACCATTATATAAACGACATTTTCATGTGGTCTATTTTAAAATTATCAAAGCCACTGTGCTTTTAGTGTCATTGTTCTCAGTCTTATTTTTTTCTAACTAAGTTTCTATATGAATCACTGGCATCGCTATTCATAGCATGTATTTGGTTGGACATCACCATTTGTGTAGCTGCTAAAGATCGATGCTATATGATTATGTTAGGATTAACAATAAGTCAATTTGAGTATTAAGTGGTTGGAACTTAAAACCAGTTATACATTGATCCATTAACCAAAATAGGTTGATGCCTTGCAAATAGAAATTAATTTGGGTCAGTGATTAATATTATACCAAACATTTAAATAGGGTATTTACATAAGTATAAATACTATGAATGATATCTTAGCTTATGTTTACATGGTATGTGTTTGGTATTCATGTAGATAGAGAAGGGTGGAATCTTTACTTGTGTAATATATATATATATATATATATATAAAATACCAAATACTTGTGTCTCCATTATGCGTTTAGACATGGTAATGACATATTGATCCATATGCTTAATGAACGATGAATAAAATGATAATTTAGACTATATGTTTATAATTGCTCCATTATTTATTTGTGTAAATTTACTATAGATCCTTTATACCTAAAAAGGAATGGGTTACAACTTAATAAGCATATGGAAATCTGATGTCGCAGCATATCTGAAAAAGTTGATAAAGGATATTCGTAGCTTAATGCTCATTATGTAACAACATAATTTTATGTATAATGTGTTCCTTGTGTATAGTGTGAAGTGTAAAACATGGTCTTACATTATTTGGTGACAACCTTAATATGCTTAGTATATAACTTGGAGTACAAAAATTGTAGTATACGTGTAAAATTATAAAGCTATGTATTGTTGAATACACATAAAAGAACATAGGTATATTTATGCTTCTAATTGAGTGAAAGGGTGTGCTACTTTAACTATAGTTCCATAGGTGAGTGTAAACTATAGAATTATGTTTAATAGAGATTTATGTTTTGTGTGTTTAATTAAAAAAAATCACGTATTTTTAGTTAACCCCATCAGGGTCATTACATGTGGTATTAGAGTTGTGGCTCGAACTCTAGGACCTAATGAGTCCATTAGCATTTTTATGTTCTTTTCTTTACCAGTGTGAACCTAATAATGTGAAGGATTATATTGGAATTTTTGGACTTGTAGTGTCTCAGTGCATATCCATGATTGGAGGTTTGAGACTTGGTAGATCCTACTATACAGTTTGATGATGATAGTAAGTACAAGACATTCATGAAATGTGTGTGGTATAATGAGTGTGTACCCTTAAGAACACTTGTACCTTCTTAAAGTTGTTAAAGAGTTGGTTTATTGAGTGTCTCGTTGGTGAAGATTATATAAAATGTTTTGGTAGAGATTACTACCATAGTTTGATCACTTAGATTGAAGACCTCGAGTATGATTACATCCTTCTTAGTAATCTAGTCGCCTTCACCATTTGTGTCTTGTCTTGTGAATGTTTTATAAGCACGGGATGCTTCTCATTTAAATTTATGTGCTCTAGTTTGTGTGTCTTACATTCACTGATCCTAGGAATGGAAAATCTTATAAGACCATTTTTAGTTAATACAACCTAGGGTGGTGGGAAATTTCAAGTAATAGAGTGCTGCTATTTTGGTTGAGAATTCCTTTGTGTTAGGAGTTTGTTTATGGATTGGCACCCTTAAGTTATGTATATTAGTAAGGAATGCCATATCTCTTAGTTAGCTTAGAGGTGAGTTTTTATTATCTCATTCTACTTCTACATTATTATAAGCTACTGAGAGGATTCATATTTGGGTTGAAACATAATACTGTGTCCCACTTTTTGGTACTAAGAGGACAACAAAAAATGAAAATCTGAACATTTCTCAAATTTTATAGACAATAGTGACTTAATCGTATAAAATATGAAAACGGTGTAAACGAATGAAATGGTTCATTTAAAGTGTAGATTACATTTATTATTTTTTTGAAAAAAAAAATAGAAGATTTTTAATACCTAAATACATAGTGTGTATGGTTTGTGTACAAGAAAGTTTTATTGAGTACTTGATTTCTCCTCATAATTTTCTCAAAACATAATATTTATTTTATCAATATGTTTTGCAAAGAGGTCTTAGAAACATAGATGTAGTGAAAGATTATTTTTCTTTTATAATTTTTTGATTAAAAAGTAATTTTTTATTAATTTTTTAATGATCAAGGTAAGGAATATCCATGCTTATGTCTTCTCCTCATATATATGTCAAAATAGACTATTTTTTTTACCATTAGAACAAGGACATTAAAGTTGCATGCATTGATATTTTTCAAATTTTTTTGGCCATAGTCTCCTATTTTTTTTGGTGCTTCAAACATATGGTATTTTATTTTATAAATAAGTATATTTTACTAAATAAATCAAAATAAATATTATTAAAATTTAAAAAAAAATCATATTATTAGAAAGCTCATAAAAATACCTATTTATATATAGAGCCACATGTTTTTATTTTATTTTTTCATTCTAATACATGGCATTCGAAGTGGCAATTTTAGGCCAATAGTAGATTTCCATTTCAATGAGTGAGGATTTCATGCCATATGGAGTTTGAATGAAGGGGGTTAGAATGAAGGGGGTTCATTCGAACGCCCTTCATTTGAACCCCCCCAAATATCATTCAAATTAATAAAAAATTAATCAAATGCTAAAGTAAACCTTTGACCCCCTTCATTTGAAGGGGGTTCATTCGAAGGGGGTTCATTCGAACCCCCATCAAAAAGTACACATGGGTGTTCAAATGAAGGAGGTTCGTTTGAACCCCCATCAAAAAGTACATGTGGGTGTTCAAATGAAGGGGGTTCCAATGAACCCCGTTCAAATGAAGGGGGTTTGTTTGAAACCCAATTCTTTTTTTTTGGGTTTGGATGCACTTGGCCGTCAAGTGGGACTCACTTATGTGCCATAGCCCATTTTCATGATGATGATATAGTGTTCTCTTAAATGAGAACTTATTTTTTAAATGTTGTGTTGACATTATCTCTTGGATTCTTGGGATAAATGTATTTTACTTCTTGTTGAGAGAGAAGTTGTGGGATTGGATGGATTGATACATCTTTGTGGTTAGTATTTTATTTCTCATGGTTGTGGAAATAGATTGTGATACTATACTTACAGGTTTGGTAAGTAGGTAGTGATTTGACAACATTAAGTTGTGATGTTTTATTTCTTCCTTGTGAGGGTATGTAGTAGTTTTTGAGATGATAGCTCTTTAATTTTCATTTGTGACTCTTTAGGGTCACTACTTTATCTAACTTGTGATTTTAGACCACGTGAAGTGGCATACCTTGGATTATATATTAAGAACTACAAGTTGATTACAATTGTTAGATACCCTTGATTATATTTATATTAATCTCTTTTTACTTAGGCATGTTGTTTGGAGAGATATTTATGTACCTTCATCGAGCATCTTGGTAGTCTAAAAGGGTTGAGATAAACTTTTAATTTGATACATTCTAGCCGAGCAAGTAAGGTTATATTGTCTCACTTGTTCTTTTATAAGGTTGAATTGATGGTGTAATCCTTAGCATTTATATGTTATGATAATTTTAACATTATTTCCTCTTAAATATGAATATAAAACTTAGGGTTAAACTATGAAATATGAAACTAGTTATGTTTGGCTAGTGGAAACTTAATACAATTACAGACTAATTGTATGATTTATCTAGTATGTATGTTGATATATCTAAAATTATTTATCACATATTATTGATTTCTATGATCTGTTAGTATAAAATTATAATTCATTAAACCTTGTGCATATTTTAGAGATCATTAGGTTGTGAAAACCTAAGGGAAGAGTGGCGAATGAGGAATGTGAGTACTAAGTGATAGGAGTGGATCCTACTTAGTCTCATAATGACTCGATAGTTATTAAGTTTGGATATGATAGATGAACTTGTAAAATCTAGGATTTGATAGATGGAATTGTCAAATAAGTCATATGACCATATGCATATATACAATAGAATGTTTATTCTTTAACTTAGTATACATTAGAAATGTAGTATTTATAGTTCTTATTTATCATCATACTTGTCAAGAAAGCTATGGAGTAGTAATAATATTGACATGTTATATTTATCAAGAGCTACACGGGGTAGTGATAATATTAACTTATGCACATCATTGTTTCCAAGATCATTATTATGCCCTTAACCATTGGTGTGTCTAGGGATATGTGTGGCCGACTTGTGGCTTACATACCACTTCTAATTACTTGTTATATTTCTTTATGTTCTTAGATAGGTTGGCCTATAGAATAACCTTGGCTAAGTATACTATATATAGGAGGTAGTGGTTAGTCTTTATTCATTATGTTGAGTATTCTACTATTAGTGCATTGTTGTGAAGGTTGCCCCCTTGAAGTGGTTTTGCTATATTTTTTTAGTATTCTATTTTGCTATCAATTATCACTGTATAATCTCTCATATTTTCTTATTCTATGCAATATAAAATCATTTTTTGTGAATATCTAAGTAATTTCATTACAAGTGGTATCAGAGATTTGATTTGGGAAAGTTTCTTATGGCATTTTTTTCAGACCTAGCGAGGCGTGGCTTTTGGGAGCGGTGAAAGCGAAAAAACATAACTTACAATCCGAGAAGAATTAATTTTTTCTATCAGTGCAGTATTGCTCGAAACACTTTTTTTTAAAAAAAAATTTGAAAAACATTTTTCCCCTTACACACTTGTAGTCATTGGATTCATCTCAGCAAGACGATCACAATGGTATATTCTATCAGTATACTTTTTTGGTAATGAAATTTCTACTCTAGTGCATAAAGGTAGTCATTAGATTCGTCTTGACAAGGTGATCATAATGGTACCATTTCTTGGTACACTTTTTTCAGGGTCAAAACCCTCTTAGGATTTGTTTATGGTAGGTCCTTTAACTTGGGGAAGATAAGGGGTACTAGAAACTCCTAAGACTCCTTTTACTAATGACATGGAATTTGGAACTTCAAATTTGATGATTTCTCAGCTTCAAGCGGGCATAAAAAATTTGGTGAGGCATGAAGACTTTATTGCAGTCCAAATTGATGTTTTAAGGATGCGTGAAGAGATTAATGGGGTTCATAGTGAATTGCATCATATCACTACATAATTCGCTGCCCTCACATCTCAGTTTCAACCTAACAACCCTCTACTTCAACATTCAAATCCTTCTCTCAATAACTCCCATGTTGGTATGAAACTAATGTTGCCAAAAGTGGACATACGTAAATTCAATGGTAAGGGTCCTCTCATTTGGATTACTCAAATTGATAATTTATTTGAGCTGTATCAAACCCCTAGTTCTCAGAGGGTGATAATGGCATCCCTGTATCTAGAACCTAAGCAATTCATTTGGTATCGCTGGTTATGTTCTCAAAAGAAAAAGAATGGTACTCTTGTTACATGGAATATTTTTATTGAGGAGTTGTCAACTCATTATTAGAATAATGCCTTTGACAACTATTTTAGACAATTATCCAAGCTACAACAAACAAGAACTGTGAAGGATTATATTTATCAATTTTAGAATCTGTCTTTATGAGTGGAAGATATCACTGAGATAAATTTAACTGATATATTTTTAGGTGGCCTCAAAGATAGCATCCAATATGAGGTTTGAATATTTAACCCAACATCTGTATCAGAAGCTATCCCTAAGGCACACATGATAGAAGAAAAAGAGATGGTCAAAGGAAAACTTTCACTACTAGTCGTGATCACAAATTTTCAGCACCATCATTTCCACAGCCCACCAGATTAACATAATGATAAATTGAGGAGAAGTGAGCCAAAGGGTTGTGTTATGGTTGTGATAACAAATGGAGCAAAGACCATCATTGTGTTGAAAAGAAGCTATTTTACATTGAAGGTGCCAATGATGATGTAGAAGTACATGACGAGGATGTAGAAGTTCTTGAGGAGGAATCTGAAGACTCTTAGCCTAATATTTCATGTCATGCCCTGTTAGATATTAGTACTCCCCAAACTCTTAAGGTGATGGGTTTCCTTAAGAAATAAAAGGTCACTATCTTGATTGATTTTGGGAGCACATACAACTTCATCCATAGTAAGTTGGCTGCTCATTTGAACTATTTCACTTATCCAACTCTAAAATTTTAGGCTATGATTGTAGATGGTGGTACTATCAATTGTTTAAGAAAATGTCATAGTATTAAGTTGGCCATGGGAGACTACTTATTGGATTTTAATATGTTTACTATTCTAATAGGTGGAGCTGATATTATTCTGGGAGTCCAGTGGCTCACCACTTTGGGCATTATTGAGATGAATTTTCAAGAATTATTCATATGTTTTTATTCTAAAGAAACGACATTTAAGCTAAAAATTATTAAAGTCTAAAACTCCAAAACTTGTTAGCTCCCATAAAATGACAAAGATTCTCTATAAGGGTGCTGAGGGATTTGTAGCTCACTTGTTTTCTATGGAAGTACAACCAACTCAGCCATCTCCACCTCTTGATCTACAATAAATAATTTATGCTCATTCTATTATTTTTGGAGACATGCCAAAATGACTTCCACCTATCCATACGCATGATCATGCTATCACACTTATTCTTGGCAGTACACCACCCAACATCAAGCTATCCAGGTATCCCTATGCCCAAAAAAGTGAAATTTAAAAGATGGTACAAGAGATGTTGGATGTAGAAATCATTCACCATAGCCAAAGTGAATACTCTTCACCAGTTGTCATGGTGAGAAAGAAAGATGACACTTGGAGGATGTGCCATGACTATAGAGAACTCAACAAGTACACTATCAAAAATAAGTTTCTAATTCCTGTCATTGATGATTTACTATATGAATTGAATGGTTCTCTTTATTTTATCAAGTTAGATCTACATTTTAGGTATCATCAAATCAGGGTCCGTGATGAAAACATACCCAAAACCACTTTCAAGACTCATGAGGGCCATTATGAGTTTTTGGTTATGCCTTTTGGTCTAAGAAATGCACCATCTACTTTTTAGAGTTTGATGAATACTATTTTAAGCCATTTTTGAAGAAATTTAATCTGGTATTCTTTGATGATATCCTCATTTATAGTAAAAATTTGGCAGACCATTTGCAACATGTAAAATATGTACTCTCTATTTTGGAGCAAAATCAATTGTATGCCAAACCTTCCAAATGTACTTTTGGGGATGGTGAGGTTGAATATTTGGGTCATTTGGTGTCTTATGAAGGATTGAAAGTGGATCCTAAAAAAATATAAGCAATGGTGGACTAGCCAATTCCTAAGACAGTCAAGCAACTCTAAGGATTTTTGGGCTTACTAGTTACTATCGTAGATTTGTCAAAAATTATGGTAGTATTGCAACCCCACTCACCTCTTTGTTAAAGAAAGACTCCTTTTAGTGGACTGCTGTAGCTACCAGGGCATTTGAACATTTGAAATTGGTTATGTACACTACTCCAATATTGGCCACTCCTGATTTTTATAAGACTTTTATGGTTGAATGTGATGCATCTGGGTATGGTATGGGTGTTGTACTCATGCAAGAAGGTAGACCAATTGCATTTGAAAGTCATCAACTCAAGGGTAAAAATCAATAGAAGCCCATCTATGAGAAGGAAATGATGGCCATTTTGCATGAAGTTAAATAATAGAGACCTTATTTGATGGGTCATCACTTTTAGGTAAAGACTGATCACGATAGTCTTAAATATTTTTTAAAACAAAGGTTTTCATATGAAAAATAATAGAAATGGGTAACTAAGATGTTAGGCTATGATTTTGAAATAGTCCACCAAAAAGGTAAAGACAATGTGGTGGTAGATGCACTATTTAGAAAAGATGAATCAGTTGAGGCATTGCTATGTGCCATAACCATTTTGCAGGTAGATTAGCTAGAGGAAGCATGATCAGAATGGGAAAATGATAGTACTACTTATGATTTGATTCAAAATCTTCAACAAGGTTTAGGTGGATTTGAAAAATTTACATGGAAAGGTAATGCATTATGTTATAAAGATAGATTTTACCTATTTAAGAATTCTCTTCTTAAACTAAAATTTTTCAAGAACTTCATGCAACTCCAATTGGGGGTCATTCAAGATTTTAAAAAACCTATCACAGAATCAAGTATGATTTTTTTCAGCAAGGTCTCAAAGAGGATGTCTAGAAATATGTGTCTGAATGTATGATCTGTCAACAAAACAAAGGTGAAACCATCAAAACTCTAGGTCTTTTACAGCCTTTATCCATCCCTAACTAGCATTGGGAAGAGGTATCTATGGATTTCATTATAGGGTTACCAAGATCTGATCATCAAAATGTTATCATGGTTATTGTAGATCATCTCGGTAAGTATGCTCATTTTTGTTCATTATCCCAACTATTTGTTGCTAGTATAGTAGCTATTGCTTTTCTCAATGTAGTTCAGAAACTGCCTGGGATCCCTAAGATCATTGTCAGTGATAGAGATCCCATTTTTTATAATAATTTTTGGACTGATTTATTTACATGTTTAGGCACCCAATTGGCTCATATTTTATCCTATCATCCTCAATTTGATGGACAAACTGAGGTAGTCAACAAATGTCTAGAAGGATATCTCAGTTGTTTTGTTTACGATAAATAGATTAAATGGGTTCATTGGATATCACTTGTTAAATGGTGGTATAATACTTCTGTTCATAGTTATTTCAAAATGTCTCCTTTTATGGCACTATATGGATACCCTCCTCCATCCATCACTTCAACCTTGAAGGTCCATCTTAAGTTTCATGTAGTTGAAGAACATGTTCACCATCAATGGGAGGTCCTTGCAAGTTTGCATGAAAATTTAGCTATGGCCTAGAATCGCATGAAGCAACAAGTAGATCAACACAAAAGTGAGAGTCATTTTGACATTGGTGATTGGGTCTTTGTTCGATTGCATCCATACAAATAGATGCCATTAAAGCAACAAGAAAAGGATAACAAGTTGTCCCCTAAGTATTATAGGCCTTATCAGATCTTACATAAAATTAGCTGTGTGGCTTACAAGTTAGATTTTCCTTGATCCACTCACATACATATAATATTTCATGTATTATGCTTGAAGAAAGTTATTCGACATAGAGTTTCCATTTAAATATAATTACCAAAATTGGATGAGGAAGGTAGAGTTATTCTCGATACTGAGGCAATCCTTTAAAAGTGCACCAAGAAATTGCATTCTAGAGCAATTACAAAATACCTAATCAAATGAAAGAATCTACCATGCAAAGATGCCACTTGAGAGGATTTTATACAACAACATTCAACGTTTCCACAATGTTAAAGACAACATTTTTTTGATGGGGAAGGTATTGTTACACCCTTAACCAATGGTGTGTCTAGGGATATGTATGCCTGACTTGTGGCTTACATGCCTCTTTTATTTACTTGTTATATTTCTCTATATTCTTAGATAGGTTGGCTTATGGAATAACCTTGGCTAAGTAGAGTATATATAAGAGGTAGTGGTTAGTATTTATTCATTATGTTGAGTATTCTTCTATTAGTGCATTATTGTCGAGGTTTCCCCCTCAAAGTGGCTTTGCTATATTATCCAGTATTCTGTTATACTGTCAATTATCACTATGTAATATCTCATATTTTTTTATTATGCATAATATAAAATCATTTACACAGTAGTTACTGAGTTTGTGTATGATAGATGAACTTGACAAATCTAGGATTTGATAGATGGACTCATCAAATCAGTCATACAACCATATGCATATATACAGTGGAAAATTTATTCCTTAACTTAGTATACAATATAAATGTAGTATTTCTATTCCTATTTATCATCATACTTGTTAGGAAAGTTGTGGAGTAATAATAATATTGTCATGTTATACTTATTAGGAGCTACAGGGGGTAGCGATAGTATTAACTTATGCACATCATTCTTGCCAAGATCCTTAAACACTTTTTTACAGAATGAGAAAAACATTCTCTAGGTTAGAGATATGTGCAAAGGGGATGGAATATTTTGTGGAACTCTCCCTAGTCATTTGTTTTGGCTTATATGATGATCTTATGTGATCTTGGGAAGTCAATCAAATTTTCATAAAGATATGTGGGGCCCTTCAAGGTTATAGAAGTGATCAGTCCTATAGTATATAGGTTTGTCTTGATAGTTCTGGACCTTGGGGTGGTCATGATAGAAGCAATTAGAGTAATTAATACTTGCAACTATGTTTTCTTGATAGGGAAATGTCATAGAGTAGGGTATTATGGGACTAATACTCTAGGAATAGTGTAAATTGAAGGAACTATAGTGAGTTCTATAGGTAATTTTATATTTATTTGCTTAATATGATATTGTATACCATGTTATTGCTTTGAGAAATAATGGTTTTATTTTAGAACTTATGTTTGAATAAGAGTCATCGAAGACGATGACTAAATTTAGGGGGAAAGATGTTACATCCTGATTCCTTGCCAAACAAACTTGTTAGATTATTTGTGGATATTTATAGATGACAAATTTAGATTTGGCTATTTTTAACTAAGCTTGGGATATATGCTATTATGAGATAGTATAATATTTCTTAGATACATGGTGGCACATGATTAATTTACTCTGAGTTAACTATAGTGTACATGTTTACATTTGTGAGCATATTGATGCATTATTTTAGTTATATTTTATGCTATATATTTATCATATTGATATGATCTAAATACTTGCTTGTTGTGAAGTTGATGCAAGAGAACACATCCCTCAGAGTGTAGAGGGAGATCATCATCAGAGAGGGTGACATAGATGGAGACATTAGAGGATGACAAAGAACAAGCGAGAACCCTATACATACCACATAAATATTTCATGTTAGATACATAATCTGAATTGTTAGCATGGTGTATTTAATGTTGTTACATTTAGATTTACTTACTCATGGTTAGTCTATCTTAATGGTTATTAGGACTCGTTCTGTGTGGTTACATGCTAGTCATATCTATAACCATTAATATTTTATAATTAGTATAATTTGAATATAGTTGAATTTATTGATTAATGGGTTTATCAATAAATCACATTAATGTTATTAAATAATAAATATAGTTAAAAAGGTGTAAAAAGCAACAAAAGAAAAAAAAGGAAATACATTTAATAATGGGGAAAACAGATAAAAACAAAATAAAAAAATGAGAAACCTTCTTTAAAAATGAGAAACCTTCTTTAAAAATGAGAGATTTTTGGGATGGGAGGCATTATGATCATTTTCCAAGAAAAAGGAAAATAAATTGAAACATAGCAGAGGGCATGGCATAGTAGAGAGGGGCATTGGTAGAAAATGAGAGAGGAGCAAGATCAAGTTCTAGAAGAACGGTAAATCAGGCTGCTAGGTAGGCACTTGCTCATATATATAAACCTTAAATTTTTGTGTTTCTCAGTCATATAACCATAGTTTTTGAATTAATTTGGCAAGAATATTTGATTTACATGATCTGCTTATATATATATATATATAAGCAGATCATGTAAATCAAATATTCTTGCCAAATTAATTCAAAAACTATGGTTATATGACTGAGAAACACAAAAATTTAAGGTTTATATATATGAGCAAGTGTAGTAAACTGTTTAACATGGATTTAGCTTTTCAGGAGAATATTTAAACTCCTAGAATATATAGGGTGAAGCAATCAATATGTTAAAATTATTATGAGTTTTAGATAATACTTGATTTCTATATACCCAATTCTCCATGCTTAGTTAATAAGTTAATACACCAATAAAAGCAACGAACCATTAACTAGCCCACTCAACCTGTGTAAATTTAGCATGCTTCACATCATTTTGTTACCTCTACCATAAGAGTTTGAATATCACGCCTTGAGTTATTCTCTTTATACAATGGTATATGGAAAATATTCATATAATATTTTTGAAAGTGGAGTGATATACTTTTTATCTTTGTATCAATCTTACATCTGCAACAATTACGAATATATATATATATATATATATATATATATATATAATGCTTAATATTAATGGAGTGATATGATTTAGGCATCCTTGTAATGTAGGTGTTGCTATGTATGAGTAATGTAGACATCGTTGTATATGTTTGTCTTTGGTGGATCTCCCATATATATATATATATATATATATATATATATATATATATATATATATATATATATATATAATGCTTAATATTAATGGAGTGATATGATTTAGGCATCGTTGTAATGTAGGTGTTGCTATGTATGAGTAATGTAGACATCGTTGTATATGTTTGTCTTTGGTGGATCTCCCAATACATATAATTCGTTACACTATATATATATATATATATATATATATATATATATATATATATATATATATATATATATATATATATATATAACATGCTTAATATTAATGGAGTGATATGATTTAGGCATCGTTGTAATGTAGGTGTTGCTATGTATGAGTAGACATCATTGTATGTATTTGTCTTTGGTGGATCTCCCAATACATATAATTTGTTACACTATATGTGTGTGTGTGTGTGTGTGTGTGTGTGTGTGTGTATAACATGCTTAATATTAATGGAGTGATATGATTTAGGCATCGTTGTAATGTAGGTGTTGCTATGTATGAGTAATGTAGACATCATTGTATATGTTTGTCTTTGGTGGATCTCCCAATACATATAATTCGTTACACCCACTTTTAATATTGTTGAGTGTAATTTTCTTAGATAGCTTTGCAAGTGGTAACTCACTGCATGTAATTAGGCTAGCATTGTACAACAGTTTATTACCTTAAGTCATAGTAATATTACCAATTATAGCATGCTTATATTACTGAAAGGCATCGCTTATATTCGTCTCTAGCCCTTGTATATTGTTAACTATTTGATATAAAATCATCACCTTTTAAATAGTTCATAGCCATTATATAAGTGGAATTTGCATGTGGTATGTTTTAAAATTATGGGAGTCACTATGCTTTTAGTGTTTTTATTCTCAGTATTCTTTTTGTCTAATTAAATTACTGCATGAATAGATGGCATCGCTATTCCTAGCATGTATTTGGTTGGACATCGCCATTTGTGTAGCTGCTGAAGATTGATGTTTTATGGTTATGTTAGGATCAACAATAGGTCAATTTGATTATTAAGTGGTTGAAACTTAAAACCAATTATACATTGATCTATTAACCAAAATACGTTGGTACCTTACAAATATAAGTTAATTTGGGTCAGCGATTAATATTATACCAAACATTTTAATTGGGTATTTACATAAGTATATATTAGTGTTGGTATTAAATACTATGAATGATATTCTAGGTTATGTTTACCTGGTATGTGTTTGGTATTCATGTAGATAGAGAAGGGTGGATATCTTTACTTGTGTAAGACTGTATATATATATATATATAAAATACCAAATACTTGTGTCTCCATTATGCATTTAGACATGATAATGACATATTGATCCACATGTTTAATGAACGGTGAATAAAATGATATTTTAGACTATATGTTTATAATTGCTACATTATTTATTTGTGGAAATTTAATACAAATCCTCTATACATCAAAAGGAATGGGTTATAACTTAATAAGCATATTAAAATCTGATGTCGCAACATATCTGCAAAAGTTAATAAAGGATATTTTTATCTTAATGCTCATTGGGTAATGACATAATTTTATGTATAATGCTTTACCTGTGTATAGTGTGGAGTACAAAATATGGTCTTCAATTATTTGGTGACAACCTTAATATGCTTAGCATATAACTTGGGGTACAAAACCCATAGTATAGGTGTAAAATTATAAAGTTATGTATTATTGAATACACAAAAAGAACATAGGTATACTTATGCTTATACTTGAGTAAAAGGGTGTGCTGCTTTAACTATAGTTCCATGAGTGAGTGTAAACTATAGAACTATGTTTAATAGAGATTTATGTTTTATGTATTTAATTAAAAAAAAGCACGTATTTCTAGTTGACCCTAGTGGGGTTGTTATGCATAGGGCTCAATTTATCCCAAATTACATCACTAATTTCCCTAATTAACTAATTAGATCAATCTATGATGACATCAGGGCTAATTAAGCCCAAAATCACATTATGTAGTCACAAATAAGTTGAATAAGCTCAAATTATCCCCAATTTCCTTTGCAATTGGACCTTATACCCTAAACCCTAAACTCTATACCTTAAACAACATGCCCTAAACCTTAAACCCTAAATCGTAAACCCTAAACCCTAAACTAATTGATTTAGCCCAAATTAACATCTTTTAGAGTAATAATTAGGTCCACAAGGCTCAATTTAACCCAAATTGCACCATTAATTACCCGTATTGACTAATTGGCTCAATTTGTGATCACATTGGGGTTAATTGAGATGATAATATAAATCATATTATGTAGTCATAAATAGGTTCAACAAGCTCAAATTGGCTCTAGTTTCCTTCATGATTGGACCTTATACCCTGAAACCTAAACCTTATACCCTATACCCTAAGCAGTAAACCTTAAATCATAAATTCTAAACCTTAAATTAATTGATTTATCCCTAATTAACATCTTTTAGAGTAATAGTTATTTTCATAGGGATTACTTTATCTTAAATCATGTCACTTATTACTCCAATTGACTAAATCACTCAGCGTGTGATGACATTGGGGCTAATTATGCCCAAAATCACATTCTAGTAGGTTTACTGAGCTCAAATTGGCCTCGATTGCCTTTGTAATTAGACCTTATACCATAAACCATATATCATAAATCCTAATCCCTAAACCCTAAACTCTTTAAACCCTAAATGAGTCATTTTAACCTTATTAACATCATTTAGATTAAGAATTAGGTTCATAAGGCTCAATGTGGCCAAAATCACATCATTAACTATCTCAATTGACTAATTAGCCCAATCTATGATGTTACAGGGGCTAATTGATTCCAAAATCATATTCTGTAGTCATAAATAGGTTAAGTGAACTTAAATTATCGCCAGTTTCCTTTGAAATTGGACCCTAAACCCTAAACCTTAAACCATAAGCCTTAAATCTTAAACCCTAAATCATAAACCTTAAACCAATCTATTTAGCCCAAATTAATATCCTTTAGGGTAAACTTTAGGATCATAGGGCTCAATTTGGCCCAAATTACATCACTAATTGCCCCAATTGACTAATTAGTTCAATCTATGATGGCCTTGGGTCTAATAGAGCCCAAAATCACATTATGTAGTCACAAATAGGTTCAATGAGCTCAAATTGGCCCCAATTACCTTCATGATTGGACCCTATACCTAAAAATTAAACCTTATATGCTATACCCTAAGCCTTAAACCTTAATCCCTAAATTGTAAACCCTAAAACCTATATTAATTGATTCAGCCCTAATTAACATCCTTTATAGTAATAAATATTTTCATAGGGCTCAATTTGTCTGAAGTCACATCACTTATTACTCGAATTGACTAATTGGCTCAACCTATGATGACAGTGGGGATAATTGTGTCCAAAATCACATTCTATAGTCACAAATAGGTTCAATAAGCTCAAATTGGCCCTAAATGCCTTCATGATTAGATATATAACATATACCCTAAACCATATACCTTAAACCCTAAACCCTAAACCCTAAATCATAAACTGTTTAAACCCTAAACCAATTATTTTAAGCCCATTTAATATCATTTAGACTAATAATTATGTTCACAGGTGTAAGGAAATTACTTTTATGATTCATAACAATATAATTATATATCTCAAAATAAGCATATCCACAATAATAATTTACAAAAGAGAAAAATACTTGAATATTATGATTGAGGCACTTCAAGGGGTAACCTCCACAACAATATAATAAAAACATAATTCATAATATGATGATAAAAGACTAACCACTACCTCCTATATATATCCTCTAGTTAGCCATGGTTATTTCATAGGCTGACCATATTAAGAACATCAAAAAATGCAACTAGATAATATGAAGGTGTGTAAGCCACAAGTCAACCCCACATATCTTTAGACACATTATAGGTTAAGGGTCTAGTATGAACCTCCCATTCAAAACAACATTATTCTCAATGTTGAATCAAACCAACATGTTATTGTAGTAATACATCATCCTCCCATGTTGCATCTTCAGAGTGCAAGTTATTCCATTTGATCAAATACTTCTTAATCACTCTGATCTATAGTTTCTTAGTGCACATTTGAAGGAACTCTTCAGCTTTCAAAATGACTTGACCTTCATCTAATTCTAGTAACTTAGTTTGAGGGGAAACTCTATGTCTAATTACCTTCTTCAAGTAAGATACATGAAATACTGGATGTATGTGAGTGGACAAGGGTAATCTTAACTTGTAAGTCATACTACCAATTTTTTGCAAGATCTGATGAGGAGCATAATACTTAGGTGATATCTTGTCATCCTTTTTCTTCTTAGGTCAAAATTGAGGGAAGGAGCTGTCTATAGATGGTTTTGAGAATAAGGAAGCAGATATTACATTTATTAGGCCATTTATAGTCTTTCAAAAAGCTATAATGACAAGGAGAGGACATAAGACAAAAGAGGTTAGGGGGAACAAGTTGTTGTATTTGAAGAAGAGGTTATTTATTGGGAAATGTCAAATTAAACTTAGCTCATAATTATTTCCAAGACTTCCAATTGAAGTTGATGGGATCCCATAAATCATGAAACACTTGAATTCCCTTTTTGAAAATATTCTTTTCGTTTAAAACTTTTAATAGCCCCAAGGGGTTTTCCATCCTGTTGAATTAGATGATTCCACCATATGGAAGAGTTTGCAAAGCTGAGGTTGTGACTAAATGATTGATCATAACAAACCAACTTCTTCGTGGTGATTTAAAATGCTTTCCAAATGGAGTTGAATGGAGTCAATCCATGAGTTTTGAAATAGGGGGCCAAAAGGAGCTTATCATTCCAACTGACCTTTTCCCAGGCATGACTAGCAGTTGCAGATTTAATGCGATATCAAACTAAATGTTTTCAAGGAGCCTCTCCTTCCAGAGCTCGCACAATCTATATAATGGTGAGACAAATGCCCTAATTGTAAGGTTTAATAATCCCCAAACCACCTCTATCCTTTGATTGAATGTAGTGTAACCAAGATGTGGCAGGAGAGCCCTTCTTATTTCCCCATTTGGCCCAAACAAAACTCTTGATCAATTGAGTTAGTTGGTTATAGTAATTTTTGGATGGAAGCCAATAAGATGAGATGTATACTTGACTTAACAAGAGGATTTTATTAGAAATTTGGATGCGTCTAGGCATGGAAAGGAACCGATTGGTCCAACTTAAAAGTTTTCCTTTGAATTTGGTCATAAACCAATTCCACATATCCTTGAGGGAGACTCCGATCCCAAAGGGAATACCAAGGTATCTAGTGATTGTGTCATGTTTAATTTCATGCCATTCACTAGGGATCCAAGGGGGATTTGGGCTAGGATGAGTCATAATGAATTTAGTTTTATTCATGGCAAGCTTGGATCCTGAGATAGTACAAAATAGATCCAAAACATCAAGAGTATGAGTTACTTCATCTGTTGAATTTTGGATAAACAACATGTTATCATTAACAAAATGGGAGTTAAGCACTTTGACATTACTAGGAAATCAAATACTATGAATAATATTAGAAGCACATGCATGTTGAAAGAGGTAACCAAGGGTGTCAATAGCTAGGATAAATAGGAATGGCACTAGAGGGCAGCCTTGGCGTATAAATTTTTGTAAAGGGAATTGGGGGAAAGGGCTCCATTGACAACAACTCTTGCATTGGCATCAATGAATAACATTTTAATATGCTCTCAAATTTTGGTTCCAAAACCTAGCCATTTTAGCATATTAAGAATGAAAGGCCAACAAATGGGATCATAAGCATTATCAAAATTGAGTTTGATAATTAGAACATCTTGAATATATTGTTTAGCCCATTCAACAGTCTCCCAAACTAACACCAAATTGTCAATAATAAATATTCCACCCAAAAAACTAGTTTGCTCCAGCCTAAAAATCCCCTGGGTTATATAGTTTATTCGACGAGCGAAGGCTTTGGCAATAATTTTATATGAGTTGTTAAGAAAGGTAATAGGCCACCATCCATTCACACCTAGGGATGGTATGGTCTTTGGCCTAATCATCATTCCCTCGGATCAGTGGAGGGTTTATCCCCATCTCACGCATTAAGTCTTATCACCACCGTCGGAGAATAGAAAATCATCTTTGTGAGGTGGAAATGCAACCACTTTGCCGACATTAGCCAAAGTAAGTTTGTCTGATCTATTATCCGATACCGCCTTTTCTGTTGTCTTATCTATTATCTATCTGTACTAGACAGATCTCACGAGGGGCAAGAGACATTTCTTCAATAGTAACTATTATCAAAGTTATTTTGATGGGCACTCATCGATGTCTTGTGGAGGGGAGAATCTACATTCTAATTTTTTTAATTTGTGACATTTTTTAAATTATTGTCTATGGAGATTATTATTAGGTTGAATTCATACATTTTATTTTCAATAGTAACTATTGTCAAGTTGTTTTGTGGAAGAGAGAATCTACGTCCTAATTTTTTCTTTTTTGATATTTTTTAAATTATTGTTTATGGACATTATGATTATTAGGTTGAATTCTCACAATTTTTTTTTGGGCTATTTTTTTTTGTACAAATGTTTTTGACAATCATTTAAGTATAAAATATTTAGTGTAATTATTTAAAATTATTAATTTATATAATATAATTAAATTATATTTTTTAATTGATTTTATGATATATAATATAAAAATTATAATTTTTTTAATAGTTTTAAATAATGTTAATTATGATTAAAGTTGGAGGTATAAATTATTTGAATGAAAGAGTTCTCTTTCAATAATATATGTTGAAGTGGGGATTAAAATGTTGAACCACCCACCTAATAATAGTAATTAGTAGATTAATAGTTATGACATATTTTCAATCTCACACACCTTAAAATAATGTGGTGTAATTTTAGATGAGTACTTATGTAATGAATAGATTGAATATACATTATAATGTTGTGCAAATTTTCAAAGATAATATTTTCATATTTATAAAAGAGTAGATTACACTCCACTTTTCTAATCTACTAATTATTATTTTAATATGTAATTAGTGTATGAATTTTTTTTCTTCATTATATTTTTAAAATTTATAAATTTTAAATGAACATTCCATCATTTATTATATAAACCAATCAATTCTTAATTACTTTTTAACTAAAAATAATTTCTTAATAATTTTAAACGTATTATTAAATTTTCTTTACACTTTCTTTCAAACTTTATCTCTTAATTTCAATTACAAAATTTTAATAAATTATGTTTCACTTATTTTATCTTTCTCTATACCATGATAATAGATGAAACTCCAAATATATTCACTACATTTACTTGTCTAAAAAAAGGAAATTGCTGGTAGGAATGTTAATTCAATCCCAACTCTGGTTTTTATCATGATTAATTTTCCATGTAATGGGATAATGTTGTTTTTGTTTGACTTATAGTATCTTGCTATACTAAGAGCTTATATGATGTATTAATTGAAAAGATATTTACCAAATAAATACTTATATATGGAATAATTAAAAAAATAGTAAATTACATAGCGTTTGGTGTCACACATGTATGGATTCCTATAAGCTCTTTCCCTTTGCTCTAAACATTTCTCTTGTTATTTCGATTATTTTTATTTTTGTTCTCAATATTTTCCCTACATTAATTGTATTTCATTTTAATTGACATGGTTCTTCTTTTCTTTTACACAATCATTTTGCTAGCTATTTTAATTGTGGGAGAGTCAAAATATGTTATACGTTTATATATTATTTTTCTATTTTTTTTCAGAGTTAATTATTTTCCAAATGAATTTATTGAGGGTTTTTTTTAATAGTGGGATAAAAAAGAGTTTTCAATCCATCTCAGAACTTTTGTTCGTTTTGAGGCATTAACTAGGTTTTGTGTTTATTAGATAATACATCTATGTAAAATTCACAAATATCATATGTACTATAAAAGATTTGAAACGAATTGAAAAACATTTTAAAGAATATATTTTGAGAAGAGTGTTTACTTTATTGTTTCATTGTTGGAGAATTTCCCATTTGGTTCAAAATTTCGATGAGAAAATTTTAAAATAATTCTTTATTTTTTAAATTTGTATCACTATTACTTGGTAGCATTTTGACATATCTAGTAAAAAAGTAGTACTGTGTACAAACATATAATTCTTCTTACTGGGAAATTTTGGTGCTTATTGTAGGATGAGTTAAGAGATGTAGTGCATCTTATATTTTTAAACAATTAGTATCTTTAAAATGCTATGGTTTACAGCCTTTATGACATCATCATTGGTAAATCGATGCTTTTTTCTCCTATTATGTAGATGTTTTTGTTTTATCCTCATCTACCTTGAAAGTGTTTGAAAGTATACATTTTATCCAGTCTTAGGTTGGAAGATATATTTCTTTCATACTCAAAAAATCTACTATATGTTAAGAAAAAATTTCCCCTAGAAGATAGAGAATTAAGTTATCGAGGTTTTAGGGAGAATGCTATGTTATCTAAGAATTTGTGAATATATTTTCAATTGGTTGCATGATTTTTTTTAGGTATATATCTAGAGCACTTTTGCTACATCGGGGGAAGACTTATTTGAAGGCTTGGACTTGCTTTCAAATAACATTGCAAAAAATCCAAGAGTTGGATGTTATTTTGAGAGATTTTTATTAGTCTTTAATGCTAGATTCATTGTTACCTTTGAAAATGACTGATTCATGTTTTTTCTTTGTGAGCTTCAAGATAAAGCCTAAAAAATGTAAAGGGGTACATATAGGGCTATGTTGAATATATTATGATCTTCGATGTTGTCCACATTCTATTACACATTTTGTAGTGCATCCATATTACATCCCAGAATTCCCTTCGATGTTAAATTTTATATCCATCTTTGTTTCTCATTAATACATTGTTTTTTTCTTTGTGTAGTATTTTTAGGTTTGAAGAAGCAACCTATTAATAATGAACACCATGTATATAGCTCTATTTGCTATTGCATATCAAGATATTTCAAATTTTTTATGTCAATGTTTTCATATATTTTTCTTATTATCATTTTCTCATTTGAAAAACTATGCTTTTTTTTAGTTCCTCATGATGAATGTGCCAATGTATTTATGCCATATTGTGGGGCAATTCATATTACTTACCTTTTCCATAGATGGTGGGTTTTCATCATATTTATTTGGTATTAAATTTTACTAATTAAATGCATGGAAATCTTGGATAAGTATTGGAGCAAGTAAGAAATTTTTTGATTAGTTTACTCCCTATTAGAATAGACAATGAGATGTGTTAAGGTTATTATCCAGAATCATAATCATATCTTTGTTTCTATAAAATATTTTTTTGGAGATTATGTATGTATATTAGACCATTCATTTTTAGGGTACTAGATATGGTTGTGATTATGATTTTTTTTTCTAATTCAATAAAATAACCATTTTCTATATTTTGTAGTCCTTATTAAATATGGATTTACTTACATGATCTATGGTCAAAGGGTGGAGTATATGTGAGAGTTTGAATATCTTGACATTTTAAAATTAAGTTTTTATTACTTATTACAACATCAAACTATAATGAGACATGGTAGGTGAAGATCCATTTAAGATTGATATAAATCATTACTGATACAAAACCTATAACTACCATTTTTTCACATACCACTTTTGATTGATTTTTAGTTAGTATTGATAAATCCAAGGAGCTACCAATATCAAACTAAAAGTGGAATAACTCTCCTAGACATAACTTATCGATTATGACGGGTTATTATTTCATTGTTGTAGATGCTTTGACACTAGTCATATGGATACTAAGCGTAGTAGATCCATGATGAAGAAGGGGTAATCTATGTGAAAATATGCCCTTCTTGATATTCTCATCGTGAATATGAAGAAGGATGATGAGGATTTATCTTTGAAAGACCCAGATGCTGATCAACAGGAAACACACAAGGCTCCCATGGATATAAGGATTGGTAACACATCAGAAGCAAAGTTTAAAGAGCTAATACATTGGGTGGAAGTAAAATTTATCATACCAAAGTAGAAAATACTTAAAGCTATAAATGACAAATTCCAACCCACTAATTCAATTAAAATCACCATACTTATCCTTAAGGGGTCAATTTTTTTCTAAATATGGGGGGGATTGGATTGAGGTATGTAATAAGAAGAAAACAAAATATCCAAAGATCCATGTATCAGTTAGTATGACCCTTCGATCCCATAAAAAAAGAGACAATGGGAAAGGGTCCTAGTTTCTTGATAATTTTTATCTATAAGGCTTATTGTTATTCTTAACATATTGAGATTTATCAGGCTGAATGCTAAAGATAAAAGGATTTGATGTTGACTATCTGTTGAATGTTTGCTGATTGGGCATGTGTTTGAAGGGTTAGTAGTGTGAAAGATGTAGGATCATTGGTTTGATCCAAAAGTGCCATTGGTAGAGGTTTTTCAAGTGAGTCTCAATGTTATATATCTTTTTATCTGGTTATAAGAATTGGTGCCTTTTAAATTTTTTATTTTTACCCTTAAATAAAAAAAAAGTGTTATGTAAATTTGATGTTGTAAATACAACTTAAGCAATATTTATTTAAGATACATACACAAAGACCAAACCTTCTATATAAAGTAGGTATTAAATCCACATCACGACACTTGTATTATGACTATTTTGATTTTTATTCTTGTTTTTATGATGATGAATATGATTATGATTATTTCCTCTTTATTATTTTTTAGTGTGGTTGATTCAATCTATATTTTTTAGGTTGAATTATAATTTTTTTGCTTGATAAATTATGATTAATGAGTCCTTTCATGTTTTTTAATGATTTCATCTTTCTTGCCTTTGCTTGTTACAATGTAGACTTAGCACATGTACGCATTATGGTTGATTTGTTATGTAATTAGTTTCCAATTTTTTTGAGTGGATTTTGATCTATTGATATTCTAGGGGTAACTAGCTATCACCTTGGTCCTTAATTATTTGTTATGAATTTGATTATAATATTTATTATTTATGATGACTTTGTGACTTGGTGCCTAATGATGTAAGTGCATCCTAGGTAAGTATGATCATCCTAAAAAACCAAAAAAATTAGTAGTCTCTAAGTAATGAGAGTTAAGAGCATGATGTGTAACAAGCCATTGGGTTTTTATAGGACTCTTAGAAATAGATCTTAATTTGGAATAAAATCTTAGAATAGCATTTTAGTTAGGACTCTTTATTAGTGTTTAATTTGAACTAGGAATCGTAAATTCAAAACATGATATGAGTATATATATATATATAAAGTATGATGCTATGTATTTTCATCTATATATAGTTTAAATAAATTACTGAAAGATGAAACATATGAGGTTGTATTTTTAGAGAAATTCACAACCTAAGAAAGTAAGAGGAGAACATGTTGTATGAAATTTGATTGAGTTGCAACCACTAAGAATGTAATTTGGCTGGTTATAAATATTTTATGTTGTTAATGAGAAGAAATTATGTATGAATGGTGTGTCAAAATACTTCTTTCCCTTGTTGTAGACTCTTATTTTTATTTCATATGATACTATATTTGGGGATGTTCATGGGAAAGTTGTAGGATTGATCTAGTTTGTGGAAGAGGATGTAAGGTAGAAGGTAGTCCTTCATTGGACCCCCACCTTTAATGCATTAGATTGGTATCAGAGTAGGAACATCTTATAAGTGTGTTGAAAAACTGAGAAAACATGTTCTAGTAAGAGAGTGTTGGGTATAAGGTATAAGAGTGAAATAAAATATCCAACAATAGAGTGTTGAGAAAGAAGAGATTTCCCAAAGAAGATTTGTTTTGGGTGGTATCGAGAAAGGCAAAAGGGGCCAAAGAGATATACAAATGAGGATTTTCTAAGGATAATAGAATGTTTATAATTTAGGATACATTGTGAATAATTTGAGGATGAATCAAATTCATAAGGGGCTCCCATTGGAAAACTACATCCCATGAAGAGACTAATTCAAGTTATGTCCAAACAAGGGGCCAAGGTCAAAGTAGATGTGTTAAGATTTAAAGGTGAGTTAAATCTATAAATATTTGTAGATTAGGTAAAATATATTAAGAGGTATTTTTACTTTGAAAATGTGAAGGAAGATGATCCTAAGAGGGTCAAATTTGTTGTCACCAAAATGAAATCACATACAACCAAGACTACAATGGGATGGCCTTCAACAATTCTAGAGAAGACAAGGAAAATAGAATATAAGGTTATGGCCTAGAATTATAAAACATATTAAATTAAATATCTTACCCTCACATCATCAAAAAAAGTTGTTTAATAAATTTCACAACTTCAGACAAAAAGAGTTATCTTTACAAGAGTACACGTAAATATTTTTATACAAGTAAAAAGTAGAATAAATATGTAAGAATGGTAGGATCAAACAAATGCTAGATATCTCAACTAACTAAAATTTTGTCTTTAGATGAACTAAATCTAGTAAAAGTGAGTATTGTGGATGATACCTATTAGTATGCCTTAAAAGTGGAGGATGTTGGAGAAAATTTCTAATGTGTGAGAGAAAAATGCTCGAATTATCTTAATCCATCAAATTTAATTTATTAATTAAAAGGTATGTTACATATATAGGATTTTTGAGGCACTAATTAGTCTTATAACCATCTACATAACTAACAACTACTTATGTAACTACTCACTAATAACTTATGACACAACACACTATACATCACATTCTAGAAACAATTTACATGTATACACTAAATATTCTACATCCCCCCTTAATGTGAACATGGGTGAATACCAATAAAAATGAAAATATGAAAACACTAATAAACATATTAATTTAAATACCTAAATCTAAATGAAACAAAATAAAACTTAAACTAAAAAATATTGTAAAAATAAATTGAACCCTAAAAAATAATGGTAATGGACAAAACTACTACTCTTCACCACCATAATAACTACCATTATATTTTATATCATATTTACAATGAGATATGAATACCATGAGTTATGGTTTAGCAAATATTTTCTTGGAAGGCCATTTGAGAGGGCTGTGAGGTGCTTATGTTTTATCCACTTCAGAACTCCATTGTTGATATACAATCCATTCCTTTATTTCTCTTACTATTATTTTTACATCAATTATATCCTTGAATCGATGGTTTACAAATTTAGTTCACAACACATCATCCAATCAAATACTTTATTCATTTTTGCTTCTTGTTGGGGCTTGTGATTGAAAACACATAGAATCTAAACTACATCCCCAATAAGGTCTTGATTATCAATATTTTAAATTTTTTCCATCAATTTTAAGGTTTTTAGGAGCTTATAAGTCACTATCCTTTGATAGGATCCTATTTTTATCTCCCACATTGTTAATGGCTTCCATCGCATATTCCACCTTGTCAAGTTTCCCTTCAAGAAAGAAGATGGTTGTCCTACTATCATACCTCCTGCCATTTTATTTCTTATTTCCAACTTAAAATAAGAATCTAAAAAAAAATGGTTTACACAAGTACTCCTAATGTTAGATTATAAGCCTACATTCAGGTAGTAAAAAAAATACCTAATGAAAGATATTTCTTAAATCCTCAATCTAAATTCTTGTTTTATGATTGTTTGGTCTTGGATATTTCTATTCTTTTCCTTGAATACTTGATTCCCTAGATATAGAATTAAAAAAATTATCCTAATCTATCAAAAAAATGAAAACATGGTTTGGATGTGGTCCACACTACATATCCATTGACATTAATAATGAAATAATAGAGGACTTATAAATAATGGTATTTGTACATGGTCTAAACTATATACCATTATCTACCCCCTTAAAAATAAAACATTTGATAGAGAGGTGTCTTAAAAAACATGATTCGATACCACATGTTGGATAAAATATTCAATGCATGAGAGAAAAATGCTCTAATTATCTTAATCTATAAAATTTAATTTATTACTCAAAAGGTAGGTTACATATATAGGTATATTAAGGAACTAACTAGTCTTTGTAATAATTGTCCAATAGGTGATATTATGGTAGAATAAGAACATAATCATTCTATAAATATACCCTATTTGTATTCACGAATATGTAAAAAGATGTGCACTAATTGCTTAATGTATTAAATTACATTTCTTACCAATTGTTTGCTCTATTACAATAGCCTAGTGAAAAGGAATATATAAAATGAGTAGTGGGAGTGAAATCATAATGGGATTGAGTGTAACTCACTGTAGAACTCATAGGAGAACTCACAGTGGCACTTAGTTGAACTGCAGGTGTAATTCTAGGTAGAACTCAAACTCTCACCCACTTAACCTATTTATTATAACTAAGTAAGATAAATCTAAATGTGTATGGATAATCCATTTAATAAATAAATGAAATAATAGATATCCTATACCAACACCCCCCTTAATCATAGCTTAGGTGGGCTTAAAAGAAGAATGGGTTCTAGAAACAAGCTCTGATGAGATACCCATGTATAATGCAACTCTCAAAAAGTGAAGTAAAAGAAGAAAACCTAGTGGGAAAAAACTCCTCCCCCAAAAGATAGATAAAGAAGAGAAGGTAATACTATAAATTCCAACTCTAACACCCCCTCTTAAGCATCTCTTAGATGGGTTGGAGAATTGGGTCCTAAATATGAGGCCTGATGAGGTACCCAAGTACATAGAGATGATCCTAGTATCCTACAAAAATATGATGTGTGCCTTCATAAAGAAGAGAGAGAAGGTAAGTGCAGAATGTTGCATGGTAAATGCTATAATTGGTCCCTCTACAACAAATGTTGTCTCTTCCTTTCGGAATAAATAAACCTAAAACTATCAAACTAATAAATTCTCACTCAAGTGGACTGTAGATAAGAATAATGATGTAGATCTCTAGAAAATGCCCAAAAGTATCCTTACTAGTGCTCAAATGTGCTAATGTTTGATAAGGAATCACAAGCCTGACTGTAGAAGATGGAAATAAGGAAGCATATAATGAAGGGGAGATAACGTGAGGGTTTATAAGTACCCTCATTAAATCTAAATAAGAAGAGTGACATGGAACATTCAATGAAGGAATGTCCATGGGAAGAGAAGAACAAGGCTCAACAACTATTAAAACTGAAGATTGGTCTACAAATGAAGCACTTAGATCTGAAAGATGAAGGCCTAATGAGGTACCCACATAAAATTCAAATCTCAAAAAGTGAAGAGAAAGAAGCAAAACCAATAAAAAAAAAACCTCCCCTAAAAGAGAGATAAATAAGAGAAGGCAGTACTAGAAAGCCCCACTCCAACACCCCTCTTAAGCATATCTTAGGTGGGGTGGAAAATTGGGTCATAGAAATAAGGCTTGATGAGGTACCCAAGTACATAGTGATGATCCTAGTATCCTAAAAAAATATGAAGAATGTGTGCATCCATAAAGAAGAGGGAGAAGGTAAGCGTAGAATGTTGCATGGTGAATGTTGTAGTAGGTCCCTTTGCAATAAATGTTATCTCTTCCTTTCAGAAGAAAGAAACCCAAAGTTATCAAAATTCTAAATTCTCACTCAAGTAGAATGTAGATAAGAATCATGATGGATATCTCTGGAAAATGCTCAATGGTCTCCATACTAGTGCTCAAATGTGCCAAAGTCTTATTAGGAATCACAAGCCTAACTATAGAATATTGAAATAAGGAAACATATAATAAAGGGGAGAGAACATGAGAGTTTATAAGTACCCTCATTAAATCTAAAAAATATGAGTGTCATGGAATTTTCACTTAAGGAATATCCATTGATAGAGGATATCAAGGCTCAACAACCATCAAAACTGAAGACTAGTCTGTAAATGAAGCATTTAGATTTGTAAGTTGAATGTCCACAAGAACATATGAGTCACCAAGAACATAGGTAACCCCTAAAATATGAGCCTTTATAACTTTAGTGTATTTTATAATAAAAATCGAATCAATGGGTGGAAAATTTTAAAAAAACATGAATTTTTGCAAAAGACAGTGCTCAATTTCAAGCTATCGATCAAAATTTATTAAACAATCAATCTCCCATCATTAATGGCCTATTCTAATTAAATTTACACAAAAAATTTAAATGATCTAAGATCTTCAAGGCAAACATAGTCTTACAACCACTCATTAGAATCATAATTAAGAGCCGAACCTCTTACAAAATACTGCCAAGTCTTTAATCAAATTATCCACTCATTTATATGCATCTTATGCATAAATAATGTTATTTTGAGGGTAATTAACAACAAAAAGGTAGTTTGACTAAAAGAAAGAATTTAGTCATAACTTGGTGAGTAGTATAGAACTAGAGATGTCTTAAAGACAAATTTAAAGCCTTAACCACCTCGCATATGCACACCTATGTGCATCTCAATGAAGAAAATTATACTTGAGGGTAAAATAAAATAATCAAGCTATTATAAAAATAATAAAACATGCATGATTAGGGCACAGGTTAAGTGTAACTTTTCAAAGAGAAAGGGATAAGTGCTTTCATGAGATATACATAGGTTTGAAAAATGATTTCAATGCTGGTTTTGGAGAGGAACCACATTGGAGAGCTTGAATCTAAGTGTAGCTTCATGTTGAAGCTTTCATGCAACTGTTAATACACAACCATTGAAATTTTTAGGTCTAGTTTTGTAAAAACAAACATTAGGCACCACCATGGGAGAGAGGAACCAAATAGGGCTTCTGATTCACCAAGAGTGATGTGACCCAAAGAGAAAAAGATCAAATCTACGCTACCTAAGTATGATTTATAGATCCTCTTTAATGGATGCCATTGTGAGGTTTTGGGTCTATCTAAGAGGAAGATTTGGGCACCACCATGGGAGGTTTTTATGATCAATAGATTCCATTAGTAGGCTTATAATGGTCTAAAACATCCTTTTTAGGCTGTGGACAGAACATAAGTGCATGTAGAGGGATGGAAGCTCGTAGTGGACTACAGAAGACCCTCCAATGGTGTTGAATTAGTTAGAGAACATCCCTTCTAATCCCCATACTGATTCAAAATACCTATAGTATGAAAAATGGTGAGGGGAGGCCATCAATCAGATAATTATGCTGAATACTTTAGAGACAGGCCATATGATAAAGAGGCAAGCTGTATGACAAAAAGGTAGGCCATATGACCCAAGCAAGCTAAGTAATGAAAAAAGAACACCTAAAAACTAAACAAATATGTATGTTGATGCGTAGTTGGAGGAAATTAATGCCATAATGGTACCAACAAACCAATAATCCTTGATATATTCACCTTTCCATGACACATGTGAGTTTTAGATCTGCAACAAACCCTTGTACACTAATACACAAGCATGTAAATACCTATACAAATAATATGCAAATCCCTCTTAATAAATTCAAAATAATACAAAAATAGATCAAATAGATAAACTAATGCTCATTACCATAACCTAGAGCTCTGATACCATGTTATAATTGTCTAATAGGTGATCTTCTAGTATAATGAGCACACGAGAATTCTCTAACAATAAACTTGATTGCATTCAATAATATGCAAGAAGATATTCAATAATTGAATGATGTATTAGACTAAATTGCTTATCAATTTCTTGCTTTATTACAATATCTTAGTGAAGAAGAATATATAGGAGTAGTGGGAGTGAACTCATAGGAGAACTCATAGTGAGACTAAGTGTAACTCATAATGGCACTCAGTTGAACTCCAGGTGGAACTCTAGGTGAAACTCAACCTCTCACCCACTCAACCTCTTTATTACACCTAATTAATATGAATCTAAATGTGTAGGGATAATCCATTTAATAAATAAATGGAATAATAAATATCCTACACCAACAATCTCATAACCACCTAAATAACTAATAACTACTTACCTAACTACTCACTAATAACCTACAATACATCACATTCTATAAAAAATATACATGTATGCACTAAATATTCTAACAAAGGATAAGTTTTACATAAGGAAACAATGTAAAATCAAAGGTAGATATTAATTCCCTAGAGGGAGGACTCAACCAACACTAGATGAGGCTGTAATGCATAAAAAGGAGAAATTAACACTTCTAAAAATTAGAATCAACCATCAAGAGGTAGATCATATACTTTAAGGATATTATGGTATAAGAAAAGGAAATTCTTATGGTGGATCATGTTTCAAAAGTGGAAAAGACACTAATACATAATTTGAGTGCCCATAATAATGCAAAGACCAAAATTTTGAAGGCCATAACTTTTGTTATGTAGCTTTTTTTGAGCTCCCATTTATGCCAAAATTATTGTATCAAAAATTTTAATTCAAAAATAACATGTATTATCTAGTTAGGATGTTTTTAGATCTTTTTAAAGGCCACACATGATCATCTGAGGGTTTAAAAATGCATTTTAATATTTTTTTGAGATTTTTCCATTTTTAGAAATAACATATTTTGGTAACCAGACATGAAATTCATTTAAAATTCATCCATTAGGTTAATTTTAATGTTTATAAAATATGTGGATATTTTTAGGCCCTTCCAAGCTTGCATGCAAAACTTTCTAAAAATTATGGTTAAAAAATTGTTAGAAGACAAAAGTTACTAAAAATAGTAATTTTATAAAAATTGCATCGGTTAGTTGGCTTTAGGTAGATTTTAATTATGCATGTCAAATCCAAGTTCAAGTTGAGCTTTATTTAAATACTCTTATGTAATATTTTATTCATTCAATGAAAATCAATAGAGAAATTTGCTTTCATGCAATTTTTTGAGTTTATGCCTATTAATACTTTGTTTGATAGTTTGTGTTTTCATCATTTGGTATATGATGATGAAAAACATATTAGCTAAGAAAAATATCAATAGGCATAAACTCAAAAATTTAGTGAAAGCAAACTTCTTTACTAATTCTCATTGAATGAATAAAATATTACATAAGAGTTATTAAATAAAGATCAAATCAAAATTTGAGTTGAAATGATTAATTAAAAACGATATATAAATCAAAATCTACATAAATCTAACTAACAAGGATGTAATTTTTAGAAAAATTCTAATTTTTAAAAATTTCATCTTCTAGCGATTTTTCAACTGCTATTTTTAGTACATTTGGATGTAAGCTCAGATAGGCCTAAAAATATTCACATATATTTAAAACAATAAAATCAACTTAATGGATTAATTTCAAGTAAATTTTATGTTGAGTTACTAAAATATACTATTTCAAAAAATATAAAAATACTAAAAAAAATATTTAAATGCATTTTTAGAACCTCAGATGGTCACATATGGCCTCCAAAAACTTCAAAAAACATACATAAATATATAGGGTGGTTTATGGATGAATTAAATTTTTTGATACGATAATTTTGGTGCAAATGAGGGCTCAAACAAAGTTATGAATCAAAAGTTATGGCCAAGTTCAGCCTCTGCATCACACAAACACAAAATGATTGCAAAAGATAGAATGAAGCCAAAACTAATGTTGTGCAAGTTGATAAGGAATATGTTTCATCCCTATAACATAATGAAGAACCTAAACACAAATAAAAATTACAATTAGCCACAAAAAATAAATATTCTCGTTAGAACACTAGATAAAATTAGGAGGTATGTGTTGTAAACTTATCATTTGATAGGGGTAGCATAAAAAATTATCATCTAATGAAATGGTAGACAAGCTATACCTGAAAGGGGTAGTACACCTTAGTCCTTATAAAGTTTCATAGATTCAAAAAATTATCAATTAATGATAAATGATTAAATAATTTTCAGATTAGATCTTATAAATATGAACTTAGGTGTGATATTATGCCTAAGGATGCTTGTCATGTTTTCTTCATCGAGTATTTAATTAGTTAAAGTTCCCCATTTCATGTGTGTGTGAAGGGTGTTAAATAATTACCCTATTTTTAATTTTATACCTCCCAACCCTCTATTTTTATACTCCTACGTATCCCTAGGTCTCATAAAAAACTTTAAGTTTTGGGAATATCTTTGAAGTACCATTTTTAGAGTGGGATATTTCATACCCCTAGGTAATTATACTTATCATATGTGGGTAGAAAGTAAACATTTCACAAAAGTTAAAAACAAGGAAAAATAATTCATCATTTATCACCATTAGGGTAAATTTTAGCAACAAATATTTGATAATTCATGAATATTCTAATTTTTGAATTTTGTTTTTAGAAAATTTTTAGGGTTACTACATAGGTCCAAATCACCTAAGATTAGGAATGTAAATTATTTTGGGGTTAGACTCACCAAATGTTTACAATAATTTCTTATTTTACCTTCAATTCACCAAATATATATAATACATAGGCTACCATGGGTAACCATCAAAATGTACTTTTGACAACCACCCCATAATATAAAAGCAACACTCATAGGTAGAAAAATGAAATTAGTAAGTATAACCTACATTACAACCAAAGGACCATAGCCAAATGGTAACATTCCACTTACAACACTAAATGATAGCATCAAACAATAGCATTCAATCTACTGAACTAAATGATAGCATCCAAGATGAGAATGGTGGAACTAAATGGTGACACCAAATAGTAGAACTGAATGGCAACATTGAATGATAATACTAAATGACAACATTGAATGGTAGAGCTGAGTGGTAGAATTAAACCACAAGATGGTGCTACAACTGGGTGATAGAACTGAATGGTGGTATCTACCCTACATCTGAATAATAGAATCAAAGTGTTCCATCCTTGATCATTATGGTATCTGGTAGAATTGGTAAAAAGATAGGCCAATTATCAAGAAAATTGAGCATATTATCTTATTTTGAAGAGCCAATAAAAAATCCCATACAATCATAATGCACTCAAAATATAGGTACTTACTGCTTTTTTAGTTTATCTTGAACTCAATTTTAACTATTTAATAATATCAAAACAATTTTACATACATATATCCCCATTGATCATGGTGTTATCTCAAAATAAAGAATTAATCAAAATAACATGTCACCCCTAAATATTATATTAATGATGACATGCCACCACTCGAAGATGCTCCTCTAGTTTTTGATAACAATGATATTGACACTCAAGTGGCAAAAGACATTAATGGTTCTTATCAAACACAAATTTCAACTGAAAACTCCACTTAGAAATATTCACAAAGGAAGAGAAGTAGATGGACAATTGAAAGGTCCTTTAAGGTGGATTGGGCATAAACATTTCCCTTCATTGAACCTATAGAGCTTAAAAATGTTGATGGTAATCCAATAGAATGTAAATGTACAATATGTACCTAGAAACTAGGAAATGAACAAATACTACAAATAAAGTTGGAAATGATTGAAAAACATTGTAAAAAAAGATATGTGATAGTAAAGTACCTAGATGGATAAATAACAAGAACACATAGGTGAAAAATATAAAAGAATTCATGCATGTAAGATATGCATGTGAGTATGAAAATGATAATAAATGTTAAAAATATCTTATTGAGAAAAGGGGAAAAATCAAATTAAATTATTGAAAAGTTATGTAGCCCTATCTAAAGGCCAAATATATACAGTTCTCTACTATATACCATATTCTAAAAAAGGGTAGACTTATTTTTGTTTTTTTAGATTATAAACATTTTTTTCAACATAATGGATTTATTGATATTTCACAATCACACTAGTTAGATAATAGTGCTTGAGAAATGGAAAAATGTATAACAATGGTTGAAAAGGAGAATTTTAAAGAAAAATTTCAAAATTCATTGTTCATCTCACTGTCTATTGATGAGGTCACAAAAATTGACAACACATCTTGGGTTTGCATGTATGTTTATACTATTGAGAACTATTTAAGACAACCTCATCTACTAGTAGTTCATAAAATGATAGAAAATTGTAGTGCTGAAAATATTCATAAATTAGTTATATCTAATTTTAAAGATAAAGCTGGGATAAATGATTATGCAATAACTACAAAGATGGTGTGTTTTGGGGTTGATGGTGCATCAGTTATGTAAGGGCATAAAATGGTCTATGTGTTCAAATCCAAATAAAAGTTTCCCCATATATGATTGTAATTCATTTTATGGCTCATAGGATGAATCTTGTATACCAAATAGTTAGCAAATTTTCTAATGTCACAAAAGTGGAAGAGCTCATTCGTGACTTACATGCTTATATGTCAACCAACTCAAAAAGATTTTTAGAGTTTTTAAAATTTTCAATAGGAGTGAATGATGGTAAAAAACTATTGAAACATGTTTATACAAGATGAATTTATATGTATGAATCTGCATGTCAAATTTTTGAAGCATATACATCATTAGTAGGTTTTATGTATAAATAACATAGAGAAGTTGACAAGGCAAAAGATTTGTTGTACCATTTAACAGATTTGAAAGCATTGATGAAATTATGTGGAACTATCCCATTGATAAAGGAAATGAATTTTTTAATGAAACATGCTCAAGAGATCAATTTATATTATTGATTTCATACGATTGGGAAAATAAGTATGTCAATCTCTAGATATACTATACACTTCAAATGAAAAATTTCAGGGCCCTATTTTTAGTAGTTGGCAATGATTTATAGATTATAGGAATATTTAAAGATATTTGAAATTGAATATCAATGATCATAACTATGTCATTGTTAATGGAAAGGAGATACCAATGCATACTTTATACAAAAGCCCTGATCTTATGGGAGCTGAATTTGAAGAAATACCTATAACATGTATTTTATATGATATTGTTATATCTAAAATGTAGATGAAACTGTGTATAATTTCAAAAAACTATTTATAGGGTTCAAACATCATTTTCAAATGGATGGTTTATTGGAGGCCATGATAGTTGTGAACCCCATATTTTGGAACAATAATAACAACCAAAAGCTGATTAGCTATTTATTTCATAAATACATGGGTTTTCTTGTTAAACATTTTAGTAAATCTATAGAGTTGATGGAGTTGAAATAAAAGGTATTTTGGGAAATTATTTACTAAAATCTCAATCAAATCATTTTAGAATTATAATGTTTGAACAATATTGCCTTCTACGCAAACCAACAAAAAATGGGGCAATTACATGGTTATGATTTTTTTTTATCCTAGTAGCATCCAAGATATAAAAATTGTAGTTCACATCACCATGTTGTTTGAAATACATCTACTAAATAAAATCATATTTGTAAAGTCTGTTAAGTTGTGGAGCTAAAAGCTTCACTGGTGTGCAAATGTGAAGGTTGTTGAGTTACAGAGTAACCGACATCAGTTAGGCCAACTGACGTCGATCATCTCCAGCTACACAGTAACCAACATCGGTTATGATCAGCCGGCATCGGTCAGACAGGAACTGACGTTGGTCACTTGTGTGTTCTAGAACTATTCTAATTTTAGACAAATAGTGAGTTTGCATGTAAAGACTAATTTTAGTCTTGAGTCTGCATTTCTAATTATTATTTATTTTGGGATCTATTTAAGAGATCCATGGGGCTGTATTGTAATCAAGGACAAGGTCAAGGACTTGTAAAGGACAAGGATAAGATCCTTCCAAGTGTAAGATTAGTTAGATCTACAAGTGTGCAAGATTAAGGAGATCTACATGGTAAGCAAGGTCAATTAGATCTGCAAGGTGCAAGATCAAGAAGATCTGCTTGTGTGTAAGGTAGGCAAAACAACCATTGAGTTGATTGTCACCGGTGGACTGGAAGTAGGCAACAACAACCATTGGGTTGATTGTCACTGACTGGTGGAGGGAACAACTCTGTGTTTGAGTTGGTTGTAATTGTGTGTGAGAGAGAGAACTCTTGAGGGAGAATTACTAGACACCCAAGAGGTGTGGGAAGAGTGAGATTTCTTCATTGTATTTCCTTCTGGAAGAGTGTTAATACAGATTGTATTGTTTCTCATATCTCATATTCTTTGTTATTTTTGAATTCTAGTTACTTATTACTTTTGGTTTAATTTTGTGTTTAGTTGCTTATACAAAGGTAGTCAATTGTACTCTTAGAGTAGAGTAGGGGGATCCTGACAGCTGGTATTAGAGCTTTGTGTTTTAAATCCTGACAAGTGGTATCAAAGTTTGGTTCACTAACACCTTGGTTTCAGAGTGTGTTAAGTGTTTGTTGATTACAGGGCACTCACAGGGGTTTCTATTTGAGTGGGAGTAAAGCAATGGCAGAAGAAAGTAAGCTAAGAATGAAGAAATTCAATGGCAAGAATGATCAATTATGGAGGATGCAAATAGAAGATTATTTGTATCAGAAAGATTTATACTTACCGTTGGGTGGGGTTTCAAGTAAGCCCCCATATATGCAAGATGAAGAATGAAAGGTTCTTGATAGAAAAGCTCTGGGATCTATAAAGTTGAGCCTGGCATCGTCTGTGATTTCCAACTTATTACAGGCAAAGACAATGGTAGAGTTAATGGATACTTTGGCAAATTTATATGAAAAACCCTCAGCTTCGAATAAGGTATTTCTTATGAATTTATTATTTAATTTGCAAATGCAGGAAGGTGGATCGGTATATAGTCATCTTAGTGATTTCCATGGTTTGGTAAACCAGTTAAATTTAGTCAAAATAATTTTTGATGATGAAATTAAGGCTCTCTTAATCTTATGCTCTTTACCTGAAAGTTGGGATAGCTTGGTAATGGCAGTTAGTAATACTGCATCTCCTTCAAATATCTTGAAAGTTGATGATGTTGTTAGTGTAATCTTGAATGAAGAAATTCATAAGAAAAGCACAGGGGAATCATTAGGTAATGCTTTAAGTGTTGAAAGCAAGGAAAAGCAAAGAGAGAAGGTCGAGCAAGGAAAATCAAGGTCAAAGATGGGCAGGAGATCCAAATCCAGAAATGGAGGTATAACCTACTGGAATTGTGGAAAGAAAGGGCATGTAAAGAAAGATTGTTGGTTGGTAGAAGATCAGCATGAAGGAAATAAAGAAGCAAATGATGCATGTATTGTTGCACGAGATGCTCTTATATTTTCCTTAGATAAAGTAGAATCTTGGATTTTAGATTCTGGTGCCTCTTTCCATGCAACCCCAAATAGAAAAATTTTCCATGATTATGTCCATGGAGACTTTGGAAAAGTTTATTTAGGGGCTGGTGAGCCTTGTCAAATGGTTGGCAAAGGTGAAGTGCAGCTGAAATTGTAGACTGGAAATATATGGGTGTTGAAGGATGTCATGCATGTTCCCATCCTGAAGAGGAGTCTAATTTCTATAGTAAAGTTAGGTGATGAGGGTTGCATAGTAACTCTCATAGCAAAATCTTGGAAAGTTTCCAAGGGTGCACTTGTATTAACAAGAGATAAAAAAGTAGGTACACTTTATTTATCTACTTGTATTACTGATTCTCCTTCTATTTTATCTACCTTAGATGTAGATGCAAAGATGTGGCTCTGTAGGCTTGGTCACATGAGTGAGAAGGGAATGGATGTTCTTAAGTCAAATGTTAAAAACTGGAAAGCCTTGGTTTTCAAGGAGAAGGTGATGGACAGAGATTAACTCAAGAGGCTAAATAATTCTGAGCAGGACAATATTGATTTAGACAAGGTTATGATCCAAAATGAGCTCGCGGGTAAAAATCATCACTCACAGGAAAACACAAATACCGACATCGGTCAGGTGAGAACCAATGTCGATCACGCAGAAATCGATGTCAGTTCGGTGGAGACCAAAGTCGATGATGTCGGGCAGGTGGACACCAACATCGGTGATCAGGTGGAATTGACATCGGTCAGGTGCAGGCCGAGGTTGGCCAAAGATGATTGAGATCGGTCACTGTTAGAATGAAATTTGGGTAGACAACAAGCTATTAATGAGTCTCAAATGCCCATGAGGAGGACTGAAAGGGTAAGTAAGCCTCAAATTTGTTATTCCCCTTCTTTATACTACTTGTTGCTCACTGATGGTGGAAAACCAAGAAGTTTTGAAGAGGCAATGCAGGTAGAATCTAGAAAACAGTGGGAGCATGGCATGAATGAGGAAATTGATTCCTTGGTAGAGAACTAAACATGGGATTTGGTTGAGTTTCCAGCTAGAAAAAAAGCACTGAAAGATGAATGGATTTATAGGTTAAAGAAAGGAGAGAATGGACAGGTGAGATAGAAGACTAGGTTATATGGTCTTGAGCAAGCTCCAAGATAGTGGTATAGGTTTGACAGGTTTATGACAAAGCATGGCTTTAGTCAATGTCAATGTGACCATTGTGTTTATTTTACCAGGTTGGATAATGGTCGCTACATTATCTTATTACTGTATGTAGTGTATATGCTTGTTGCAGGGTCACACATGGAGGGAATTGCTGAGCTAAAGGTAAAAGTAGCTCAGACATGTGCCAGGAAGGATTTAGAAGGAGCAAAGAAAATCCTTGGCATGATTATTTCTAGAGACAGGGAAAATCACAGGTTGATTTTGTCTCAAGAGGATTATGTGAGTAAGGTAGTGGAGAGGTTCAATTTGCAGGATGCAAAATCGGTTAGCACACCTATGGTTGGATAGTTCAAGTTAAGCTATGAAATATGTCCTAAATCACATGATGAGGTTGAGTACATGGTATGTATTAGACCTGATATTACCCAAGTAGTGGGAGTTGTTAGCAAGTTTATGGCCAATCCAAGGAAGGAGCACTAGAAAGCAGTTCAGTGGATTCTCAGATATTTGAGAGGGACCAACAGCAGGTATTTATGCTATGCAGGGTCGGGCACTTCTCTACATAGGTATGTAGATTCATAAATGGTAGGTGACTTGGATGGAAGGAGAAGCACCATAAGATATGTGTTCACTGTTGGTGGAATGACGGTCAGCTAGATTTCAGAGATGCAGAAGGTTGTTGCAATCACAGAGGCTAGCAAGGAAATGATATGGATGATTTGGTTCATGGAAGAGTTGGGAAAGGAGCAAGAGAGTTGCAGATTATATAGTGATAGTCAACGAGCAATTCATTTGGCAAAGGATTCAACCTTTCATTCAAGAACCAAACATATATAACTTAGGTACCACTTCATTAGACAGGTATTGGAGGATGGACAGTTGAAGCTGGAAAAGATTCATACAGATAAGAACCTTGTAGATATGTTAACAAAGTCGAGAATAAAGAAGTTGAATCTTCATTCAAATTTTGTTGGTCTTCAAGACTGAACTTGAAGATGGAGATACAAGCCAGAAACAAATTAGAGGATGTACAGGTACAAGTATAGGTGTAGCTATTTATCTCCAAGTGGGAGATTGTTAAGTTGTGGAGCTAAAAGCTTCATTGGTGTACAAATGTGGAGGTTGCTGAGTTACAGAGTAATCGACATTGGTTAAGCCAACCGATGTCAGTCATCTCCAATTACACAGTAACCGGCATCGGTTAGATAGGAACTGACATCGGTCATCTGTGTGTTTCTAGAACTATTCTAATTTTAGATGAATAATGAGTTTGCATGTAAAGACTAATTTTAGTCTTGAGTCTACATTTCTAATTATTGCTTGTTTTGGGATCTATTTAAGAGACCCATGGGGCTGTATTGTAATCAAGGACAAGGTCAAGGACAAGATCCTTCCAAGTTTAAGATCAGTTAGAACTGCAAGTGTGCAAGATCAGGGAGATCTACATGGTAAGCAAGGTCAATTAGATCTGTAAGATGCAAGATCAAGAAGATCTGCTTGTGTGTAAGGTAGGCAAAACAACTATTGAGTTGATTGTCACCGGTGGACTGGAGTAGGCAACAACAACCATTGGGTTGATTGTCACTGACTGGTGGAGGGAACAACTCTATGTTTGAGTTGGTTGTAATTGTGTGTGTGAGAGAGAGAACTCTTGAGGGGGAATTACTGGACACCCAAGAGGTGTGGGAAGAATGAGATTTCTTCATTGTATTTCCTTCTGGAAGAGTGTTAATATAGATTGTATTGTTTCTCGTATCTCATATTCTTTGTTGTTTTTGAATTCTAATTACTTATTACTTCTAGTTTAATTTCATGTTTAGTTGCTTATACAAAGGTAATCAATTGTACTCTCAGAGTAGAGTAGGGGGATCCTGACAAAGTCAAACTTAATATTGTCATTTCAAATTGTTTTCTTTTAAACATAACATTATATTTTCAAATTTAATAATGAGTTTACACCATCATAAAATTCAAATTCAAATTCATGCTCACTCCAAATCCATATAAAAAACAATTATAATCCACATCACCATGTTCTTTGAACTACATCAACACATGATATGCATGTAAGATGATAAATGAACCATAACTCATTACTCAATAAAATAAGACTATTTTAAACTTAAAAAATTGATCATTACAAATCCAAACTTAAAATTGTTGTTTAAAATATTTTTAAAAAAATATAATATTGTTTTCAAATATAAGAGAGTTTACAACATCAAAAATTATGATTTTTTAGTCTTTCAAAAAGACACCTCAATGCTTAGCCACTTTCTCAATCACAACATCCAAATTTATACCACCATCCTTATTAATACCTGCCTCCACTTCCTCTGTGCCATCCTTTAATATCCCTACCCTTTTAATATCCTTAGCTGTAAACTTAATATGATCAAAAATTTCTTTTTCTTCTTTTTCAACTTCTAGGAAAAGTAGACTTGGATCAACATCTATTTTCTTCTTTAATAAAGCATTGGGATCCCATCCTTAATCCTTAATGATTTTTTAGAGTGTGTTGTTCTCTTTATTAAATAGAAGAAGCTTCTTCTTGAATTAAAAAGTAGAATATAATTTTTTTTGTGCATTTTTTAAAATGCACATTGAGGACCTCAGCTTCCTTTTTCAGATTCTCATATTTTACCTACAATTACAAATGAAATATAATTAGATTCAAAATATAATAACTATGACATAAAATTTGATAAAAATGATAATACATTACCAAATATTTTTCCTTCTTAACATTTGCAATAACAACAAGGTTGATATTTTTTGCCCATTTATTAAAATATGCCTGGGCTATTGCATTCAAATTCTCCAACTTGTTTAGCATAATACTCAAAACATTATCATTGTAACTATTATAAATAGTAGTGAACCTAGATTTATCTTAACCAAATAAAGAATCAATATTTATGGGTTCATGTTGAACTAAAGAAAACAAATTTTCACTCTGATAGTAGTTGTGAAAATGGACATTTATTTATTTAATCAATGTTTTTGCCTAAAATTCTGAAACTAATACATTTTAACTCATCTATAACTTCATCCTTAAGACTTGAAATAATACTTTTTGATAATAAATGTTTTAATGAAAAAGTTATCATGGCATCGCTATATAAGTCAACATTATCTAGTGGGGTGGGGAGAAGAGATACAAGGTTTCTCTTGAGAAGTTACATTTGCAACCTGAATAAAATCATGTAGATTGAAAGCAACATCACCAAATTGTCCACTTTAAATCTCAAAAAATTCCTCATCAAGATAAATTTACTACAAATAGGTTAATCTCTATACACTAGAGATACCTCCAATAGATAAAGTGAGGAATTCAGAACTTGACAATTATAATGTTCCTCTACTGGTACTGGCCTTATTGGGAATGAAATATTCTACCCTTATGCAGATTGCATTCGGGGGTGATGGTGGCAGTATAATTTTCCTCAAAGATTGAGGCCACCCTAAAAAAATAAATTATATTAAAAAATGATAAATTTAAAAAACAAAACTAAATGCCAATTCAAAATTAAATATTTAGTACTTGTACTTGGAGACAATATTTTCTACAATCTATGAGTCATATTTTGAGTGACGAGGGTGGTTTGAGCTATTGCAATAGGCAAAATTCTAGTAAAAAAAAATCTATAATCAATAAATATTCAAGTAAAAAACCAAAACATGGAATGTAAAATACCTTTCACATAGGGTCGAGAAGGTAGGTGAAATGTTGGGGTTTATTGAGGTTTCTCCATACCAACCTCAATTGATTTTGAGTTAACTATAAAAATCAAATTAATAAATAAGATAATGGACTTGAAAGTGAAAATGTCATTTAAAACTTGTAAATACTAAACCTTCAGGCGGAGATGATGTAGAAGAAACTCTTTGACATTTTGAAATATGAAATGAATGCAAAGATGATTTTGCAGACTTAGAATATCCATATCCTTCAACTACATGCTATCTTTTTGAGGTAGATTATATTCATGTCATAAAGGCACAAAATCTTACCTTTAAAAAACAAACAAATATTAACCCTTAATTTTGTAGTAGTTCATAAACTAAATCATTTAGGTAATTCATTTGAATGGTAAACTAAACTTCTGCTCATCAATAGATAAAGCGTTTATGCTCATCTTTAGATGCAACATAGTTGGAATCATAATTTTTTGAAGGTCATATAAAGGCCTCATAGTACAAAGGCATAATAAAATTTGAATAAGAAATTGAGTAAGTACACAGAGTTGGGAGATAATTCCATGGAAATTTTAGGTAACATGATTTCATTAATAAATAATGTGATCATGTTATTCAATTAACATGATTGCATTATTGTATAATGCGATCATGTTATTGTAAAAATAATAATGTGTATGCGTTAGTGTTATTTTGTACATTAAAACACCATTTTAAATTCAAATTGAAATAACACATACATGTTATATAATGTATTATACAACATGTACACATTATATAACATGTACATGTTTTTTTGTAATAAGACCAAAAACATGTCCAAAAGCATGTGGGAGTTGCACATGAAGACAAATTTGACTAGAAGCTTATATTTAATACTCTAAATTTTAAGTATAAGAAAATAAATGTAATAATATAAATGTAAATATAAGTTTACATTTATATTTTTACATTTATTTTCCTATGCTTTAAATTTATTTTAGTAATTATAAGGAATTAGGGTCACTCAACATCCGATAGAGTTGGTATCACATCTACATGCCTTATGATGTGTAAAATAGTATTTCAAAAGACAATTCAGTTAGTAATTAAGCATTTTTAGGGTTTAGGTATTAAACCTAAGAATTTTAATACATAAATTTTATAATTGCTATCCATTTTTAGTAAACATATAGTCATTTTTAGGTTTTTATTCCTTTTAGATTGATTCCTAGAATTCATAGGAGTCCTAGGTTTTTCAAAATTGAAATTTGAAAACTAATTACTTGAACTTAATCCAAAGTGGTGTGATTGGGATAGTGTAGATCATATTGATGACCTACACACATCAAACAACCATTTTATGTTAATTTCACTTGTTTATCATCCCTCCCTCATTCTGGATCACCTCCTACTCATCCCTCACTACCCATAATCACTCTCTCATCATTCCTAATTTTTTTAAATTATTCTATAATTGATCCTCACTATCCATAGTCATCTATAATCACTCCCTTATCATCCATAATCACTCCTCCATTGACCATCACTATCCCTCATCAACCCTAATCACTCCCTCCACATCCTTCATCATCCCTAATCACTCTTTCCTCATCCCTCATCATACCTAATCACTTCCTCATTCATATTCACTCCCTCCTCATCCCTAATCACTCCCTCATTAACCTTCATTGTCTCTCATCATCTCTCATCACTCAAGCTTATCAACCCTAATCACTCTTTCATTGATTATCACCATCCCTCACCTTCCCTAATCACTCCTTATTCATCCCTCATAATCCATAATCAATCTTTCTTCATTCCTAATCATCACTAATCACCCCCTCATTGAAGGTCACCATCCCTCACCATCCCTCATCACTCTATCATTGACCCTCATCATCCCTAATCACTCTCTCATCATCTGACATAAGTATATACTCTAAATATATCTTTGATTCTAATCATATGTTGTTTAATACATCATACTAGAAATTAACTATTTTTTAGGACTTATGTTGTCAATACACATTTTTGATAGTCAATTTTATTACTAAATGAATTGGATGATCTTCCAAATTTATAGTCAAGTAACATAAGTTTTAAGATAAAATAGAGTCTAAATTTTAGTTCATCAAATTATCTTTGTTGTGAAGCTAACTAAATGAAACTTTATTTGGTTCCACCTTAGGTAGTTTGGTTTAAAAGATAAAAACTAAACACAAATCTCTTGTATAATTTTATAATTTTGAGAAGATTTGAATCAGATACAAAGTTATTTAGTGTTTCCCATTCTTGTATGACTTGAATCTTAGTTAGGTTCACACATGCACTCCTTGTGTGTGTAATGTGTCCCAATATTTTATCTCTTGCATGAAAAATGATCATTTATTCATGTTATCATAAAAATATGTTTCTACAAAATTTGAAACACTAGTTCAACATGGTGTGGATATGCATCCCATGTTTTCTAAAGATTAAGATGTCATCAAGGTAGATTAAAAAATGACATAGGTAAAGGTCCTGAGGATGTCATTCAACATATTGAATTGAATGAATTCGTTACATGAGTTAACCTAAAAGGCATAACAAACTAGTCAATCAATCCTTCCTTTATTTTTAAGACTATATTTCAAATGTCTAGAAGTTTAATATGAATATGATGATAGCTAAACTTAGGATCAATTTTTGAAAAGACTTGTACACCATGGATATGGAAGAAAAATGACTTAATATTTAAATGAGGATAATAGTTCTTCACTTTAATATTGTTAATATTCTTTTAATTGATTTACAACTTTGGCACAAACATAATTGGGCTTCTACAAGGCAATGATTTGTGCATGATGTGTCCATTATCCATCATTTCATGGATCTACCACTTGATATATTAATTCTCTAAAGATGATATGTTGTATAAAGAGGTTTGAGGTAAAGGTAGTTAAGGGATAAAATTAATAGTATTGTTTAGTGTACAATATGTAAGAACTTATTTAGGTGACTGAAAGATATCCTTGTATTCATCTAGTTTATATTTCAATTGCTTTGTCTTTGTTATTGTTGGATAAACCACACTATGATATAGTGATAAAAGGATGTTATTAAATTTACTTCTTACCATTAAGAGTATACTTCTTATTAGAACTGATAATATTCTTGCACTTCCTAGCACTAATGACTGAAAGCTTATGAACTAACTATAATATATGGTAGTTCAAATCATGTAAATCTATCACAACATTTCAAGGATTTATTAATTCATAGACTACATGTCAATGATAAACATATGGTTGACCACATTTAAAACATCACACACCTCAAATGGTGAGATGTCACAAAGGATTGCATCTTTAATTTTTTTGATTTTGTACACCCAAGTGACACTACTAGGTGATCCATTTATCATGGCCTAAACTATACCATACACTAGCATATGGTTATGGACGATGTATAAATTTCAAGTTCAATTTTTGAAAATATGCTTTCAAAGAAATTAATTTATTTTGACTTTATTTGGAAATTATGAGTTTATTGGCTCACTATTGATCTACATTTGTTAATGAAACAATATTTTAATTCATATAATTTCTTGTTGGGGGAAGTAGAGATATTTTTAGTACTGAACATATAATTGGGTTCATAATATATTATCTACTTACCTTTTTATAGTACTAGATAACTTGTACCCACTTATTGAGATTTGCAAGTAGAGAGTTCATATTGTGACACTCTTCATTGGATTGACTATTGAAGTTATGAATTAAGCACCATTTTCCAATCTTGGACTACTTGTTCTAATCCTTTAAAAATTATTTTCAACTCTTTGGTATGATGACTCAATAAATATACATACAAATAAAAGGCCATAAAATGTAATTATTTGGATCATAAAATGTCCTCATATGAAATGCAATTGATTGGTTTTAAGAAATCACGTAGTTTGATGATCTTCATGTATTTACTACCCATTTTTGGAGATATGGTGGTTTTACTTGCTTCTCTTTTTCTTGTGGATTTTCAATTATGAATTATTTCATTTCTAATAGGACCATATTTTTTCATAGGTGTTAAATATTTATGTTTCAAATTTTCTTCCACATAATTTTGATCACTATGTCTTATATTTTATTCTAGCACCCAACTATGATCAGAATGCATTTTGTGATTTTCATAATGGCACTAGGCAACATAACAAATAGATGCATTAGTTTGAAACACAAGATACAAGATTTGATAGATGGCAATGTTCTTAACCTTGATATTTTAGTTGAGCATCCTCAGATAAAACAAACACAGGATAAAGCTTTGAAAATATTTTTAGATCCTTTCCCTTAGTATTCTAAATAGGAGATAGGGGATATATGAAGTGTTCACCATGCATATCATGCAAATCTACCACTAACTACATATAAGGCACCTTCAATCGAGTCACATCCTTTGAGTCACATGATTGGTGTGTACAATTCCATTGTTAAACCCCGAAAAAATACCACCATCAAGGTATTGCATGGAGTTATTAAGGATGAGGAGGGATGAGGAATTGAGTAGAGATGATGAGAGAGTTAATAGATATGATGAGGGATGGTGAGGGTTAATGAGGGAATGATTAGGGAGGATGAGGGAGTGATTAGGGATGATGAGTGATGGTGAGGATTAATGAGGGAGTGATTAGGGGTGATGAGGGATGAGGAATAGTGATTAGAGATAATGAGGTATGATGAAGCAATGAATAGGGATGATGAGGTGATGCATGCACATTACTACCCAATGTAAATAATGATATATTTTACATGTTTTGAGTCTTTAGAAGGTGGTAAAGGTCATAAATAGTTTTTAGGAGTCTTTATAAGTATTTAGTTTTGTGTTAATTTTTAATTAGATTCATATTGGACTTTCTCACCAAATATTTCATTTGAATTTTTGAACTTTCATTGAGACTTCAATCTTGTTTCAAAAAGTTGAATGCTGAATTTGGTGTGGTTAGAATTTAGTGAGGATTTTAGGATGTTATAACCCATATACCTAAAATCATATTTGATAAATATGTTAGTAGTTGAGTTAGTTGAGGACACTCTCAATGTACAAAAGAAGTTAGAATTTAGTTAAGATGGATATTTGATAATAATACTCTTATTCATGTCTTATTTTGTATTCAAAGTTAGAGTCAAGAGAGTTGGAGGGGGTAGGATTTGAATGGATGAGTATAAATAACCCAAAAAATTTGAATAAATAGACGTTTTTATTATTTATAGATAAGAAAACAAACATACCCTGCATCTTCTTGAATATGTGTAAAGATAGTTCATAGTGTGCATGATCAATGGTGAAACATGATTAGTAACAAGTTATTTGTAATCTTGGTATGAGTGGTAAGTTACAAATTAAATTTTATTTGATGTTTATTATAACATTTGTCATTTGAGTTTCAAATATTTTGAATTTTCAAATTACAAATTGTATACCCTATGCTTTTACACGTTGTGCCTTAAAATCTGAGTGAAGGTCAGAGTCTTGTGGAAGAAGAGATTCTGATTGGTGGGATTTTGGAATGTATGAGTAATTATTAACTTGAAATAAAAATTCCTTAATAGTATTTAAACATTGTATGTTATTATTTTGCTAAGGACATTCTATGTTGAACAACACAACCTTATTTTTTGTGAGTAAAAGTTTTGAGTATACCTCTATGTGAGAGGGTATATGCATGTATTGGAGTGAACATTCAAATGTATATGTTGGTGAGTTGATTATAATATGATAATTAAGTATTATAGTGTTTTAATTAGCTTTTATATATTTGGATGAGCAAAAATAAAACTAACACAGTCTTGTAGTCATCAAGAAACTTAACACAATCAAAGTGGTATCTTGTGGAAATTGGAAAGTAGAGTGTTATAGACAAAAGACATTGATTTTTTAAAGTGTGTAAACATTTTGAAGATTATTTTTAACCTTCATGTTGGTATATAACCTTTTTTGGAATGAAATAGATTAAATAACCTCTTCTAGGATTATTGTAGACCTATGACTGAGTACACAATCTATTCAATTTTGGTAAAGTCAATATATTATAGCTTAAAAAGGGAAATATAAACCTTATAAAAAATGAATACAATAAAATTAGACCTAATACAATATTCAAAGTCATTGTAAATGCCTTTGGAAGATTGAAATTTCATTTTGACCCTTTTTGGGTATGTAAAACCAGTCCAAACCTTGTATTAGGGTTTCTACTTTCAAAGTGAGTTTTTATGAGTTTTAACCATCAATATTTCATTAATTTTGGTGAATTTTTTTAGTTAAACATATAAAAATAGAATATAGTTTTTATAAGTTGTGTAAGTATGGATAAGTATGGATGGGGGAGCACTGTGTGGTAGATGGGGTAGAAGAAAACCAAAATACATAATATGAGAGCATAAAGAGCCAGAAAAAGTTATCAAATAGTTGAAACAAAGCCTATAACTCTTTGAAGAGATGGGAGAAATTAGAGGGTATTCATAAATGAGATTTATTTTATGATTTGATCTTATACAAGACCATACCAAGGAAATCATCCCTAAAAAGGCTATAAGAAGAGTCTATGATAGAGTAAGAGGTAGTGTATGATATGAGGATTGTGTTGAGAAGTTAAGTAGGCTTGAGAAGAAGTTAGAGAGGATTAAAAGGAGTGTAAATAATTTTTTTATATCCCTATTAAATCTTAAGGAACTAAAGACAAGATTTGATCCAAGTTGTTATAAAGCATAAAGATTAGTGAGGGGGATAGTCTCAAAGTAAGAGATATCGATTGCATTGATTAAGGAGAATAGAATGAAGAGTTTAGTGAGATCATCTAGAGCATGGTGGAGAAGAAATGAAATTAATAAAATATAGATGTGAATTTAAAATGTATGCAGGGTCTAAAGATAAAGATCAAGCAAGAAAAGATAAAATGAAATCTAGGTGGATATTAGCAAAGAGCTTGGGCAAGCAAAGTATGAAATATGGATCTACATCATGAGGGATAGTTATGGGAAATGAGGGAGTGATTATGGATGATGAGGAGAGATTATAAATGATGAGGAATGGTGAGGGTAAATAAGGGAGTGATTAAGGATGATGAAGTGGTGATTAGGGATGGTCAGAGCTAATGAGGGAATGATTAGGGATGGTAAGAGATGGTGAGATATAATAAGGGAGTTATTAGGGATTATGAATGAGTGATTAAATATGATGAGGGATGATGAGGGTCAATGAAGGAGTGATGCAGGATGAGGACTGAGTGATTAGGGATGATGAGAGATAGTGAGGGTCAATGAGGGAGTAATCAAGGATCATGAGGGAGTGATTAGAGATGATTAGGGACATTAAGAGTCAATGAGGGAGTGATTAAGGATATTGAATAATTATGAGAGAGTGATTAGGGGTGATGAGGCATGAGTAAGAAGTGATCAGGGATGAGGGAAAAATGATGAACAAGTGAAATTAACACAAAGTGGTTGTTTGATGTGTTCAGGTCATCAATATGACCTATGCTACCCCAATCACACCACTTTTTATCAATTTAAAAGTGAGTGGTTTGTAAACTTAAATTTTGACAAACCTAAGCCTCCTAAAAATTCTAGGAATCGATTTGGAAGGCATAAAAACCTAAAAAATGATTATATGTTTACCAAAAATAGACATCAATTACAAAATTTATGTCCTAAAAACCCTAGATTTAATACTTAGACCCTAAAAATGCCTAAGTACTAACCAGAATAGATTTTTAAAAACTACTTTCCACATCATAAGGCATGCAATTGTGAGACCAACTCTATTAGATGCTAAGTGACCCTAATTTCCTATATTCAGTAAAATAAATTTAAAGTATAAGAAAATAAATGTAATAATATAAATGTAAACTTATAATTGGAATTTATAGTAGTAAATATAATGTTTTGGCCAAATTTTCCTTCATGTACAACTCTCACATGCTTTTGGAGATGGTTTTGGTCTTATTACAAAACAATTCATAAACATTAAATAACATGTATGCATTGTATAATATAACATGTATGCATTGTATAATACAATGCATATGCATTGTATAATATAATGGACAAGTGTTGTATAATATAACACATATGAATTATATAATGCATATGCGGTATTTGAATTTGAATTCAAAATTGAGTCTTTAGGTTTGGAAATGGCTTGGATTTTTGAGCCAAAGGCTTGTGACTATCCATCTATAGCGAAGATTGAAAGTTTTAACAAAAATTAACAAATTTCAACTTCAATCACCAAATATACTATGGATTTTAACGTCAAAATTCAAAAAATTATTATCGTCATGATGAACATGCTGTCCTCTTTCTAAATATATGATTTTTATAATTTTTGAGATATTTTAAGGGTTTAAAATATATTTATTTCTAACTAGATCTTTTTTAAGCCACTACGTGTCACACATATACATGCCTATTCATGTTTATGTAATTTATTTTTTCATTGATCTAAGTGCAAAGCAAATTATATGGTAATAAACTATGCTTAATTCTATACACATTAAAAAAATCAATTTTCAATTTTTTTGAGGTAGTTAGGGTGGGCTGCACGACTGACTATCCATTTTTCTATCAGTTTTTAGGATCTACTTAATTGAAAAATTAATAAAAAAATATTTTGAAAAGATAAAAAATTTCATAACACACTAAAAGATCTTATCTAAATATTCACCAAAGAGTTTCAAATAATATTTAACGATGCTCAAAAAATGGTGGGCCACACGACCATCTATCTACTATGTTTAAAAAAAATAGGACGCCCTCTTAAAATTTCAGATGGTTGACCTATTTATACTTAACCATTTAAAAAACAAATAGCTTTCTAGAAACTAGACTCAAAATTTTACAATTCATGTTTTTATACCATCTTTAAATTTTGAGTGTAGCCATCTCAAATTACCTATATAAGTTCAAATTTTTAAAATTTTAAAGAAAATATGTCCACATGTAGGCCCTTTTTTGTCCCCTAATTTTGTACACTTACCCAATCGTAGAACTGGGACTGGTATAAGCATAATTTAATTATAACCTAATCCTAGAAGAAATTAAAGTGCACCAGTCCTTTCAAACTAGAAAGAGTATGAACAATGTAAACAAATACCCAATAGGGAATATATGTTGGTCTTCCCTATAATACTATTCTTGTGAAGAAAAAATAAAGCATTTATTTAAGAAAAGGGTCATAAATGTCATCCATGTCGAGGCCCCTCTTATAGATATCAAAAATGAAAGTTAAAAAATAGGAATGAAAATTTAAATTTTCAATATGGAAAACAAATTTACATATCAAAAGTTGAATTTTCAATATGAAAAACAAAATTATGTACCAGTTTGATTGATCTACAAGTTAAAATATGACTCCAAATATTTCTTGTCATCATATTTCAACATTTATTTTTGAGTCACAAGGTTAGCATTATGGAACAGAAGCCCTTCCATATTATGAATCTCTACTACTAAGGTACTAAAATAGATCAATCGATAGTCAATGTTCATTTTGAACCTCATCTCTCTAGTGTCATAACAAGACATTAGCAATTTCAACAAATCATGGTCTATTTTGTATTGGGGCATATATAATAAGCTACCAAAATTATATTTTGAAATCCAATCATTATAGGCATCGAGTTGTGGTAATAGCTTAAAAATGTCTAGGCATAACAAGTTCTTGAAAATGTACTTTCTTTCCCTGGTTGGCTAGTTGACTGCATGAGTAGGTGAATTGATGTGGGTGGGGTGAAGGGGGGATGAGAAAACTATTATATAGAATGTTTAAAATGAGGGTAAAGGGAAGGTATTTATAGACTGAAGGTGGCAACCAAGCAACCAACTAACATACTGACTGCATGGGTTATCCACCAACACTAAAAAACCAATATGTAGTTGAACAAATTTCTTATCATCTGACCATATCAAATGATAGCTTCAAGAGCACCATCTGACCCCACCATATGGCACCACCATTTGTTATCAATGTTTGGCACTACCATTTAGCACAAATGCCTAATACCTCCATTTGGCACCATGGCTTGGCACCACTGTTTGACACCTCTATTTGGTACCACCATTCAACATAATCATTTGGTGCATTTGTTCATCACTAATATTTAACACCACCATTTAGTGCAACCTTTTGGTGGCACCATTTGGCATAATCATTCAATTGAGTCATTCAGTTTGGTTATTTGACAATGTGGTTTGGTGATTCTATTCAACATCCTTACTTTGATGTGATCGAATGGTAGTATGGAAAAATAAGAAAAAAAGAATATTCTATTTATTTATACTCTCACTGAATCTCGATGGATTCACCATCATGCATATATGATTCACTATGATTACGAATTAGGTCTTAGTAGATTTACCAAATAATTTCAAAAGGTTTTCCTATAGGGCCTCTTAAAATTAACCATGATCACCATAAAAAATAATGGTTTCTTAAGACCCATGTTTGAAAATACATAAATTAGCAATTCAAATTAAGCTAGAGTAGAAGTTTTATAACACTTACAACCACATGCCAAAAAAACATCATTCATCAAAACATGCTAGATACATATGTATTCCACCACATACCAATGAATCTCCCATGTCTTCCAAGGTTATACATTATAACATAAGAAACCAAATAAAAACTAACATTAAACTATCATAAAGTGAGCATGAATCTTCTTCTTCAAATTAATACAAAAATAAAACATAGTACAAGCATAGTAAAATAGACTAGCAATTATAAATCATTACAAAAATTCATAAGAGAGTATAAATTAAACATCATTATAAAAAATTCATAAGAGAGTATCAATTATACAAAAGTAAAAAGAGGTTAACTTATTGTAAAAAGATACTAACTTGTAGTATACCATAAATAGTTGATAAATATCATCATAAGGTTGTCTCCAAGAGCAACTTATAGGTTGAAACCCCATGGAGACATCACACATACATCCTTTTTCTAAATATTAAGTATCAAAGCATTAAAATAGATATAACATCACAAATTTTTCCTCAAAGAGTAGTTTAAACATTGAAACCCCTTGAAGGCATCCTTTCATTAGCATATTATAAGTATCAACCATAAAAGTAAAGAAATAACCAAAAAATAACCAACAAATCATCACCAACCATAACCCACAAAAAAAATCCAATCCATAACTAAACCAAAATGAACCAACATACACCCAACATCATCACAAAGCACTTATAAGGGGTGTCTCCAAAACTAGCTTATACACCAAAACCATGTTGACAACCCTTAAAGACACCCCTTTCATAATAATTATTAATGTATCATAAACTTAAAACCATATAAAAACAATGTACCATAATTTTTTTTACAAAGAAATTAAATAATTTTACCAAATAAGAGTAGAAGAATTATGTTTTTCATCATGGACATGGAATACCTAATGTTATCTACATTTAATTGTCTTGCTTGGATGTCTCTAATATCGTCTTCATATCCATGACTTAGTTCACTTTTATCCCCTTGTTAATTATTGATCCTTCTTCAATTGATGAAAATTGAAAATATATATGAACATGAACATTACCTTCACATTCAAATGAAGAAATTTATTTTGAAATTTTAAAACTACTCCTACTAGATTTAAGTGATTAACTTGCATTTTTGTCATTATGGCTTCCAATTTTAAATTTCTTGCTACTGCATCTTGTAAAAAAGCATGGAGCTTGTCAAATTCATTTTAAGGTTGAATATTATTTCCATTCAATTTAGCTACTATTTTATTTAAAAATATTTGCCCATTTGAGATACCAATTTTCTTCTTGTGTTATGTCTTGCATTTGAAAAAAAAATTTGCACTTCATAATCTTCATGGACTAGAATGCCCATTATTTGTCCTTATTTAAGTTAATTTCTCATGCTCGCACTTTCTAAAGAAAAATATCTCTTAATTTAGTACTACTTTAATTTGATTTCCATAAAAAAATTTGTTGACAGTTGTTACAGACTTAAATTTATGATGAGATCCATCCCATTCCAATATATATGCCAAGTCCTTTATTTTTTAGCCTCTCTAACTAGCTTATTGGCTTATTTATGCACATGTTGAACACACACATCAATGACAAGGAATTCCTCCTCCTCCTTGTGGATATGAATATCCACCACATCAATGTCCATGAGAACATTTTAAAACTCGAGATCTTCTAGCTCTTCTTGAATTAGAGCCAAATCTAGTTTTTTGTTGAGCTAATTTTATTATGGGCATGGTGTTTAAGTTTTTAATGGGGATGTCCTCATCAAGTGCATCCTTCAACATATAAATTATTTTTAAAATTAAAGTGTGCTATGGCTTCTGTTGTAGGTTGTGTATAATACTAGTTATGTCATCAACATCACTGCCATCATCATCAAAACTTGTAAGTATCAATCTTATTTTCCTTATCAAATAAGGACCTTTATCATTATTATCACTTAGAAATTTAGGTGTCCCTTTCATGAGTCTGGTGGATTTGGATTTTTATGTTCTAAAATATAATTAAAATAAGTCGTTAGTTCTAAGTTGAAGTGTACTTGCTTTATACATTAATGTTTTATCTCTCACCCTTTCAAACCCATGAAGAAAAAATTAAATAAGAATTTATAAAGATAATGATGGAGAAACAAGATTTGGAGACATTGTTTGCACTTTATACATTTCTTCCATGATTATTTTACGCATAAAATAATATCAATTATAAAAATATCCATGCATGATACCATTTACATACTCAACCACCCATAACAACATTTAATTATTCCTATAAATAAACCAACTTGGAAAGAAAAAACTCTACACATGTCCTAAAATCCTCATGTTCAATGGTAAAAAATAGAAAATACCTTTTTCTTTAAAAATATACTTGGGATCACTCATATACATCGTCAATATAAATTATGTTTAAAGCATATTATTATCTATTTTATATAAGTATTTGGTAAATCACACATCCTAGTCAATATATCAACAAAAAGATTCACACATTTACCTTTTGTCTTGTACTTGGTCTAAAAAATATATCTCTATTACCTCACATATTCACTCTTTCTTGCGACCTTTAAGATTATTATCCATACTATTAAAATTTATCCTTTATGCTTAGGTTCTTATATATGATGTTACATAGTCTCTGATTCTATTTGTAAGACTTATTTCCACCACTTCCTCTGTAGATATCATCAATATATGCATGAGGACACTAAAATTCATGGTGTTATATCTCCCCACATTTGGAACATTTTACCCAAAACCTTCCACCTCTTCCTTCTCCACATTTTGTAATATATGATCCTCCTATCATTTACAATGATTGCACTAGAATTTCATCTTCGTCACTATTATTTGTTACCTCTGGCCTTCAGTTTACCTTTATCAAACCATTATCTATGTGCCTACTTCTTTTCCACTCTTAGTTTATATTCATATGATTCCTTCATTGTCTTTAGTCTCACAAAGTTGGTTTTGTCTTGGATGACCCATAATAGTTTATTAATGTACCACACTACCTTCTCTTCATCCATATTGATATTACCATCCCAAATAGTGATCTTGTAAAAATCCTGTATATACTTTTACAAACTTAACTCATTTTGTTATAGATTCTATAACCTTACCAAAAAATCCAATTGATATTCTCCAAGCAGAAAATTTATTTTCAATTTCCTAACCATTCTCTCCCTATGAGTGATTTTGTCTTTACCCTTACAATTATTCTCAAGTTTTAATACCTTATACCAAATATTTACATGTCCATTAAATTTTTTCTACATTACCTTTATCTTTGAATCATTTTCTACCTCATCAAAATCAATGTATTCTTTCATCTCTTTGAGCCAATCTATTATCTCCTTTATATTTAATGTTCTAGTAAAACATGAAACATTCATTTTTTTTCCTCTTCTAATATTTTAAATGGATTTTATTATCCATTATTATCCCTAATCCAATCTCTCCCATTCCAAATCTTATTCTTCTTCCTCACCCTCTCATGATTTAAACTCTGCATCACTCACATCATCCCTCAGGACAAATAATATTATTATATCTTCCTCTACTAAAACTAACCTTATTTTCACAACTCATAAAATTTATACGATATCATCCCTTATTTCATTCATATTTTTAACTATTGTGCATGATCTCCCTATCCTCTTTGGCAACATCTTTAATTTTAATAATCTTTAAATCTAGTGTTGCACTACTTAAAATATTATGCAAATATATCTTGTACATCCTATGTTCTCTACCCAAAGTAACAAAGAATGTATAGAAAAATCCTTGATATCTCAACCAAAAATTTGTTTCCTTGATTTGATACCAAATGATGCAATCACAATCAAGGATCTTAATTAAGAGATACCTTCTACCATGTAGCCCATTAGGACACAACGAAAAATCACATAACAATAACAAAATTTTATTACTTTCAATAGAGATTACAAAACATCATATGAATCACCAATGATACAACCTTTCAATATTCAAACACATAAACAAGAACATATCCCACATATTTATAAACATAAATCCAACACTATAATGTGGTTACAAATGACTCGAATCCAATATTCCTCCTCATGTTTACACATAGATCCACTTATAGTACTCCATACAAGAGCACTTTATACTAAATCTTGAATATGGAATCAAATTCCTTCTCCTGTCTAGCTAGGGATGTGTTTATATAGATAGATAATTCACGTAAATTACATTAATGATCAACAACACTACTAAAGATTAAATATACACAAGTCTTAATGGTAATACATCAAAATATAACAAACTACATTACACCACCATTTGATGTACCATAATACATCTTGATCCCCCTATCAATCCTTAGTAACATATTACCACACATTACCATAAGCTTTATAAATGAATCTTGAAAAACACCAACTCCTTTTACACATGTGAAAAATAAATAAACATGCAATGATCCAAAAAGAAACTTACAAGTTTAAAAAGATAAATCATGCCTCTAAAATGATTTGTAAATATGTACATGGTTGTGATTGAACAAAATAATAGAAACCCTTTTGCATAGATCTTAGCAAGATCCCATAGACTCAAACAATAACAATGGACAAAAATATTATTACATGAAACATACCACTAAATTGAAAATACGATAAACATATGTGCGATTACATACTACTCAAAATAACACAAGAACAACTACACAACACAAGAATCTTTAAAAATAGATAATAAATCCTTACTAAAATAAGAAACTTACATAGTGATACACTTATTTTTATTTATTGATCAAACCTATTTTTGGATGATTTAGGATTACACATGCATTTATATACCCCTACATCATTGTTGTTACCCATGTCCTTGGCTGGATACATTGTAAGTTTTCCATGTCAGGAAATGTGTAGAGGCAGGTATGGATTTTATAAATGTATATGAAAAAAATGATTTTCAATGATGAAAAACACACCTTTAGCAAGCTATTATTTTAAAGTCATTTTTATGACGTAAATTTTGACTCAAATGTTTTACTTTTTTTTTTTTTTTTTTTTTTCCATTTTCCACATTATTTTGCCTCCTAAAACCAAAGATTATTATTTTTAAATATTGGAAAAGTCATTAGAAGTACTTTGACACAAATTTCATCACTTGTACTTCCCTTAAAATTTCTACTAAATGGCTAATGCAAATAACATCACTAAAAAATATCATTTTGTTGACATCAAGATAATTTCTATGTCAAGCAAAAAAAAAATTGAGTAAAAAAAGATTGCAACTTTAATGCTAGGGATAATATGAAAACATAAAATACACTAATGATGAGATTATCATTTTTTAGTGTGTGTTTCATTCTACTATTTATTAGAGTAAGTTTAGCATTTACTAAATTAAGTTTAATATCAAAGAGACTAGTGATATACATAACACATTTAAATATATATGTTTAGACTATTGGATATGCACATTATTTTAGGGAACATGTCACAAAAATTTGTCTTATTATACTTAAGATTATAAGAGATATACATATTTTTTGGATAAACATTAATAATTTTTTGTTTGAATTTATAGACACCTAAAAATGGTCTATGGCATATTTAGTCATAAAATTATATAATTTTAGGATGTTTGTTCACTTTTTGAATATTGGTCTAAATTAGGCATTATTGTTATGTTTTTTGACTTCTGATGATCTTCGTTTCTCTTATCAACCCTCTTTATCCATCCCTTTATCTCTCTCATACCTCCCCAACTTTTAGCTTCATTCCAAGAACATGAGTGTCTCTCCTAGGTCCATCTTGAGTGTCATGAATGCTCATGGTCCCTTTGTGTGATCCATTTTGGCTATAATGTACTCATATGCTTCATTTAATATTTATTATTTTCAACCATATGATTTTGGTTGAATCAAAAATAGATTTCTAATTTGACTTCAATATTATTATAAATACACAAACATTTTAGTTAATTAAAAATAATAAGCATATTGAACATTTTCGTAGAAAATATATCAAACATTCACATTAATTCTAGAGGGGTCAAGGAAATAACTAGATCATACATCATTTTTGAATCTAACATTTATATTGAACCACTTTTAATGCACTACCTAGGTTTTACATATGACTATATTTATTTTGAAATATGATTTTTTTGACATATTATTTATTTTTTAGGGGCATGTTAAGTAGGTGATGCTTAAAATATTAACTAACTAATATCTTAAGCCCCTAACAATTCATTAATTTAATTAAGTTTATATATTATTTTTATTTTAGGGAAATATGTCCAAAATAAGTTTAGTTTTAAGTTATAGGTATTGTAGTGGGAAGATCAAAACAAAGGAACACAAGATTGAGACTAGGTGAGTGTAGTTGCCAAATCATTTTTGGCTTGTCTATAATTTATCAAATATGTCATTCATGTTCCATACATACATCTTTGATCACTATCAATTTTTTGGGAAAGATCATTGTCATTAATAGGTGCACATATTTGTGTTATGATCCTGACAATTGTTATCAAATTTGTGATTTCAAGGCATGCCTCTTAAACCAATATGTTTTCAATTTTATAGAATTGTATTATTTTTTTTAAAATTATTTTACACATATTTTATCTAGCCTATTTTATATTAATTAGGTATTTTTTCATAACTTGTAAACCATTTATCCTTATTAAATTTTGGTGAACTCGCATTACCTTGAATGCTCCCTTAGGTTTTAATAAAAACCCATATTTTTTGTGCCCCTTACAATTTGATCTTGTATCTTATAGTGTCAAGTATATATCCATCTAAATTTCTTAGGTTTAATTCAAGTACATGATTTTACATCCCATAGTCATAGCTTGATTTGTTTGATTCAAAGCCCTAGTTTTTTCAATTTATAAAAAAAATAGCAAACCTTAGTGTGGTTTTAGTGGCTCATTGTTTTCTTATTTTATTTTAGAAATTTATAAATTCTTGAGTTAATGTCATGTCTTTCCGAAGCAATGTATAAGATAGTGATTATGACATTGAGGATGAAATTGAAGAAAGTTTAAGAAAAATATGCTTTACCCTAGTGATTTTAAGTGAAATTATAAATGACATGGGTGTATTTAGTGGTGGTTCCTTTTACATAACCCCTCATGATTATATAAAATAAAACTTTGGTATGAGATAAACAATTAAAAGTGGAAAAAATGTCAACCTTACATAAAGAAAGATAGAAAATATGGATTTGGATTGAGATGTGCATAAATTATTTTTTCTCCTCAACTAATTACTTCCTTCATATAACATGAGAAACCCCAAAAAAAACTACAAGGGATAATGTTACTTTAGATATATACTATAATGTGCAAATAAATTTAGGTTATTTAACACTAATAATGATCTTATGTTGTGAATATTAGTGAATCTTGAATGATACTTATGTAGTGTATGGAAATGATGAAGAAGATTTTTATCTAGAAGCTTGCTTATATGCTTAAGATAAAACTATTACTTTTGAAAATTTTAATAAATATCTTATGTAACATGATGAACTTTATGGATTGATGAATGTGTTAAAAGAAGTTGCGTGTCAAAATATACCTCCTTATGTTGTCAATTCATAAGTTTTTCTACTATTATTGATTATCAATCTTATCTTTCTCTTAATGTTTCTTTTATTCTATTCCTTTTAATGTTCCTCTCATTTCTTAAAATACTATTTATTCTCGTTTCTTACTATTTTTCAACATGCTTTTATTGCTCATATTATTTCTATTCCTCAACATGCTCAAATTTATCTTATTCTTGAAAATCCTTTTACTGCTATTTTTCTTTCTATTTTACAATAATATAGATCGATTTTGACACTCCTCTATTTTATTCACATGTGGATAATTATTCTATTTTTTAAAATTATTTTATTCCAACTTATGCCACTACTCCACCTATTACTTTTTTCATAAATCCTAAAATGACTGAAATGATGCATACCCTTCATGACATGAAACATCAAATTAAAATCATTTCTCAAGGGTTCCATAGAATAAATAATAGGGTTACTTCTAAATATTTTATTTGACCTTTTGGCATGTGAATTTATTTCATATCCTTCCAATGTGTGTTATTGCTTCAAAAATTTGAAATGCTCTTTGAAAATGGAGATCCATCACACCATGTTAGGCCCTTCCTTGCCTCGTGTTTGGAATTTTATTTTAATGATATACATTATTGTCTAATCCATTTTGTATAACCTTAAAATATTATTTGATTGATTGATTTTATGCTATTCTAAGGAAATTTGTACATTATTTTAAAAATTTAGTTGATGTATTTTTTTTTAAAATTTCAAATTATTATTAGTTTTAAGGCCATATTCCTTGAATTATCTCAAATTTGGAAAGGAGCCTATAAGAACATTAAAAACTATATACTTAGGCTTAATACTATGGTTACTACTTGATGAGTTATAAGCCACTTGATGAGATTCAATACCAATTTATTGATAGTTTATCTCTAATTATTCAAGAAAATGTCACATTAGAATTTTATTATTATTTTGATGATATTTATCATGTTATAAAATAATGTTATATAAATCTCTTAAATGCATGTATTCCTACATATTCTTCAAATGCTTCTAAATCTCCAAAATAAGTTATTTTTTTCAAAACATAAACAATGATGGTCTTGTTCCAATTAATAATGATCATTAAAATCAAGTTAATACCATATAAAAACCATCTCAAAGGCTCACAATGACCCAAAAAAACAAGATTGGATAATTTAATAAGCTTAATGAGTACCCAAAACAAGTCTTAGATAAATTTCTTGAGTGTAATATGATTATCTTATCTTCAATAAGTGAGTTGAATCCTTAAGACCTAGATATTTGACCTAAATAAATTTTGTGACTATCATATATTATAATGAGATTCAACATATTCCTGCATGGGTTTAAATTAGAATATCCAAACTCCTATTCATAATAATTAACTTAAACTAAATGGAGTTAAAAATAGTTTGACTAAATCACTAGCTCCCATTAATCTAAAATTAAATATTTTCATTGATCCTCTTCTAAACCACAATAACCAAAAAGACAATTTGTTCAACATTTATATGTTCAACAAGTGATATCATATAAAAGGCATTGATTAATTATGAAACTCATTCATTTTATGAATATATTGGTGGTATTTATTAAAAACAGAGAAATAAATTACCCCTAAGTCATTTTTTTATGTAAGTGAAATTCCATATGATATTCTATACAATGTTCTTATATTTATGAAATCATTTATGGATGAAAATAATAAGGGAGAAATAAAGGCATACAATGGCCCAAGTTTGAATTTATGCGTCAATAAATGTATTTATGTTTTTATTTTACAATGAAGATTAAGAATTTGCACTTAAAAAAGTATACAAGGTTACAACAACATAGCAAAAGAACCCCTTGGTTGTATTATTTAACCTATTCAAGTTGCTCCAAAAATGGTTCAAAGCTTATTTCATGTCATATCTAATCATAAATCATACAATGTGTTATTTAAGGGACCTTAGATATGTAAAATGAAAGTAACTAAATTTATAATACATCAATATTTAAAATTTAGACATGAGGGACCATGGCTAATACTTAAAGAAAAAAACATAAAGTGTAGATGCTTAATTTTATCCATAAGAAAATGCAAATAAAACATAAAATAAAAACTATAATAATTACACTATCAAATGTATATAAAAGTGGTATAATTATAAGCACTAATCATAGTGAAAATGATACTTCAAAGGATAAATTATTATGATTTAATTATTTGGGGCCCAACACCCCATACGAATATTTGCCTCTCATAATGTTTGTTACAATAATTTTGGTAGTTATGACTCTTATTTGTTATCGTTATTCATACTTATTACTTGTTATATGATGAATTATTTTATTATTAGTTTTATTACTTTTCTACTTTGATTAGAATATTGTATAACTTATAATTATATTAGAACACATATTTCATAATTATATCACATATACATATATAAAGGCATCAATTCACTTCATATATATACAACACTAATGAGATTGGTAAGATAGATACATAATTTTCAACAAGTTACAGGTTCAATAACATAGTCTCATAATGAGCTGGGGGTAATTCCATGCTTTTTAGGGTATGATGTTTTGGAAAATATGGGCATATATTTTATCCATTAGAGGGTATATTTCATTTATATATATTATTTCTAGGTAATTTGTGTTTATATTTATGATGCTTATTATCAATATCCTCATGAATTAGATACACTACTTATCATGTTCAATATACCAATCTTCCTCATGTGCCTACTTCCATGGGTAGGTTAATATGCAAACACCTAATATTTTTATGTTTCTATCAATTGTGCACTTGATTTAGATTTCATACATCTGGTGTGAGTTCATTTGCCTAGTTTATTATTTAGTCAGAGGCTTATATGATGGGGTGAAGCCCTTGTCTCATATGAAATAAAACAATAGAATATGATGTTTTTCTCCATTTCAACACTGCCACGAGGAGTTAGATATGGTTTCCCAGAGTGGTTTTGTAGATTGGCCATTTTGACATCCTTGACAACATTTTAGAGATGGTTTCCTAGAATAGTTTTATAGATTGGCCATTTTGACATCCTCGACAACTTTTCAAAATTATATAATGAGAAATGGAATATAAAATATCATATAAAATAGAATATAATATATATTATTAAATCACATTGAACACTCACTAGCCCTTAGCTCAATGTTGAAAGAGAGCAGAGTCAACACGTGGGTGGAGCTATGGTGACCTTCAAACACAACAACTATTTATGGCATGCCATTTGGTCTTTGACTTACTACTGTGCCATCCTATCCATGGGTTAAGTGGAATTTTTGGTTCTTACAAAGTTTACAATTGATGCAGTGCCTTGCACACCTCATATAAATAAAATAAATTAAAAATAAAGCCTACCATGAAATAGCCAATGAGGAAGGATAATAAAGAAATTATAGCAGTACATTTTTTATAAGCTAAAAAAGTCAAATACCCAACAACTATCATGTAGACTGCCTCGCTTGCAATGCTACTAAGGAAGCACATACAACTTGTGAGATCTTGTTTGAGCATAAGTTCCTATCCCTTGCCTTTATTATGATAGGGTTACATCCAATATCTAATATAAAAAGATAGAGAGGCACCTATCATAGTGGACACATATAAATTCCATATGATAGGTTTCCTAATTCATCCCTTGGGGTTCAGATTGTATTTTAAAAAAATAGCATTCACAACCTATGTAGATAACTAGTTTTAAAGCATGAAAGTGTCATGTATGCAATGAAGGGACTATATTTTCCTTACATATAGTTTGGACTGTAATGGTTTTTATCAGAAGGCATTTTTGGCACAAATATCTTTAAAAA